>JARGCV010000202.1:1945000-2497500 GCA_034064705.1 Bothrops alternatus | reverse complement strand
GTGAGGGCGTTTTTCTATCTCGATGGCTTCTCTGATTATTCTGTTATTAAAGTGTTCAGTTTTGGCAATAGTTCTGGTCTTTTTGAAATCAATTTCATGTCCTGTGGCTTTAAGGTGTTGGACCAGGGAAGAAGTTGGTTCCTCTTTTTTGACTGAGTTTATGTGTTCTTCAATGCGTGCACTTATTCTTCTGTTGGTTTGTCCAATGTATGTGGTAGGGCAAGCAGTACATGGGATTTCATATACTCCTTGATTTTCTAATTCAATTTTGTCTTTAGGGTTTCTTAGGATGGTGGATATTTTTCTGTTTGTGCAGAATACTGTCTTGAAACACACTGTTTACAATCAATTTAGGTAGAGCTTGTTGACTTCCGTTTGTTTGCAGCTAGGGCTAGACAATGGAGTTAACTAGCCTTTCTTCTGTTGGTTTCTGGGAGGCTTTTCCTCGACCGATCGGAGAGACCGCTGTCTCTCCTAGGTCCCTGGAAGTACCTTCCTTCATTGCCACCTCTCCGGGGCGGCTTCTGGCCCATTTAGGGTCCCCAAACAAGAAGAAACTCAGCTGAAGAGTCTCCTGAGTCTCTCAGCCGATGACGCTGCTGGCCGGAATAGGAAGCCTCTCAGATTGAGATTTCATTGAGCAGACCATTGTTTGGGCTAAGGCTCTTCTTCCTGTCTCCCAGGGTCAATCCCATATGCAATTACAACCTCTCTTAATATTTTTATTGCAGTGCAGAGTGTGAGCATGTAAGTGGATAAAGCAGGCAGTTGGCAAAAATGTTGTCAATGCTGCTAACATCGGATGTTCTCGCTTTGACAATAGATGGAAATGCAGCCATTTTTCTCTATTGCTTCTAGAGTTAGTTGATGCTGGAAGGGGGAATGTGGATGAGAGTCCAGCTAGTCATAACAATAATAACTCAGCTGTGGGAATCCAAGGTCATTGAACCCAGAGTTGATAGAGTTTTGGTGAGCTGGGGAGAAAGTCTGCAAGCTAATTTGGAAATGTGATTTATGACTGTTTATTGGAGGAAGGAATTGTGTTTTGATACTTTGTATCCAGGGGAGGGGAATTAGGTTTTGGTTTTGACTGTGTAGTGCCGATACTTTGTTTTTTGAATAAAAGATTCTTTAAGGCAGTGGTTCTCAACCTTTTTCAGGTTGAGACCCCACTTGCGCCACCCATGGGCGCCGCGACCCCGACCCGCGGTCCGCCATTTTGTTTTTTTGTTTTTTGATATTTTGATTTTTTTTCGTTGCGCGCGTGCCGCGCATGCGCAGTTCAGGCCATCGCGCGCGCGCCGCGCATGCGTGGATCGGCCCGTCGCGGTCCGCCATTTTGTTTTTGTTTTTTTTATTTTTTATTTTTTGATTTTTTTTCGTTGCGCGCGCACCGCGCGTGCGCAGATCGGCCCGTTGCACGCGCACGCACGTGCACGTGCGCACGATGAAAAAAAAATTAAAAAAAATAAAAATAAATAAATAAAAAAAACAAAATGGCGAAACGCGACGGGCCGATCTGTGCATGCGTGGCGCACGTGCGACGGCCCGAACCGCGCATGCACAGCGCCGCGTGCGGCGGCCCAAACTGCGCATGCACGGCACGCGCGTGACGAAAAAAATAAAATAAAAAAAAACAAAATGGCGGACCGCGGTGTCCGGCGACCCCCGCGAAACGGTCATTCGACCCCAAATGGGGTTGCGACCCATAGGTTGAGAACCGCTGCTTTAAGGTAAACAATGTCTCAAAGTTCTTTTGAAGAGTTTCATCTGTCGGAACCATGACATTTAAGAACATAAGAACATAAGAAGAGCCATGCTGAATCAGGCCAAAGCCCATCGAGTCCAGCATTCGTATTACCTTCTGCCCATATAGAAAGAGTTGGAGCTACTGATAAGACTATTTTACCTGGCTTCACTGAAAGGCACTAAAAGTCCTGCAGTAAATCTGATAAAATGTGCCATCTGCCAAAAGGTGTGAGATCTTATTTAGAATTCTGCAGCCATTGCTCATTCCATTCATTGCTCATTCCATCATTCATTGATGGAAGAGAAGTCTCAAATTCTTCTTGCGGTTGTTTGTTAATGAGGAAATTTCTTTCCTTGTTTAGGATCTTGTGACTTTTGAGGAAGTAGCTGTGTATTTTTCTGAGGAAGAGTGGTCTCAGCTGGATCCTGACCAAAAAGCTCTTCATGGGGAGGTCATGCTGGAGAATTCTAGGAATCTGGCTTCCCTAGGTAAGAACCTCTATCTGTGGTTTTATCTCTAATTTGTTGCAGCCAACTCGCTACAGGACAAGAGTTACACTAATATCGAAGAAATGGTGGAATAGAATTATTAAAAAAAAAATCAACTAAGGAGGGACCGAATCAAATGTGAATGACAAAAATTGAGACAGTGTCAAAAAAACCAATAAGTTATCACTGTTTCATTCTGCATTGAATTGAGTTGGCCCATGATGAATTGGCTCATTCCCAAGAGGAATGGCTAGGAAGTGACCAGGAATAACAGAATAACAGAATAGGAAGAGACCTTGGAGGTCTTCTAGTCCAACCCCTTGCTCAAGCAGGAAACATACCATTTGAGACAAGTGGCTGTCCAGTCTCTTTTTAAAACCCACAACTTCTGAAGACAAACTGTCCATTGTTTTCACTGCTAGGAAAGTTCTCCTTAGTTTAGGTTGCTTCAAATTGATTTTTTTCATCTATTATTTCAAAAATAGGTTGAGAGTAGAGTAGAATAGAATAGAATAGAATAGAATAGAATAGAATAGAATATAGAATGGAATAGAATAGAATAGAACAGAACAGAACAGAACAGAATAGAATAGAATAGAATAGAATAGAATAGAATAGAATAGAATAGAATATAGAATGGAATAGAATAGAATAGAATAGAATAGAATATAGAATGGAATAGAATAGAACAGAACAGAACAGAATAGAATAGAATAGAATAGAATATAGAATGGAATAGAATAGAACAGAATAGAATAGAATAGAATAGAATAGAATAGAATAGAATAGAATAGAATAGAATAGAATAGAATAGAATAACAGAGATGAAAAGGATCTTGGAGATCTTCTAGTCCAACCCCCTGCTCAGGCAGGAAACTCTATGTTCTATTGTTTCTGTTTGCATTATAATGAATTCCAATATGATATGGTCACTCTCCCCCAAAGTTCCAGCCTCTATCACAGTGTTTCTCAACTGGCTGTGGAATTCTGGGAGTTGAAGTCCACATGCCTTAAAATTGTCAAGGTTGAGAAACACTGCTCTATCACTTCTTTGTTAGTAAGAAAAGTACTTAATAATCTTTAACTCAGTAAACTGACTAACCAAGTAAAAGTACTTATTTCTTCTCTGTTAGTAAGGAAAAGATGAACAGGAAATGAGATGTGATTGCCATTGTCCTCCACTCCAATTTTTCCACTGGAAATCTCAAGAGTCCAATATATCTCTACTCCCTTCCCCAGTTTCTGGTTTTCAGCACGGGGTAGAAGAGCTCCACTACAGTAGATCTTGCTTAGCTTTCTTACGCAGCAACTATTTGCAGTTACAACAGAAATAAAATAATAATAAAAAGTAGCTTGGCAACCCAGGCATGGATTTACAAATTTTGCATTGTCCCTTAGCCAGGTTTGCCAGTTAGTATAAGTTGTCCTGTCCCTGACATTTTTTCTGTCACACAGACCTTAAACAAGCAATGTCATTCTGAGCCGCTTTTCTTAGCACCATACATGTCCCTACAAATTTCTAAATACAAATTGATAATCTGTAACCTTAATTTGCTGGCTCGCAGCGGCTGCCTGTAGTTTAATGCCTTCGACTTTGTTTGCTTTCTAAGAGGCTCGGAGCTAGGCAGACTGTGGGTGCCAGCGTGTTCCTTTTGATGTGCATTCCCATTGTGTTCCTGCTTACTCTCTTGCATCCCTTTGTCTCCAATTACTGTAAATACAGTACAAACTTTTATTCCTGTTTTGCTAATTATCCCAGCACCAGGGTGAGAATTCCAAAGGGCAGGGAAGTAGGAAAAAGGAAAGCTGGAATTAAACTGTAAGCACAGTCACAGTCGTGTGATTTTCCACTTGGTGACCAATTTGCCAGTCCTGATTGTGGTCACTTGATGTGTGCTCCAGGCTGATAATTATTGGGGATTTAATTTGGCCCAAGGTGATAGAGCAGGGGTAGGCAACCTTGGCTCTTTTATGACTCATGGACTTCAACTCCCAGAATTCCTGAGCCAGCCATGCTGAGGGGAAAGAGAAGGTTTCCAAGCCGAGCCATGCTGGCTTAGGAATTCTGGGACTTGAAGTCCACGAGTCATAAAAGAGCCAAGGTTGCCTACCCCTGTGGTAGAGCATACAATGCACCATAGGACTTCATGGCATCATGGAACTGACCCATGTCACCGAGGGCCTTGCACACATTGGTTGTCAAAGATTAGATCTGTGTTTTCTCTGAGGGTAATTGTAATCTGATTTGATGTGGATATATGAATTTGGTAGTAGCCCACTTGGAACTGCATCTTTACTAGAAGCTTAAATCAAGTTCTTCGATATTAGCCAGAAAATCAGCCAAGTTATTTTGATGATAGTTTGGCAAAATTTCAGGGGAAAAAATGATCTTTAAACACGCTCCTAATCTTGCTACAATTTCTCATGTTTCTTTTTTAAAGAAAAGAATGTCCAAGAGGGTAAGAATTGCAAGGAACAACAACAAACAATCCACCCAAAAGAGGAAAAAAGGAAGTTTGCCGATCAGCTGGAACCAAAAAGTGATGAGAGAAACGGATCACAAAGTGGAATTAAGAAAAGCTTTTCATGGATCACTCGGCCTACTTATCATAGAAAGATGCCTACAGGAGACAGACCTTATAAATGTCTGGAGTGTGGGAAGAACTTTTCTAAATCCAGTCACCTCATTCGCCATAAAATGACCCATTCAGAAGAGAAACCATATACCTGTAGCGAGTGTGGAAAGGCCTTCCGTGATAATTGTTCTCTCAGAAGCCACCAGAGGAATCACAGTGGAGAAAGACCCTATAAATGCATGGAGTGTGGGAAGACTTTTACCCAAAGTGGTGCCCTTGCTACCCATAAAAGAATCCACACGGGGGAGAAACCATATAAATGTATGGAGTGTGGGAAGGGCTTTACTCAGGGCAGTCACCTTACTTCTCATAAGTTTATCCACACAGGGGAAAAGCCATATAAATGCATGGTGTGTGGGAAAAGCTTTACTCAGGGCAGTCGTCTTACTTCTCATAAGTTCGTCCACACAGGGGAGAAACCGTACAAATGCATGGTGTGTGGGAAGACTTTTACTCAAAACAGTAATCTTACTTCCCATAAAAGAATCCACGCAGGGGGCAAGCCGTATAAATGCAGAGAAGGTGGAACGGGCTTCTGTGAAAATGCATTCCTTATGGAACATGAAAGGATCCACCTGGAGGAGGAACCATATAAGTGCACGAACTGTGGAAAGGGTTTTTCACTATCTGATCACCTCATTTCCCACGAAATGACCCATTTAGAAGAGAAACTGCATGCCTGCTTGGAGTGTGGAAAGGTTTTCCCTGATAATTATTCCCTTAGAAGCCATCAAAGGAATCACAGGGGAGAAAGACCCTATAAATGTATGGACTGCGGAAAGACCTTTGCTTGGAGCAGTAATCTTTCTTACCATAAAAGAACCCACACAGGGCAGAAGCCTTACAAATGTGTGGAATGTGGGAAGGGTTTTAGTACTAACAGTTATCTTACTGCCCATAAACGGATCCACACAGGGGAGAAGCCGTATCAATGTACGGAGTGTGGAAAGAGCTTTAGAAGGAGTAGCCTTCTTACTTACCATAAAAAAATCCACACAGGAGAGTAGCCATGTCAGTCCAAGGAGTGAGGGAAGAACTTTAACAGGAATAGTAATCGAAAATCTCGTGAAAGAGTCCACTTTGGCAATACTGCATATAAATATTATACATATACAAATATGTGAGAATATTTTGCCTTTTCAGTCCAGAGTAGATTGGAAAATGAATCTTCAATCCTGATTGTAATTTTTACTCAGTAGGAGGTTCCCAGGCAAGAAATAAGTGGAACTAAAGCAGCGGTTCTCAACCTGTGGGTCGCGACCCCATTTGGGATTGAACGACCATTTCACGGGGGTCGCCAAACACCGCAGTGCGCTATGTTTTTTCTTTGGTCGGCCATTTTTTTTAGTCCGCCAATTTTTCCCCCTTTGTGATGCGGGCCGTCGCGCCGTGCATGTGCAACGCGGGCCCGCCATTTTTGGGTGGGAGGGCCGGCCATTTTTTTTTTTGGTTGGCCACTTTTTTTTTTTTTGGTCCGCAATTTTTTTCCCCCTTTGCAATGCGGGCTTCGCGCATGCGCGATGTGGGCCCGCCATTTTTTGGGGGGTCGGCCATTTTTTCCCCTTTGCGGTGCGGGCCGTTGCGCCGCGCATGTGCAATGTGCGCGTTGTGCCGCGCATGCACGATGTGCGCGGTGCGGGCCGGGGTCGAGCCCCGGGAAAGGTTGAGAAATGCTGAACTAAAGAGTATTTATGGTGTCTTCATGATGTCTAGCACACTTAAGAAATATAGATTTCTAGGAATTTCCTCTGATGAATATATCCACTGGAGTAGAATTGCAGGCAGATAATCAACCCTTAATCCCTTATTATGATTGCACTATTTCTTCATTTGCTTAATATTGTTACAATCTGCCTTTCCATCCTTGCTTCTCATTATGTAATGCAAAGTAATATCTGAGAAAGAAAACCATAAGGAGCATAGGGTTAGAAAATACAGCCTGAATTTCAACATACAGCTCATTGGCTATGTTTCCTAGTTTTGTGGCGATTTTTGTTTTCTTCCCTTTGTTTTTATTGCAAAGTTAAATAGCAAAAGAGTTTGTGTGACCTCGTATCAAAAAACCATTCCAGAAATATATGGGAGACATCTCTCAATTCACAAAGGAGTTACTGTCTCTTGCATGTGAAAATAACAAAGCCAGATTTGTTTTCTACTGTGGGAAATCAGGACATGGGGTGGGTAATAGGAATGAGAAAGCATTATTCAGTCAAAAATGTCTTTATGGCGCTGAATCCTCACTATAAACTCATATAAATGTGCATTATATGGAAAGATATTCAGAGGGAGACTTTCATTCTTATCAAATGAGCCACAGGGGTGAGAAAGCCTATAAATGCACATGCAAAGAAGGCTTTTTCTATGAAGGTGCTAAAATCTGCTTTGTTGCGGAATGACAAGACTGGCAAAAGGTAAAATGAAACGTTTGCAAGAAAAGTAAGCAAGCTCAGAGAGCACCAAGGACACTTCATTTCAGTCCTGAATTACAAATATTCTCCATTGCTAAAATTGATTGTGTCACATTTAGCTTTAAAATTAGATTAAATTAAATGTAGTTGGTATGGGGTTTTCCCCTGTCATGGTTAATGATTTTGGGCACCTTGAAAATTACAATCATGGGATTATTATTTTGGTCCTTACTTGAGGGTTTTAGAGTTTCATGTCCGGTTGAAATCATTTACTCAAAGGCAGCTAAGCAGTATAATAATAATAATAATAAAGTTGGAAGGGACCTTGGAGGTCATCAAGTCCCAACCCCCTGCTCAAGCAGGTAACCCTATACCAGTGATGGCAAACCTTTTAGAGAATGAGTGCCCAAAAACCACGCCTGCCCCACTCTGCACCCCACCCGCTCTGCCCCCGCAAGGCCACCCACCGCCTCCACGGTCCACTGCAGTAGATCACCCAGGTGGCCCAGCAGTGCTGTGGCAGCCATGCCCTCCACCTGTGCCCCGCAGCATCATCTGTGTGCGAAAGGGTGTGACGGTGGAGTCTTGTCCCTGCTGCCTGGCTGCCATGTGCTTGGCTGTGTTGCTCCATGCGGTCCGCGCCTGGGGGCGACTCCTCCAAGGGGGCTACTGGGGCGACTGCACGTGCCCACAGAGAGGGCTCTGAGTGCCGCCTCTGGCACGCATGCCATAGATTCACCACCACTGCCCTATACCATTTCGGACAAATGGCTGTCCAGTCTCTTCTTAAAAACTTCCAGTGCTGGAGCATTCACCGCTTCTGGAGGCAGGTTGTTCCACTGGTTAATTGTTCTAACTATCAGGAAGTTCTAGGTTGCTTCTCTCCTTGATTAGTTTCCATCCATGTTGTGTTCCTAGTGTTGTGGAAATATCCACCCCATCTGTTTCTAGCCATTTCCATATATGGAGCAGTTAAATCAAGTAGCTTTATTAAGAGAAAGTTCTTGTAGGGAAGATGGATCTCTAAGCAAGCATCCAAGAGGAACCTAGATGTGTCATAAACAGATGTAATAATATAACACGTGGAAAATCCTGTCAAAAATGAGAATAGACATGAAAGGACAATGCTGGTATTGTTATCCAGCCTTATTGATTATGCGTCATCAAGTTGGCTCAGTTCTGCAACCACACAAATAAATTTTCTGATACCGGTAGGAGTAGTATATCAAATCTTTGCAACCACACAAGATACATGTTATGATGGAGGACTTGGTCCCTCAGTTGTGCTCTCAGCACGTTAACTGGGTTAATCCATCTTGCTGCTGGTTGTCCGCTTTCCATTTTTTCATTGATAATAATTTTTATTGCAGTTTCCATAAGGGTAAAAGCCAATACAAGCTAAGAAAAATATGAAAAAGTGTATAGAATAAATAAAGGGAGGAAGGAGAAAATGGGAAAAAAACGGGAAAAGATTCAAAAGGAAACAATTTTTCCATTCGTCAAGATAAGTAGAAATATTTTTAAAAACTTAGCATCTAACGTTTCAGCAAAAAACTCTTCACCCCATATTTCACCTTTTATCTCTTTGCATATAATAAAGTCTCATCTTCCGATCCCAATCAGCAAAACTCCATTAAGAGTTGCTACGGGTAACAATTTGATATTTCTTTCCTTTATACAATGTCTTAACGATTTTCTCTAAAAATGCAAAAGGAAAAAAAATCATCTTATATCTGTAACACACCTTTAAAACCGGTCATTGAAATAATAAGGAACATTTCCATCAGGAGCGAATAGAAACAAAAAAATATATTTATCATTAAGCCCTTCAAATACTATTCCACAAATGTATCCTCTCTTAAAATATAACCCAATGAAAGCTGTTAGAAAAAAGGACCCTCCATTTTGGGGCGGGGCGGGGGGGAATCCTTTTCCCACTTCAAGGTTTCTTTTTTTTAAATGTTGATTCTTTCTGGGGAAGATTTTTGCCTTGAGGTCCATTTAACCAGTGGAACAACCTGCCTCCAGAAGCGGTGAATGATCCAACACTGGAAGTTTTTAAGAAGAGACTGGACAGCTATTTGTCTGAAATGGTGTAGGGTTACCCCCCTGAGCAGGGGGTTGGACTAGATGACCTCCAAGGTTCCTTCCAACTTTTTATTATTTATTATTAATTACTATTATTACTATTATTATTACTATTATATAAAATCATGCATGGGATAGAAAAGGTGGATAGAGAAAAATTCTTTTCTCTATCACACAATACCAGGACAAGGGGGCACTCCCTAAAGCTCATAGCTAAGAAAGTGAGGACAAATAAAGGGAAATATTTCTTCACCCAGAGGGTCGTTGATTTATGGAATTCACTTCCAGAAGGGGTTGTGACAGCTGTCAGCCTTGATAGCTTCAAGGCAGGGTTAGACAGATTCATGGATGCCAAGTGTATCGGTGGTTATTAAAACGGATGTCCATGTGCCGCCTCTATGTTGGTTGAGGCAGGCAGGATTCCTTTGAGTACCATTTGTTGGGGGTCAAGGGAAAGGGAGGGTTTTGCCTTCTCTTTCTGCTCAAGATCCCCATGTACAATTGGTGGGCCACTGGGTGACACAGCATGCTGGACTCGATGGGCTTTGGCCTGATTCAGCATGGCTCTTCTTATGTTCTTATGTTCTTATGTACTATTATTATTATTACTATTATTATTATTACTATTACTATTATTACTATTATTATTACTATTATTATTATTATTATTATTATTATTATTATTATTATTATATATTACTCCCATTCACAGCTACCATCTTTTCCTTGTTTGGTGCAATGGTGGCTCCTGAACAATAAAAGTACCCTTTTATTCTGTGGCTATTTCTTCAAAAAGAGGCACAAGCAAAAAAGAGTTGAAAGCAGAAAATGAGTTTTTCCTAAACTAGGAATGTGTGTTCCCCAAACAGGCTTGAAATGTCTCTGGCCGTTTAGAGCAGGGGGGGGGTCTTCAAACTGGGCTCTTTTATGACTTGTGGACTTCAACTCCCAGAATTCCTCAGCCAGCAGCTGGCTGAGGAATTCTGGGAGTTGAAGTCCACAAGTCATAAAAGAGCCCAGTTTGAAGACCCCCCCCCCGCCTTAGAGACAGTTTCTTATGGAAACTAATCAATGAGAGATGATCCAACATTGAAAAAAGGAGAAATTTCCAGCAGTTAGAACAATCAATCAATCATCCGCTGTGAGGCGGGGGAGGGGGGGGGCATGGCGCAGAGGCTGCCGGGAAGCCTTGCGGGGCGGTGCATCCCGACGAGCCTTCCGAGTTCCGTGAGTGGCGGCTCTACCCGTGCAAAGGGGGTCCCGCGCGCTGGAGGAGAGCGCTGGAGACGGGGTGGGAGTCCGGGGTCCCATGTTGCCCTGCCGCTCTTTGCTATGCTTTGACCGGGCGGAGGGGGGGAAGCAAAGGAGAGAAATGGGGGTCGCCAGAAGGGAGGGGCCGTTTGCCCCCATTTCCTGGGGGAGCCTCTGCATGAGGGGGGAGGGGGAGGCTGGCCGGAAGTCCCCCTGCCGGTTCTGGGTGCAAGGCCGGCGGGGCCCCGGCTGCGAGGACTGGGGTGCTGCATCCCCGCCTTTCCCCACGACTGGCAGACGAAGGGAAACGTTGCAGAGAGGGAGGTGCAAGTGGGGCTGAGATGTAGCATTCGCACCGTGTGCAGAATAGAACAGAGCAGAGCAGAACAGAACAGAATAGAATAGAAATACAGAGTAGAATAGAGTAGAATAGAAATACAGAATAGAGTAGAATAGAAATACAGAATAGAGTAGAATAGAATAACAGAATAGAGTAGAATAGAAATATATAGAATAGAATAGAACTACAATTACAGAATAGAGTAGAGTAGAATAGAAATACAGAATAGAGTAGAATGGAATAACAGAATAGAGTAGAGTAGAATAGAAATATAATATAGAACAGAACAGAATAGAATAGAACTACAATTATAGAATAGAACTACAATTACAGAATAGAGTAGAATAGAATAACAGAATAGAGTAGAATAGAAATATAATATAGAACAGAATAGAATAACAATAAAATAGAATTACAATTACAGAATAAAGTAGAGTAGAAATACAGAATAGAGAAGAGTAGAGTAGAATAGAAATACAGAATAGAGTAGAATAGAATAACAGAATAGAATAGAGTAGAATAGAAATACAGAATACAGTAGAATAGAATAACAGAATAGAGTAGAATAGAAATATAATATAGAACAGAATAGAATAGAACTACAATTACAGAATAGAGGAGAATAGAATAGAAATACAGAATAGAATAGAATAGAATAACAATAAAGTAGAATAAAAATATAGAATAGAATAGAATTACAATTACAGATCAGAGTAGAGTAGAATAGAATAGAAATACAGAATAGAGTAGAATGGAATAACAGAGTAGAGTAGAATAGAATAGAAATATAATATAGAATAGGATAGAACTACAATTATAGAATAGAACTACAATTATAGAGTAGAGTAGAATAGAATAGAAATACAGAATAGAGTAGAATAGAATAACAATAGAGTAGAATAGAAATATAATATAGAACAGAATAGAATAACAGAATAGAATAGAATTACAATTACAGAATAAAGTCGAGTAGAAATACAGAATAGAGAAGAGTAGAGTAGAATAGAAATACAGAATAGAGTAGAATAGAATAACAATAGAGTAGAGTAGAATAGAAATATATAGAATAGAATAATAGAATAGAATAACAATAGAATAACTTTATTGTCACTTTGAATGTACACTAATCAGCATACATTAAAATGAAATTTTGTTGCATACAGCTCTCCAAGGGTCACCACCTCCAATATACCCTAAATAAATATGACAAAAATAAATAAATACAGAATTATGCATATACCCACATATATGACAACAGAGAAACAACACAGTTTAGATTGGATGTATAGATATATATGGCAAGAAAAACGAATCTTGCGAGTTTACCGGATGGATGGCATAGGGGACAAAGCTAGAAATACTTCAAAACCTCCTCCCAGAGTGAAGCAACAGAAACAGATGGTAAAGTGGGTGTGTGGGGTCTCTAACAATGCTTTGAGCGCTAAGCACATAGGCCTTATAAGCAGCATCCTGGATACCAGGAAGTGAGCTTCCTATGACACCAGTGTTCGTCAAAGTTGGCAACTTTACACTCTGGGTGTTGAAGTGGAAGTTGGAAAAAGACTAGGAATTGCATGAAAACAGACCATCATGTTAAGGTGTAGCTGGTTTATTGATTTGAGTTTTATTCCTATATGTATTGGATGGTGGTTTGTTAATTCAGGCTTCTAAAGTTCCCCAAGGGTATTTCTGCCAGGTGGTTAATGGGGTTCTGCTGCTGTTTCTCTTATCTCTATTCATCGCCACAGAAATCACTGTAACAGAAACCTCAGAAATAGAAATCCACAATCTATTTTTTGTGTTTCTCCAATATTTTAAGTCATTGGAAGAAGTTGATCCAGAAAGGTTCTCCTTAATTTCCACCAGATAAATCAACCTACCTAATAAGATTCTCCTCCCTCTTTCCAAATATTAGTAGATTCATTTAACATCTTTTTATTTTGGAGAAGGATCCTCTGTAGTTAAATTTGTTGTTAGTTGCGAAGTCGTGTCCGACCCATCGCGACCCCACGGACAACGTTCCTCCAGGCCTTCCTGTCCTCTACCATCTTCTGGAGTCCATTGAAGCTCACGCCTCCTGCTTCAGTGACTCCATCCAGCCACCTCATTCTCGGTCGTCCCCTTCTTCTCTTGCCCTCCATCTTTCCCAGCATCAGGCTCTTCTCCAATGAGTCCTTCCTTCTCATTAGGTGGCCAAAGTACTTGAGTTTCAACTTCAGGATCTGGCCTTCTAAAGAGCAGTCAAGGTTGATCTCCTCTAGGACTGACCGGTTTGATCGCCTTGCAGTCCAGGGGACTCGCAGGAGTCTTCTCCAGCACCATAGTTCAAAGGCCTCAATTCTTTGGTGCTCAACCTTTCTTATGGTCCAACTTTCACAGCCATACATTGCAACTGGGAAAACCATGGCCTTGGCTATACGTACTTTTGTTGGCAGGGTGATGTCTCTGCTTTTTAGTATGCTGTCTAGATTTGCCATAGCTTTCCTTCCCAGGAGCAAGCGTCTTCTAATTTCTTGGCTGCAGTCCCCATCTGTGGTGATCTTGGAGTCCAGGAAGATAAAATCTGTCACTACCTACATTTCTTCCCCATCTATTTGCCAGTCACCCAGTAATTACTGGAAATATCTTTTGTTTTCCGTTTCAGATATGTAAAGTGAAAACTTTTCCTGCTCCATCTGAAGATGAAACCTTCTTGTAAGCGTGGAGGGCTGAATGTCCTTGGGAAACTTGACCAGATCCTCATCATGAAATTCAGATCTTGTGAATAGGAAGATCTCTGGAGATCCATTGACCCATTCAGCAGCTGGATTAGAGAAAAAAGAGAAGATAGAGGGACAACACCCAGCAGATATAGGAACTGGAAAAGGCCCTCTTGCTTGGAGCTGTGGGAAGAATGGGTCAAGTCTTAGGCAGAAGATCCAGGAAGTGGGAACTAACACTTTAGAGGTCCATTGCTGTCACTTCAGCAAAATACAGTTCCAGAAGGTGACTGGGCCCCGAAATGTTTGCAGTCACCTCCACCGCCTTTGCTTTCAGTGGCTGCAGCCAGAGAGACACACGAAGTCTCAGATGTTGGACCTGGTTCTCCTGGAGCAGTTCCTGGCTGTCCTTCCCCCAGAGATGGAGAAATGGGTACGGGAGTGTGGCGCAGAGACGAGTTCCCAGGCAGTGGCCCTGGCCGAAGGGTTCCTGCTGAGCCAGGAGGAGGAAAAGATGCAAGAAAAGTTGCAGGTATGAGAATATAGCTGTAATGAGCTCTCTGAATTTGTCAATGTCTCTCTGACAGAGTTTTCTGGGATTATGAACTGCTAAGGCCAGTTGTTCCGCTCTTCTTTTAGAAGATGTATTTGGGGAATTCTTCCACCCTCATTTTTCATCTTCAGTGATACACATTGGGGTCTCCCCGCGTGAGGGTGCAGTACGAGAATTCATTTCAGTGTCGCCTGGCGGGGCCTAGGGGAAGAGCCTTCTCTGTTGCGGCCCCGGCCCTCTGGAACCAACTTCCCCCGGAGATCCGTGTCGCCCCCACCCTCTCCGCCTTTCGTAAATTGCTTAAAACATACTTTTGCCGGCAGGCCTGGGGCAGCTAACACCTTGCCCCTAGCCAGTGTATGTTTGTGTGTATGTTTGTGGAGTGATTGGTTTTTCATTTTAGCTTAAGGGTTTTTATATTTACGTGTTTTTATTGTAATTTCTATCATGCTGTGAGCCGCCCTGAGTTCTCCGGAATAGGGCGGCATAGAAATTAAATAAATAAATAATAATAATTTCTTTCTCTCTGCTCTTCCTTGTTTCTACTGGGACATCATGTCCAGATATCCTTGGAAGCAGCCACTGAGTATGTCAAGGGAAGGAAAGAATCCAAACTCTCTCAAGACCTGCTGCTCGGGGAGATCTTCCAGAAAAATGAAAATCAGGATACCATGTCAGGTAATGGAAGCTTCTTCTATATCAGTGATGGCAAACCTTTTTGACACCGTGCCCAAACCGCAACCCAAAACCCACAGGGAGGTGCCTCTGAGTGCCACCGCTGGCATGCAAAAACCGGGGGCGCAAAAATGGGACACTGTGCTGCAAGGCACAAAAACGACTGACACTGCATCGTGGGGGGCAGATACAAGGCGCTGCATCACGCAAGAATGGGGCAGGGCTAGTGAGTATCACGCAGGCACTAGCCCCACCCCATTTCCAGCGCGTGCATGCTTGCGGCCCCGTGTGTGCCTGCGCGCATGTAAAATGCTTCCCCCTCCCTTTTCTTCCAGTCCACCAATCGACAATGGTTGGTGACCTCTGCTCTACCACTTCTACTCAAGTGCTTGCTAGTCGGCCGCTTCGCCTCCTTTGTGCTAGGCAGGGCTCCTGCTCCGGGTGGCGGTGGCAGCCTGATGGACCTGCTGCTGGTGGGGGTGTCCCATGTGCCAACAGAGAAGGCTCTGAGTGCTACCTCTGGCGGTGAGGCACCGCACTGTGCCTCAACCCATGGAGGTTCGATCACGATAGCCGAATACCGGAACATATGCGGACACGCAAATTTTCCTTGGGGTGAGTCGACCCAGACAAAAGGCTGCATCCCCCTTTTATTACTTTCCTTTATGGGTGGTTACACAAAGCATCGAATACACAAGTAGCCAATAGCATAGTTACACTTGTAGCCAATAGTTTCAAAACGTGCCACAACTTTCCTCCACCTATCAACCCCTCCTTTTCCCTCTTATCTTGTCACCTCCCCTTTTCCTCGAAACTCCATTATCCTTTGTTTCACAAGACTGATTCCTTTGACTCCTCATGGCAGTTTCCTTTTTCCACCTACGCTCCGTTCAGCTCGCACACGATCCTAGGGCGTAAGCCATCATATCAACATGGTGGTTCGCCACCACTATTCTATATGATATAATAAGGACTGGACATCCAGCTAACTCTGATTCTTTTGCCCCTCTTGGGTGGAATCTCTTGTCTTTTTTTTTTTTTTAATCAAATCTGCTTTCATACTTTTTTTTTTTTTTGCCTCTCACAGAGAACCAAGACCAGTCCTTGGTATTTTTAGAATCACCTCCTCTTCATCATAAAGCAGAAAGAATGGCTGAAGCTCTGCCTCAGGTAGGAGAAACTTTGGAAAAGTTGGAGGGGTTTCATTTTGTTCTGGAGTTCAAGGTAATATATATCATAAGCCACATCGAGTCACTGAGAGCGATTTGGGAAGCCATATACATAAATAAGATCTATTTAAAATTTATTAAATGTATATGCCTCCTGTCTCACTATCCAAAGTGACTCTGTGTGGCTTACAATGGCGTAAAAGCGTAAATATGAAAGTATTAAAATTAACAATTAAATGAAGGTGAAAAAGCAAAAGCAAGTATTGTTCAGGGTGGACTTTTGTCTCCTATTCAAGTCAACCCCCTCCAGCATAGCGCACCCTATCAGGCCTCAAGCCAACTGGTACAGCCAGATTTTACAGCCCTTCCAGAAGGCAGATGTCATCTCCAGGGGCGAGATGTTTTTTTATATTTATCCATTTAATTTAGATGCTGCCAATCTCACTGACATGCAAATCTGCTAAATTAATGTAATAAAAGATTAAAACCGTAAAACAATCGATACAGCATTAAAATTAACAGAGAAATAGCTAAGACAGGGAGTTAATTGTTCTCAAGTAAATTTCTCCTAAGTCCTAGGTTGATTCTCTTAACTAGTTTCCATCCATTGCTTCATGTTTTGTCTTCTGATGCTTTGGAGAATAGGTTGATCTCTGTGACAGCCCCTCAAGTATTGGAAGCCTGCTATGGTGTCACCACTACTACTTCTCTTCGTGAGATTAGACATAATCCAGTTCCTGCAACCGTTCATCATATTTAAGTGATTGTCCACTTAAATCATTCTCACAGTTACTGCTATTGAGCCAAGTTTCACTTAATCTGTACCTGTAAAATTGGTTTTTCTTGCCTTACTTTTCTCTACATTGAGAAATTTATTTGTATTTAACATGTAGAAAGTCTGCAAATGACTTCCAGTATCTTATAAAACTGTCTAGTCCACTTTCTCCAATCAAAGCAGTTAGTTTTGCCGTCTCTGCTAAAAATGAATTAGTAGAGATGGTGTTCCGGGATCTCTGGAAGATATAAGAATAAGAATAAGAATTTTCTCCCATTAATGTGCAATTGTTGTTTCCTTGAGTTTGTTTTTTACATGTTGATAGAAGCTATTTTTGTTATTTTTTATTTTTATCGCAAGCCTTAATTCATTCTGACCCTTAGTTTTCCTGACTTCATCTTTGCAGGTTCAGACTATTTGCCGATATTCTGCCTTAATTATGTGCCCCTCTTTCCACTTTTTATACTTGTCATTTTTGTCTTTCAGTTTATCAGAGTTCTATGGGTAGCCATGCTACTTTCTTTTGAGATCTCTCATTTTTCTTCTTCATTAGAATTGTACTAGACTGGGCTTTTATAATCTCACTTCCCAAACTTCTTGTTTTGTTTCCCCTTAAGGATTCTCGTCCATGGAATCCTTCTCAGGCTCTCTCTAAGTTTATTGAAATCAGCTATCTTGAAGTCCAAGAGTCTATTTTGAGTTTGTTCTATTGCTTGTGCTTATATAATGCTGAATTCCAAAATTAGAGGAATCCCAAGGTTCTTGTGACTTTAATGCGTTTTATCTAGATGGGTCCACTGCTGTCCAAAAGCTGCCTTGGGTCATTTCTAGGTGCTCCCATTTAAATCCAGGGAGCAGCATCGCCAGAGAATCAGCTTTGGCAGCAAAATCAGATCGTTGGAAAAAGAGAAAAAGTCTCTTACTATTCAGCAGCCATCTTGTGGAGGAGTCCCTCCTGAAACTCTGATTTCATTGAGCTGACTGTTGTCTTAGCTGTCTTCCAGGATCAATCCCATATATCATTACAAGAACTCCCAACACTTTTATTGTGGTACAGAGTGCAAGCATGATGGTCCCTAAGTGGGTAAAGCAGACGGTTGGCAAAAATGTCAGATGGGTTGCTCTAGTGTTTTCTTTTGCCCACATAAAAAGAATTGGAGCTACTGATAAGACTATCTTCATGGGCTTCACTGAAAGCCATTAAAAGTCTTGCAGTAAATCTGATAAAATATCCTTCGCATTGTGCCATCTGCCAAAAGTTGTGAGATCTTATTTTGAATTCTGCAGCCGTCGCTCATTTCATTCATTGCAAATCTCCCCTGGCATTGATCGAAGTCTCAAATTTTTCTTGGCGTTGTTTGTTAATGGGGAAATTTGTTTCCTTGTTTAGGATCTTGTGTCTTTCGAGGAAGTGGCTGTGCATTTCTCTGAGGAGGAGTGGTCTCAGCTGGATGCTGACCAAAAAGCTCTCCATGGGGAGGTCATGCTGGAGAATTCCAGAAATCTGGCTTCTCTGGGTAAGAACTGTATTTGTGGTCAGAAATTAAGAGAAGACATTTATGGCTTAGATGTAACCATCTACTCTGAAAAAAAACCTCCTGTTTTATGAAGAAGGAAATTAATAGCTATTTCCTTAGATGTGTATGAGTATTTCTCATCTAATATTTGAGGGAGGGCTTCTGTTAATTAATTTTTTTCAGTTTCTCTTGAATCTCATCAAGGAGAGCTTCACCTCTTGGCTGTAGATGTATGTGACCATACCACACATTGTCCTCTGCTTGTTTGGGACCAGATATCTTCTTTGTTTGCCATATGAATTTTGGCATTTTCTCAGACCAATAATGTGATGTCCCTCTTTTCTTTCTTGGACTTTTCTAAGATTATGAACCTCTGGATTCTAGATGAAATATTTCAGTTTTTCTCAACCGTAAATGAGATTTATTGATTCAGTGTCTCTGATCTTGACTTGACTTCTGTTGATTGGTCAAGTCAAAGCAATTTTTGTCTTGTTCCATGGATTAAGAAACTTTGGAGAGTCTCTTAGTCACATGTTTGCCAATTAGTATAAGTTAGTGATGGCGAACTTTTTAGAGACCGAGTGCCCAAACTGCAACCCAAAACCTTCTTATGCATCGTAGGGTGCTGGGTGGGTGTGGCCCATTGGCTGGGTGTGGCCCATTGGCTGAGTGTGGCCCATTGGGTGGGTGTGGCCCATTGGGTGGGCGTGGTTGTGATAACGGCAGACTGGGTGGGACTAAAAAGTTCAATCAATTCCAATTTTGCAAGATCTTTTTTTTCCCTGCGAGAAGTTGAAATTGACTGATTGATTGAACCTTTTTTTTTTTTTTGCACACGGCGGCATAGGCCTAAAGTGAAAAGGTTTTATAAAATCCAGCTAAAGGCCTAGGACTGGGGCGACGGCGCACATGCCCACAGAGAGGGCTCTGAGTGCTGCCTCTGGAACCCGTGCCATAGGTTCGCCACTATTGGTATAAGTTATCCCGTTCCCAGCATTTTTTTCCCCTCACAAAACATAGATTGCTTAAATAAGCAATCTCATCCTGAACTGCTTTTCTCAGCACCATACAGTGTCCCCACAAATTTCTAAATATAAGTTGATAATCTGTAACCTTAATTTGCTGGCTTGCAGCTGCTGCCTGTAATTTCATGCCCTCAGCTTTTGTTTGCTTTCTAGGAGGCTCAAAGCTAGGCAGACTGTGGGTGCCAGCATATTCATTTCGATTTGCATTCCCATTGTGTTCCTGCTTACTCTCTTGCATCCCTTTGTCTCCAATTACTGTAAATACAGTACAAACTTTTATTCCCGTTTTGCTAATTATCCCAGCACCAGGATGAGAATTCCAAAGGGCAGGGAAGTAGGAAAAAGGAAAGCTGAAATTAAACTGTAAGCACAGTCACAGTCATGTGATTTTCCACTTAGTGACCAATTTGCCAGTCCTTATTGTGGTTGCTTGATGAGTGCCCAAGACTGATAGTTATTGGGGATTTAATTTGGCCAAGGGTGGTAGATCATACGATGCAGCACAGGAGTTCTTGACAACATGGAACCGATCCATTAAAGGCCTTGTACACATTGGTTGTCAAAGATTAGATCCGTGTTTTCTCCGTGGGCAATGGTAATCTGATTTGATATGGATATATGAACTTTGAAGTAGCCCACTTAGGAATTCATCTTTAGCAAAAGCTTAGATCACATTCTTTCATATTAGCCAGCAAAACAGCCAAATTATATTGATGATTCTTTGGCAAAATTTCAAAAGAAAACTTTGATCTCCAATCATATTTCTAATCTTGCTACAATTTCTCATGGCTTTTTTTTTTTTGAAGAAAAGAATGTCCAGGAAGATAAGAATTACAAAGAACAATGCCAAGCAATTAATCCAAAAGAGGAAAAAGGGAAGTTTGTCAATCTGTTGGAACCAAAAATTGATGAAAGAAACCGATCACAAAGTGGAATTAAAAAAAGCTTTTCTTGGATCAGTCGACTTACTTACCACAGAAAGATCCATACAGAAGAACGACCCTATAAATGCCTGGAGTGTGGAAAAAGCTTTTCTAAATCCAGTCACCTCATTTCCCATAAAATGACCCATTCGAAAGAGAAACCATATACCTGTATCGAGTGTGGAAAGGCCTTCCGTGATAATTGCTCTCTCAGAAGTCACCAGAGGAATCACAAGGGAGAAAGGCCCTATAAATGCATGGAGTGTGGAAAGACTTTTACTCAAAGTGGTAATCTTACTTCTCATAAAAGAATCCATACAGGGGAGAAGCCATATAAATGTGTACAATGTGGAAAGGGCTTTAGGAGGAATGCTGATCTTACCTCCCATAAAAGGATCCACACCGGGGAGAAACCATATAAATGTGTGGAGTGTGGCAAGAGCTTTACTCAGGGCAGCCATCTTACTTCTCATAAGTTCATCCACACAGGGGAGAAACCATACAAATGCATGGAGTGTGGAAAGACTTTTACTCAAAGTAGTAATCTTACTTCCCATAAAAGAATCCACAAAGGGGGGAAGCCATATAAATGCAGAGAATGTGGAATGGGCTTCTGTGAAAATGCATCCCTTATGGAACATGAAAGGATCCACATAGGGGAGAAACCATATAAGTGCATGGACTATGGAAAGGGCTTTTCTATATCCAATCACCTCATTTCCCATGAAATGACCCTTTCAAAAGAGAAACCATGTACCTGCTGCTTGGAGTGTGGAAAGATTTTCCCTAATAATTATTCTCTTAGAAGCCATCAAAGGAATCACGGGGGAGAAAGACCCTATAAATGCATGGCCTGCGGAAAGACCTTTGCTCGGAGCAGTCATCTTTCTTCCCATAAAAGAATCCACACAGGGGAGAAGCCATATAAATGTATGGAATGTGGGAAGGGTTTTAGTACCAACAGTTATCTTACTGCCCATAAACGGATCCACACAGGGGAGAAGCCGTATCAATGTATGGAGTGTGGAAAGAGCTTTAGAAGGAGTAGCCTTCTTACTTGCCATAAAAAGATCCACACAGGAGAGAAGCCATATCAATGCAAAGTGTGTGGCAAGAGCTTCAACAGAAATAGTAATCTGAAATCTCATGAAAGAGTCCACTTGGGTAATACTCTTCGTAAATACTAGATCTATACAAATATGTGAGAATATTTTCTTTTCAGTCCAAAGCAGACAAGGTGACTCCACAATCCTAATTGTGATTTTTGCTAAATAGAAAGCTTCAAGGCAAAAAATGAGGATGAATAGAAATAAAGGGCATTGATTGCCTTCTTAATGGTGTCTAGCCCAGAACTGAAGAAATATAGATTCCTAGGATTCCCCTCTGATGAATATTTCCACTAGAACAGAATTGCAGGTGGATATTCAATCTTCAATCCCTTATGATTTCATCATTTAATAATAATAATAATAATAATAAAGTTGGAAGGGACCTTGGAAGTCATCTAATCCAACCCCCTGCTCAGGCAGGAAACCCTATACCATTTCAGACAAATGGTTGTCGGATCTCTTCTTAAAAACCCCCAGTGATGGAGCATCCACAACTTCTGGAGGTAGGTTATTCCATTGATTAATTGTTCTAACTGTCAGGAAGTTTCTCCTTAGTTCTAGGTTGCTTCTCTCTTTGGTTAATTTCCATCCATTGCTTCTTGTCTTGCCTTCAGGTGCTTTGGAGAATAGCTTAACATAAGAACATAAGAAGAGCCATGCTGAATCAGGCCAAAGCCCATCGAGTCCAGCATTTTGTGTCACACAGTGGCCCACCAATTGTACATGGGGATCTTGAGCAGAAAGAGAAGGCAAAACCCTCCCTTTCCCTTGACCCCCAACAAATGGTACTCAAGGGAATCCTGCCTGCCTCAACCAACATAGAGGCGGCACATGGACATCCGTTTTAATAACCACCGATACACTTGGCATCCATGAATCTGTCTAACCCTGCCTTGAAGCTATCAAGGCTGACAGCTGTCACGACCCCTTCAGGAAGTGAATTCCATAAATCAATGACCCTCTGGGTGAAGAAATATTTCCCTTTATTTGTCCTCACTTTCTTAGCTATGAGCTTTAGGGAGTGCCCCCTTGTCCCGGTATTGTGTGATAGAGAAAAGAATTTTTTTCTATCCACCTTTTCTATCCCATGCATGATTTTATACACTTCGATCAAGTCACCCCTTAAACGCCGTCTTTGAAGGCTGAAGAGACCAAGGCGTTGCAATCTGGTTTCATAAGGGAGGCGCTCCATTTCCTTGATCATTCTTGTTGCCCTTTTTTGACTCCCTCTTCTCTCCCTCCCTGAGATATTTTGCACCACACTGTCACAGAGGAGTAAACCTATTCTCTAAAGTATCCTAGAGCAGCACAAGAAGTAACAGATGGAAACCTATCAAGGAGAGATCCAATGTAGAATTGAGAAGAAATTTCCTGACAGAAAAATTAACAGTGGTACGGCTTGTCTGGTTGTGGTGCTCCATCTTTGGGAAGTTTTTAAGAAGAGATTGGACAGCTCTTTGTTCAATCTGAGGGAGAGAAGCAACCTAGAACTAAGGAGAAACTTCCTGACAGAACAATTTGTTCAGAATGGTACAGACTCTATATTTATTTCTATATATATATTTATTTTTATATTTGTTCATATATTTATATTTTTATTGCATTGTAGGCCAGCCAGAGTCATTTTGGACACAAGATGGGCAGTATATAAATATAATGAATAAAAATTGCATAAATACCCAGGCACAAAGGTCATTTCTACACCTCCCTGCAGCTTTCCAGATAACCTGCTAAAGCATATAATGTTGCCAGGTTCTGTGCAGCAGCATTTAAAACTGGTCAGATGACCTGTGCTATAAACTGGTTTGAATGAGCACCTAGTCGTTCATCATTCTTGAGTGCTATTTTGTGAGAGATAAAGTTGCCAGACTCCCCTACATCTATTGTAAGGCTCCTACACCTTCTTTAGATTCTTTTTAGATTTTTTAAAAAAATCTTTTAGTACTGGGGTGTAACTTTTTATGCTTTTTAATTTTTTGTGTCCCACACTTATGTTGATCTTTGAACATAGCAAACATTTGATGTTGATATTTCAAGAATATAACTGTTGAAAGAAAAGTGAATTGTGGACTTATACCATTAGTTTCGGTGAAAGTTTACCATCGCTGTCTTTGATTCATTGATTTTTTTGCTTAGCTGGGTTTTAAATTTGATTGCCAGGAATCTGGAATTTTTATGTTCATAGTATTTTTGTTGGACAAAGATTATTTGAGGAGAAAGGTGATCCGTTTCCAATTTCTCCTTTTATTCAGTATGTTTATAAATACTCTTTAATTCAATTCTATTATAATTCCCTAATAAACCATTGATTTCTAAATGTATACCACTTGCTTTTGTCACCAGTCATGAACTTAAAAATAAAGAACCTTTGATTTAATCTTAGCAGCCAAATTAATATTTTATAAACAATGTAACATCTGAATTGTTGTTGTTAGTTGCGAACTCGTGTCCGACCCAAACATCTGAATTATGCCTTCAATTGATGCCTTACAGAAGATTGCAAAGTTAAAATAAATATCGGAGGAAGGAACCACAATTTTTATCAAACGTGGATTGATTTGATGGTTTGTCTCAATAGATTATAATCTGTATACTATATATATATATATATGGAAGATTTTCAAATCTATAGTATTTTATTGGTATTTTAATACATTTTTTATTTTTTTTCTCTATACCTATTTTGGATTTATATAAATATTCTTAACTGATTTTCTTTGGTGAAACTAATATTTTTTTTAAAAAAAATCCCCTATTTTCCTCACTTTATTTTATAATCCCAATTTTTCTCCAGTCACAGATGAGGCACCATTTTCCCCATCTTCATTTCTCCATCAAGGAGCCTCGTTGTGAGGTAAAATTTTTGGAACATCCACCAGTTTGAGCTTTTTCTGCATTTTGGGGTTTGTTTTCTTTCGATATTCCTTTTTCTTCAGCATTATTTCCTTTATTACAAGCTGCCACTCAGTCTTTCCAATTATTCTTGAGGCAACCAGAGCCATGGATGTGAGAAGGGCAGTTGTTTATTGAACTAAAGATATATAAAAACCGACAGAAATCTCCATTTTCCTGACAGGAAAATTTTTCTTCTCTCAGGAGACGCTGCCATCTTTCTCTGACATAACCAATGAGAAGTCCCTTCCCTCCTCCTCTCATGCCCATCATCCCTGTCCTTCCCCTCAGATGAGCTCCTCTTTCCCGCCCTTTCGGGGGAATCCTGTCACATTCCGAATAGACTCCTGCATGGTCACCAGGTGCTTCCCCATTGGTCCACAGGAGGGCGAACGTCACAGCTGGCTTTCCAGAGGAGGCGTAGCGTCACAAATGCCTGCCGCTGTAGGACGCCGCATTCGCTCTCCTTAACCCCTGGAGCTCCGGGGGAGGCGAAGAGGCTGCGGGAGCGAGATTCACAGTATCTTAGGTGGGGAGGATCTCTTCCCGTGCAAAGGGAGGGGGAGACCCGGGCTCGGCCCGCCTCTGGGTCCAATCCCGGGTCCCATGTTCCCCAGGTGCCCTCCTTCAAAGCATTCAAATGACTGCAAAGAATATATATACTTCCATTCCCCATCAATAAGTTAGAACTGAACAAGTTTTTGGGAGGAGAAGCGAAAACTTTTCAAAGAAAAAGCAAAGACGTTCAGCTGCCTTTTGGAAAAAGCACCTTCAGGAAAGAAGGAAGGACAGAATTGGAGGGAGGGAGGGAAGGAAGGAATGATCACCAGTAACAATCACCCTACATCTAATTTCTACTTTTCAATGGTGTTTTTCCAGAGAATTAATGTATGCATCTCTCTTTGTATGTTGGCTTCCTTTACAACAAAGACACCATATCAGTTGAAGAAAAAGGACTTTTTTAAAAGGAAAAATTGCTAAGAAAATGCCCTAAAATACAATTCGGCCCACCTATACCCAATCCCAGTGGTGGGATTCAAATATATGAACAACTGGTTCTTTATGTGGATGCCACATCCAGAAGTTCATTCTGGACCTGGGCAACAAAAATTAGCTACCGGTTCTGCCGAACTGGTGCGAACTGGCTGAATCCCACCACTGCCCAATCCTCATCTGTAAACCTTTGCCTTTGGTCTCAGGTTCAGCAATGGTTGGCTGAAACTCCCACCTCCAAGGTCTTTAAGCATCAAGCATTCAAAATGTCACTTTTGCTCTGGCTACCCTGTCCAACGGCCAGCCACCTTTTCAGGCCAGAAAAAAGCAGAAATGAATCCATGGAACATTTATTGTATTTGTCCTGCTGTAGCTGGAATGCAGCAGGCGGCGACCTTGGGAAAAGCATTGTGGGAAAGGTCTATCTCCATCCTCCAGAAGAAGAGTCATGGAGAACAGCCCAAAACACAAATGGGACCTCCAGGAGGAGCCCTTCAAGCCAGTTCAGATGAGCTTCTCTATTAAAAAACAAGAAAATGAGACAGGGCATCCTCCTTTCTTCCCCCATGGAAAATGTTCCCTTTCTGAGTTCAGAATCAGAATAGAGCTGGAAGGAACCTTGGAGGCCTTCTAGTCCAACCCCCTGGTCAAGCAGGACACCCTATACCATTTCAGACAAGTGACTGTCCAGTCTCTTCTTTAAAATCTTCAGCGATGTAGCACCTACAACTTCTGACAGCAAGCCGTTCCACTGGTTGATTGTCCTCACTGTTAGGAAGTGTCTCCTTATTTCCAGGTTGCTTCTCTCCTTGATTATTTCCATCCATTGTTTCTTGTCCTGTCCTCAGGTGCTTTGGATAATAAATTGACCCCCTCTTCTTTGTGGCAACCTCTCAAATACTTGAATAATGCTATCATGTCCCCCCCCCCGTCTTTCTTTTCTCTAGGCTGGCCATATCCAAATCCTGCAACCGTTCTTCATATGTTTTAGTCTCCAGATCTTGAATCATCTTAGTTGCTCTTCTTTGCATTTTTTTCCCCAAAGACTCAACATCTTTTTTGTAATGTGGCGACCAAAACTGAATGCAGCATTCCAGATGTGGTCTTACTAAGGCTTTATTAAGCGGTACTAATACTTCACGTGATTTTGATTCTGTGCCTCTGTTTATACAACCAAGGATTGTATTAGCTTTTTTGGCTGCTGCCACAACTGCTGGCTCATCTTTAAGTGATCATCCACTAGAAGTCCAAGGTCTCTCACAGTTACTGGGTTGTTGTTTTTTCCTGCTGTCTTGGGCAGTTGCATTGCACATAAATTGCACCTGGTGTACCCTGGGCCATGAGAAGAGAACATGAGGGACTTCCCCTTTGGGCCACTAGAGGGCGAAGGTTTCAACAGGCTTTCCAGAGGAGGCTGTGAAGGAAGTGACATCCCTGAGCCTTTCCTCTCTAGAGCACAACTCTGGCTCTCCTTAACCCTTGAAGCTCCGCAGGCGGAGAGATGCAGATGTGACAGTAGGGTGGCAGCTCTTCCCCTGCAAAGGGAGGCCGTGTAGAGAGAGACACATGCCCAGCCCTCCTCCGGGTTCAATTCTGGATCCCATGCATGATGGAGGAAACCATCATCTGTTCAAAAGTTCATCCCTGGAACTTCAGGAGTCTCCAATACCAGGAGACTGAGAGTCCCCGAGGACTTTGCAACCGACTCCACAACTTTTGCAGGCAATGGCTGAGACCAGAAAAGTACACCAAAGCCCAGATGCTGGACCTGGTTGTTCTGGAACAGCTCCTGGCTATCCTGCCCCCAGAGATGGAGAGCTGGGTGCAGGAGTGTGGAGCAGAGACCAGCTCCCAGGCGGTGGCCCTGGCTGAAGGCTTCCTCCTGAGCCAGGCAAAGGAGCAGAAGGAGCATGTTGAGTTGCAGGTGAGAGACCTTCTCGAGACCCCAGGATGGTTTTAGGAAGCAAAGAATGGGTTTGTATACTTCAGCTCTCCCTACCAGCTTTCCCTGGCATTCATAATATGTGGAGATGTTTCATTAATTTTTGTAGCACATTTTTCCATTGGTTTCTCGCTCCATGTCACTGATGGCTATTGGGGGCTTTGAGATTGTGCTCCGAGAAGGATCTACCGGTACTTCATATTGCATGATGCCTGTTAATATTTGTTTTCTCCTTCCTTCTATTTAAAGTCCTTCCCTGTGGAGAGCAGAGATCCTGAGGAAAAGAGGATTCCATCAAATCCTCCTCAGGAGCCATTTTTCCAGAGAATCCATCAGGAAGATCCAAGTCAAAACATCTCAGGAGGTAATCCAAGGTCCACCCAATTAGTCAAAGAGATCCCAGCTCACCTTCTGTTCTGTTTAATACTCCTCCTATTTTGTTAAGTACTTATTTTAAAATTCTGTCTCCCTCACAGGGAAACATAGAATAAAGTTTTCTGGTCTTTATGCTGGAGCTGGAACAGTGGTTGAATCTCCAAATCAAGTAAGAAAGACAAAATGTTTTTATTAGATTTCTGTTCTCCCTTTCCTTCAGGAAGTCAAGCTGGTGTACAAAGCACTGTCTCCTTTTATTTTTTCCCCTTTTTTGAGCTGTATTTTTTTCATGTTTTTGAGCAACATGGGAAAGGGAATAGTGGATTCAAGTTCCTCTCAGCCAGCTTAGCTTCCTCTGAAGACTTTTGTTGGGACACAATGGTTAATCATTCTGTTTAAGAAATTATTCTTTAAAGACCACTAGTTAACTTGTTCTGCTAGGTAGACTCTTCCAACTGAAATGTATAGGGTTTCCTGCCTGAGCAGGGGATTGGACTAGAATAACAAAAATAACAAAAAAAAGCTTCTTTCAACATGTAAAAAAAAAGAAAAAAGTGAAGGAAACGATTGTACCATTAGTGGGTGAAAGTGGCAAGAAGGTGACAAGCAACAGGAAGAAAGCAGAACTATTTAACTCATTTTCTGCATCTGTCTTTACACAAACAGAAAAAACAGACCAACCTACCAAAAACAGTGTCATAAAAAATAGAATAGAAACACAAGTTAAGATAGGCAAGAAAATGGTAAGTAGGCACCTGTCCAGTCTAGACGAGTTCAAATTACCAGGACCAGATGGATTACACTGCAAGGTTCTCAAGGAACTGGCAGATGTGATCTCAGAATCATTGAACTGTATTTTTCAAAGATCCTGGAGCATAGGGGAACTACCGGAGGATTGGAAAAGAGCTGATGTAGTTCCCATCTTCAAAAAAGGGAAAAAATAGACCCAGGAAATTACAGACCTATCAGCCTGACCTCAATACCTGGGAAGATTCTGGAAAAGATAATCAAAGAACGAATCAGTGAACACCTAGAAGCAGACAAAACCATTACTAAAAGCCAACATGGGTTTGTCAAAAACAGATCATGCCAGACAAATCTTATTGCATTCTTTGACCAAGTGACAAAATTAGTGGATTAGAGGAATGCTGTGGATATAATTTACTTGGACTTCAGTAAGACATTTGATAAAGTAGATCACAACCTACTACTTGATAAGATAGAAAAATGTGGGTTAGACAGTATCACCACCAGATGGATCCGTAGCTAGCTGACTGGCCGTACTCAGCATGTGGTCCTCAATGTATCTACATGGAGGGAAGTGTGTAATGGGGTGCCCAGGGCTCTGTTCTGGGCCCAGTGCTCTTCAACATCTTCATCAACGATTTGGACGAGGGGATAGATGGGGAACTCATCAAATTTGCAGATGACACCCAGCTGGCAGGAGCAGCCAACACTCCAGAAGACAGGCTTAAGATACAGGAGGATCTGGACAGACTTGAACACTGGGCACTAACTAACAAAATGAAATTAAATGGTGAAAAAAGTAAGGTTCTACATTTAGACAAAAAAAAACAAATGTACAGGTATAGTATAGGGCAGTGATGGCGAACCTTTTAGAGACCGAGTGCCCAAACTGCAACCCCAAACCCACGTATGCATTGTCGGGTGCCGGGTGGGTGTGGCCATTGGCTGGGTGTGGTCAATCGGGTGGGTGTGGACCATTGGGTGGGCGTGGCTGCGGTGGTAACAGCAGACTGGGTGGGACTAAAAAGTTCAATCAATCAATTCCAACTTTGCAAGATTATTTTTTCCTGCAAGAAGTTGAAATTGATTCATTGATTGAACCTTTTTTTTTTTTTGCACACAGCGGCGGAGACCTAAAGTGAAAAGGTTTTATAAAACCCAGCTGAAGGCCTAGGACTGGGGCGACAGCGCACATGCCCACAGAGAGGGCTCTGAGTGCCACCTCTGGCACCCGTGCCATAGGTTCGCCACCACTGGTATAGGGGGTACCTTGCTCAATAGTAATAATTGTGAGAGGGATCTGGGAGTCCTAGTGGACAATCACTTAAATATGAGCCAGCCGTGTGCTGTAGCTGCCAAAAAAGCCAACACAGTGCTCGGTTGCATTAACAGAGGGATAGAATCAAGATCAAGTGAAGTATTAATATCACTTTACAATGCCCTGGTAAGGCCACACTTGGAATACTGCATCCAGTTTTGGTCACCACGATGTAAAAAAGATGTTGAGACTCTAGAACAGGGGTTCTCAACCTTGGCAACTTTAAGACTTGTGGACTTCAACTCCCAGAATTCCTCAGCCAGCTTTGCTGGCTGAGGAATTCTGGGAGTTGAAGTCCACAAGTCTTAAAGTTGCCAAGGTTGAGAACCCCTGCTCTAGAAAGAGTACAGAGAAGAGCAACAAAGATGATCAGCGGGCTGGAGGCTAAAACATATAAGGAACGGTTGCTGGAATTGGGTATGTCTAGTTTAATGAAGAGAAGGACGAGGGGGGACATGATAGCAGTGTTCCAATATCTCAGGGGCTGCCACAAAGAAGAGAGAATGAAGCTATTTTCCAAAGCGCCTGAAGGCAGGACAAGAAGCAACGGATGGAAACTAATCAAGGAGAGAAGCAACCTAGAACTAAGGAGAAACTTCCTGATAGTTAGAACAATTAACCAGTGGAACAACCTGCCTCCAGAAGCGGTGACTGCTCCAACACTGGAAGTTTTTAAGACAAGACTGGACAACCATTTGTCTGAAATGGTACAGGGTTTCCTGCCTGAGCGGGGGGTTGAGCTAGAAGACCTCCAAGGTCCCTTCCAACTTTTTATTATTATTGTTGTTGTTGTTGTTGTTACCACCTCCAAAGTCCCTTCCAACTTTATTGCTCTATTCTATTCTATTCTATTCTATTCTATTCTATTCTATTCTATTCTATTCTATTCTATTCTATTCTATTCTATTCTATTCTATTCTATTCTATTCTATTCTACTATGAGTTTACAAGAAGTAATTTTTTTTATTTTAAAAATGTATTTATGCCCTGAATGCAAAACTGCAGACTTCTCAAGATGTTTCAATATAAAACACAGAGTTAAACAGCAATACTGTTATGATGTTCATATAAAATCATACTGTCATTTGAAACAAATGTAAGTGTATGAAACAGCTAAAATATGTCAATTTAAAATGAAAAAGCCATCTATATGATGCTAATAAAAATCACCGCAACACAGAAGCAGGCTCATGAGGATGCAGGTGGCCCCCAAATAACCTGGATCCAAATGGTACAGAGCTTTAAAGATTCAAAACTGCATCCTGAGCTGCGCCCCAAGCTCAACAGCAACCTGCTCTATCAGGACTCAGTGCTGTCATAAAAAGACTTTCAAGAAACAGGAATAATCCTATCAGATTGGCAAGAATCGCTAAAGAGAGAGCCTTTCTTTTTGAAATTCTCGGATATGGAATTGCGCAAGTCTAATGAAAAATACCTGAAAACTCACATTGCCACATTCCCATTTTTAAAAAGCCTTGTTTATAGCCAGTGATTAGAAAATAAGCAAAACAGATTAAAAAGATAAATCAGACTATTAAAATCCAAAGCGGATAGCCAGAGAGAGCACATAGTCAAGGCACTTTGGGCCTGCAAAGTAATTTCTAATCCTCTGATTTGTGTCTGGATTTGGAGATCAAACAATCCAGCTTTGCAAAGGCTGAGAAATTCCCTTCCCAGGAAAATTTTCTCCTTTTTCTTTTCTCCGGTTCAGCTAGTGGCTCAGACCAAAAGATCAATAGATGACAGACAATAGACAGACAGACAGATCAATTGATCCAGAAGTGGAATTGCTTTACTGAAAGGCACTGAAAGTTCTGCAGAATCAATCAACTTGATCACACTGCCTGAAATATTTCTTCAGTTAAGATTTTCGGTTCTCAATATTTGACAGACTGGAAACAGTGGATAGACTATATACAAGAGAAACACCAATCAAACAAAATGCACCTGGCGTTTAGTTGAGGCTCGACGTAAAGAGGGAAGAATGTTTACCAAATCAAATGTTTACAAAGACTAACACCTAATGTTGTAGGCCTATGTTATATGACGAAAGCCTCTTAATATGATCTTATGCTTAATGTTGTTTGCTTTAATATTGATAAAGCGGATTGAATTTCTATCTCAGGTTATGAAACTTCTACCTCAGGATCTTTGGTTAGGGACTATAAAAGATTGCACTATTACTGAGACGAAGTTAACTCAGAAGCGTGAATGAACAATATGTGATAGACTAGATATAGTAGATAAACCATAAACAAGATTTTCCTCAGGTTATTAAACTTTTACCTCAGGATTTTTGGTTAGGGATCATAAAAGATTGTACTAATACTGAGATGAATAATATGTGATAGACTAGAAACTGTGGATAGACTATAGAAAAGAGAAACACCAATCAAATAAATTGTAACAGGCGTTTAGTGGAGGCTTGATGTGAGGAATGAAAAATGTTTACCAAACCAGACGGTTATAAAGATTAATACTTAGTGATGTATATCAGGTGCTATGATGATTGATGCATACTATGATTTTATGTTCAGTGCTGATTGTTTTAATAAAAGAATTAAAAAAAAAAGATTTTCGGTTCTGTTTATTTTTTCACCTAAACCTTGGAATTCTATCAAGCGCAGCCATTGAACTTGGTGCATAGCTTTACTTTGGGAATTTGTGAAGAACCGAACAAGCCCTGCAAATCTTTCTTGGCTTTTTCTGTTTTTTCCTTGTTCAGGAGGATCTTGTGTCCTTTGAAGAGGTAGCTGTGTATTTCTCCGAGGAAGAATGGTCTCAACTGGATCCTGACCAAAAAGCGTTACATTGGGAAGTCATGCTGGAAAACCATAGGAATGTGGCCTCTCTGGGTAAGGGGTTTGCTACTCCACAAATCAGTTTGTTCAGGAAGACATTCTGTAATTAGATGCCATCTATGCTATTTCCTGTTAAAAAAAATCTCCAACCATATATCATTTGGGGAGAGGAAAAGTCCTGGCCTTCTCCTGCTCCAAGGAATGAAGGAGATCAATGGCTCTTTAGTTCTGATGCTTACTGTGCTATTTCTCATCTGTATTTTTCCATTTCTGTTTCAAACTATCAGTGATAAACTAATCTTGGGTTGAGAAGATGGTCAACTCGCATCACACCAATTTCAGCTTTTTGAGCCCTTATCTCTCCTAGGAAGCTTCCTTATCTCGCCTAGGAAGCACTGTCATTTCTTCAAGTTCTTGGGTTAATGACTTCTCTTCCTTTTCATTTCTATCCCGAGCTTTGGGTTTAGGGCAGCGGTTCTCAACCTATTTCAGGTTGCGACCCTGGCCTGCGCCGCGCATGCGCGACGGTCCGCATCCCACATGTGCGGTGCGGCGGCCCGCATCGCACATGCGTGGCGTGCCCGCGATGGTCCGCATTGCGCATGCGCTGCATGACGGTCCGCATCACGCATGCGTGACGCGCGCGCGATGGCCTGCAATGCGCATGCGCGGTGCTACCCCGCGCATGCACGGTGCTGTCCCCTGTGCCGGCCGGGGGGGGGAATGGCGGACTGCGGCGTTTGGCGACCCCCATGAAATGGTTGTTCGACCCCAAATGGGGTCGCAACCCATAGGTTGAGAACTGCTGGTTTAGGGGCTAAAGTCAGTGATGGCAAATCTATGACACATATGTCAAAGATGACATTCCACAAAATTTGGGGGACACACAGCCCATCCAGGGTGGGAAAGCACCATTCCCCAAGCATCGCATACATTGTGGAATGATATAAGGCAGCCTTTTTGAGTGAAAGTGGTAGTCCTAGGGCCGAGGTTGAGTCCTGAGCCTCTATCTTGAAGTCCAGCCTCGGTGCTGCTACTGAGTACCACTGTTCAGGGTGGCCTAGATAGGGGAGAGATAGAGAATTGTTTCTCTGGATGGTGGGTGGGTGGGAGGGGATACATGTTACATAAGCAGAGTTTTAATTTTGACATGCCAAACCCAAATATTCCACCCCTACTGGGCTAAATGATGTTGTTTTTCCATTGGAAACATGATGGGTAATAGACGGACTCTTGTTTTTTGTTTTTTTTTCTGCAACGATGTGATTTTAGCAAGAGAAAATGAATAGTAAAGGGAAGACAGTTTGGATAGGGGAAAAACCGACTTGTTTCAAAATTGTTTCAATTCTCATAGGTCACTGCTACAATTAACTTGCTCCAATATATCTTAGGTTATCTCATAATATGTTTCCCATGATTATGCCTTAACTCAAAGCTGACTTTGGGTGAATTTTACATAGATAGACAGACAGACAGATAGCTAGGACTAGATATAGATGATATAGATATAAATAGATGACAGACAGACAGACAGACAGATAGATACAATAGATACGATAGATAGATTAGATAGAGATACGATAGATAAATAGAGAGAGAGAGAGAGATGGATGGATAGATAGAGATATAGAGATAGATAGATATAGAGATAGATATAGAGAGATGATTAGATAGATAGATAGAGAGAGAGAGAGAGAGAGAGAGAAAGAGATGATAGATAGCTAGAGAGAGAGAGATAGAGAGAGAGAGATAGAGAGAGAGAGAGAGAGAGAGAGAGAGAGAGAGAGAGAGAGAGAGAGAGGTAAAAAGATATTTTCTAGGTATTTTCAAAGCTTTCATGGTGCATGAATATAGAAGCTATCATATCTATTCCATGCTATTCCAAGCATGCAAATATACAATATATTGGAATTTGGCAAACACTCAGAAGGAAATTAATATTACTTCCTACAGTCTGATCTTTTTACTAACCCTGCTACCATTTTCATTCTCTTTTCCTTTGAAGATGATAATGGGCAGGAGAGTCAAGATTCCTGTGAACTGTTCCAAGTGATCAATGCTGGAGATGGAATGGAGAAGTCTAGAATTCAAATGGAAGTAGAAAGCCATGAGAAAAACCAGTCAAATAATTGGAACCAGGAAAGCTCTTCTCCCATTGAGGCTCCAATGCAAGATTTTCCTGCCCAAAAAGTGAAAACAAGGAAAAAATATATTGGGAGAAGTATGAAGCAAATCAAAGCTAAATTACATGGGAATGAACACTATCCAATCCAAAACAAAGGAGAAGATGCTATAAGAAGACACAACGGAAAAAATTACACTGGGACCTACATGCTTTCTCCTGGAAAAAGGTCCCTTACATCTCAAAATGGGATCCATGCAGAAGAGAAGCCTTATAAATGTGTGGAATGTGGAAAGAGTTTTAGAAAAAATAGCCAACTTACCTCCCATAAAAGGATTCACACAGATGAGAAGCCATACAAATGCAGAGAGTGTGGTAAGAGGTTCAGAGGATGTAGCAATCTTATTTCTCATAGAAAGGTCCACGCAGGAGAGAAGCCCTATAAATGCATGGAGTGTGGAAAGAGCTTCACTTATGGTAATTCTCTTACTTTCCATTATTGGATCCACACAGGGGAGAAGCCATATAAATGCGTGGAGTGTGGAAAGAGCTTTACTCGTCAAAGTAATCTTGATGTCCATAAGAGGATCCACACAGGGGAGAAGCCACATAAATGTCTGGAGTGTGGAAAAAGCTTTACTATTAAAAGTAATCTTACTCGCCATAACAGGATCCACACTGGGGAGAAGCCATACAAATGTATGGAATGTGGAAAGTGTTTCCATGAAAATGGATCACTTATGTTACATAAAAAGACCCATACAGGAGAAAAGCCTTATAAATGCATGGAGTGTGGAAAGATCTTTACGCGGAGCCGTCATCTTACTTACCATAAAAGGATCCACATAGGAGAGAAACCATATCAATGTATGGTGTGTGGAAAGGACTTTATTGATAGACATCAACTTATTTCCCATAGCTGGATCCACACAGGGGAGAAGCCATATAGTTGTAGAGAGTGTGGAAAGGGTTTTACTTATAAGAACCAACTTACTTACCATTACAGGCTCCACACAGAGGAGAAACCATATAAATGTATGGAGTGTGGAAAGGGCTTTACTAATAGAAGTAGTCTTACTTACCATCACAGAATCCACACAGGGGAGAAGCCATTTAAATGTCTGGAGTGTGGAAAGGGCTTTATTGCTAGAAATATTCTTACATGCCATATAAGGATCCACACAGGGGAGAAGCCATATACGTGTGCAGAATGTGGAAAGGGTTTCTCCGAAAATGGATCACTCATGTTGCATAAAAGGATCCATACAGGAGAAAAGCCTTATAAATGCATGGATTGTGGCAAGACCTTTACTCAGAACAGTCATCTTACTTCCCATATAAGGATCCACACGCGGGAGAAGCCATAGAAATGGGTGGAGTGTGGAAAGAGTTTTTGCGAAAATGGATCGCTTATGTTACAGAAAAGGATCCATGCAGAAGAAAAGCATGGATTGTGGGAAGGGCTTTAGCCAAAAAGGCAATCTTACTTGCCATCTAAGGATACACACAGGAGAAGGCATATAAATGTGTGGACTCATAAAAGGATTCATACTGAAGAGAAAACATATAAATCTGAGGAGCTTGGAGAGAGCTACAGGAGTAATGACCTAATTTTGCAATAAACATATACATTTGGGTGAGAATCCATAGATTTTCTTGGTTAAATCTATGCATTTTGTATTTGTGTGTATTTGTGTGTACAGCTCCAGAGAGATGAAATTATTATTATTATTATTATTATTTATTAAATTTCTATGCCGCCCTATTCCGGGAACTCAGGGCGGCTTACAGCATAAATAGAAATCCAATACAAACTAAATAGTACATTTATAAAAATAAATATATAAAAAGAAGAACCCCTAAATTAAGAACCATTCATTCAGCAAACATACACACAGACATACACTGGCTAGGGGCAAGATTTCAACCGCCCCAGGCCTGCCGGCAGAGATGGGTCTTTAGTAGTTTACGAAAGGCGGAGAGGGTGGGGGCGATACGGATCTCCGGGGGGAGTTGATTCCAGAGGGCCGGGGCCGCAACAGAAAAGGCCCTTCCCCTAGGCCCCGCCAGGCGACACTGTCTAGCCGACGGGACCTGGAGAAGGCCGACTCTGTGGGCCCTAACCGGTCGCTGGGTTTCGTGAGGCAGCAGGCGGTCTCGTAAGTAACCTGGTCCGATGCCATGTAGGGCTTTATAGGTCATAATGGTCATAATTACTAATGATGTTTTAATTATGAACCAGATTTTTGAGGGTACTGTCATTTGAAGATGAACCATGCTACTTATATATGAAGAATGAAAATCTCTTAAGTTTGTTTATTGCAGCTTCCATTTGGGGGGTCAATTTCCAAGAAAATGGCCATTTTTGTCATCTCAGATTCTGGATTATGCAATTTCATGGAAGTATTGCCTTTATTGTGTTTTTGCAAGTGAGTTTCCTTCTCACAAGTTGTTTCTTCTTCCCTCTTGATTCTGGTTTCAAACTGGCAGATATTTAAAAGGTGCTGCTTCTCTAGCTGTAGAAGGAGCTGTGTCTGCTTTACTCAAGGTCACTTCCCATAAACTTTCTTTTTCCTTATTCTTAATTCTAATTGTTTTCTCTTTCCTTTCTCATTCCTTAACATACTCAATAATTTATCACAGGACCCTACCCTTTTGTCTCCTCCACAAAAGTTGGTAATTTTGCAACAGAGAAGTTGTGGGCCTGAAGCAATATTGTACCAGATAGTCCTCTACTTACAACCTGAATTGGAATTGAAAATCCCGTCCTTTGTGGTTGTCAGTGAAGGCAACATGTGAGTGGAGCCGATTTTGCAATCTTTTTCACCAGAATTGTTAAGCAAATAACTGAACCCATTCTTCCAAACAGCATTTTTTGTTGTTGTTGAAAATTAGCTAAAAGCATCACAAAGTACATGACCGTGGGAGACTAACTGGTTGTAAATTCGAGTCATTTGTTGAGTAACTGAAATGCGGCCACATGATCATAAGGTAGTGCTACATGTTACAGGCCATTAAAACACCCTTTCCAAGGCTGTCATGAAACGACCAGTCATGTTGAGCCCTATCTACAATTAATAATAATAATAATAGTAGTAGTAGTAGTAATAGTAATAATAGTAATAATAATAAAAAAGTTGGAAGGGACCTTGGAAGTCATCTAGTCCAACCCCGTGCTCAGGCAGGAAACCCTACATCATTTCAGACAAATGGCTCTGCCCAGTCTCTTCTTAAAGACTTCCAGTGTTGGAGCATTCACCGCTTCTGGAGGCAGGTTGTTCCACTGGTTAATTGTTCTACCTGTCAGAAAGTTTCTCCTTAGTTCTAGGTTGCTTCTCTCCTTGATTAGTTTCCATCCGTTGCTTCTTGTCCTGCCTCCACGCGCCTTGGAAAATAACTTGACTTCCTCTTCTTTGTGGCAGCCCCTGAGATATTGGAATACTGCTATCATGTCCCCCCTCATCCTTCTCTTCATTAAACAATCTAAAGGGGACTTAAGTTTCATCAAAGTATATATCAAGAGAAGGAATGTGATATTGAATGAGTAATTGTTTCATTGACTGAATATGACTCGGTTTGTGCTTTGAATCCCTCAGTCCCTCCCTTTTTTCCTCTCCCTAGTTCAGTGGTGGCGAACCTATGGCACGCGTGCCAGAGGCGGCACTCGGAGCCCTCTCTGTGGGCACACATGCCGTTGCCCCAGCCCTGCCTCCCCCCCATGGCTCCCTCCTCACCAGCAGCCCCCCTGGAGGAGAGTCACCCCCAGACACAGCCCGCATGGAGCAGTGCAGCCAAGGACATAGCCGGGCAGCAGGGACAAGACTCTGACCTCATGCCCCATAGCGTACAGATGATGCTGCGGGGTGTGGGCAGAGGGTGTGGTTGCCATGGCGCTTCAGGGCTGCCTGGGCGATCTGCGCTGGGCCATGGAGGCGGTGCGTCGCCCTGTGGATGGGCGGGGCAGGGGGCAGGCAGGGGCAGAGCAGGCAGGGCAGGAGGCGGAGCGGGGAGTAGGGGCGGTTTTTGGGCCTGCTCTAAAAGGTTTGCCATCACTGCCCTAGTTGTTCATATTCTGGATTATTAGAAGGAAAACAACTATATTGTGCTAACACTGCAAATGATCAAATAACAAGCTAGGCTTTGGAAAATCAGCAGAATAACCATGTTGCAAGGGACCTTGGAGGTCATCTAGTCCAACCCCCTGCTCAGGCAGGAAAGCCTATACCATTTCAGACAAATGGTTGTCGGATCTCTTCTTGAAAACCCCCCAGTGATGAAGCATCCACAACTTCTGGAGGCAAGGAGTTCCACTGGTTCAGGAAATTTCTCCTTAGTTCTAGGTTGCTTCCAGGGAAGGAGGAAGCAAGGAGAGACCCTTCTGAAAAGGCGGCCAAGGGACTGGCCGGAGTCCAGGCTGACCGGGAGGCCCAACTTGAACGTTTTGACGCCACCACCATTCTTAGACCAATGAGTGTGGCCTTACTTCCTACTCCCATGCCCATCATCCCTGCCTTCTCCATCCCCAAGACGTGTCTCTCTTTCTCGCCCTTGAAAGCTCTCCGGCGTTGCGCTCAGACTCCTCCAGGGGGCGCGCTCTGCCAAGAGAAGGGAACGCCAGGCGCTTCCCTATTGGGCCACTGGAGGGCGAAGGTAACGGCTGGCTTTTCAGAGGAAGCGTGACGTCACAAATACCTGCCGCTCTAGGATGTTGCACTCGCTCTCTTTAACCTGTTGAGCTCCGCGGGAGGCGAAGAGGGTGCGCGAGTGTCTCGCGGGGGAAGAGATTCACACGTGTCTTAGGTGGGGAGGGGGCCTCTTCCCGTGCAAAGGGAGGCGGAGGAGGGGGAGACCCAGGCAGGCCCGGGTCGAATCCCGGATCCCATGTTCCCCAGCCGCCCTCTCCATGCAGGGGGGAAGCGGAGCTCCAGAGCAGCAGCAGCAGCAGAAGAACCGGGGATTCCAGGAAGGCGGCGGGGATCCCGGGGTCCCTTCCCGCACCGCGTCCGGGAAAGAAGAGCCCGAGTGGGGGGAGAGGAGGGTCGGCCTGGTGGAGGCCCAGCAGAAAAGCTGGGCGAGGAGGCAGGGTTGTGTGAACCTGCCTGCGTGTCAGAGGGAGACACGGATCTCCAAAGGCCACCCAGAAGAAGGGAAAGGGGGCATCTTCAGACCAGGGTCGTTTCCTGGCGTTTGAGAATAGAAATAAAAACGATATTTATTGGCTTTTGCGAGTCATTGATGGAAGTCAGTCCTGTGTTTTGCACCTCAAACACACACAGACACATAATCAGACAACTCAGTTGCTCAAAGCCACTTCAATCCTATATCAGAAAAATATATCTTCCCATGTTGCGTGAGGGTTGTTCAATAGTTTAAATTCTCCATTTTCTAATTCTTGGGATTTAATTTCCTTTTTCATCTCAGATATACAAAGTGGAGTCATCCAAGTATTCTCTCTTGGGCAAAGAGGGCTGAATCGCCTTCTGTGGCCAGTCTGGCAACTGTAGAAACGGTCCTATGAATGAAAAAGCATTTGGAGATCCACAGGATCCTTTGGACCTATTTGGAGTTGCATTTCAGGACAGAGAAAGAATGGAGACAGAACTTTTAGCAAGTAAATCAACTGGAAAAGGCCCTTCAGCTGTTCAGCCTGGGAGCTGTGGGGAAGTGTGGGCAAGAGCTGGGCCGAAGATCCTGGAGGAGGAAACCATAATCTGTTCAGAAGTTTAGCCCTGCAGTTTCAGGACCCTCCAATACCAGGCGGCTGAGGGTCCCCGAGGACTTTGCAGCCAACTCCATGACACTTGTAAGCGATGGCTGGGACCAGAAAAGCACACCAAAACCCAGATGCTGGACCTGGTTGTTCTGGAGCAGCTCCTGGCTGTCCTGCCCCCAGAGATGGAGAGCTGGGTGCGGGAGTGTGGAGCAGAGACCACCTCCCAGGCAGTGGCCCTGGCTGAAGGATTCCTCCTGAGCCAAGCAGAGGAGCAGATGGAGCTGGTCAAGTTGGAGGTGAGACACTTTCTTCTTGGGAGTCTAGAAGGGCGTTGAAGGGAATAAAGTGTTCGAATTCTTCACCCCCTCCTTTCCAGACTTCTCTGGCATTCATACTACATGGAGGTGTTTCACTAATTCTTGTAGGACATTGTTCCAGTCATTTCTCTCTCAGCTCCTTGGTGGATATTGAGTGCTTTGAGGTTGAGAATCAACTCCATGTTGTGTGATGTCTATAAATTCTTCTTCTTCTCCTCTCTTTCCTCCTATTTCAAGTCCTTCACTGTGGAGATCAGAGATCCTGAAGAAAGGAGGAATCTATCAAGTCCCCCTCAGGATCTGTTTTTCAGGAGGTTATTTCAGGAAGACTCAAGCCAGGACACCCTGGAAGGTAATCGAAGGTCCTTCAATTCCCCAGAGAGATCCCAACTATTTTACCTTCTCTGTGTGTTCTCTTCTGTAGAATACATCCTTCTATTTTGTTATTAATCATGAATGTCTTCCTCACAGGGAGACATAGAATGGCATTTTCTGGTCTTTATGGTGAAGCTGAAACAGTGGTTGAACCTCCAAATGAAGTAAGTGGGGGACGTAAGCTAGATTTATATTCTCTCCTGCCTTCCGGAAGTCAAGCTGGTGTACAGAGCACTCCGTTCTTCTATTTCCCCCCCCCCCCAAAAAAATCTTGTTTGGACTGTGTTATTTTCATGTTTCTCAGCAATGTGGAAAGGAGAACAGCAGGTTCAAGTTACTCTCAGCAGGTTAGTTTCCTCTGAAGACTCTTGTTGGGACACAGATTCTGTTTAGAATTTTTTTTAAGGACCACTAATTAACTTCCTCTGCTGGATACTCATCCTACTATTAGTTTACAAGTAATTTTTTAAAAAATCCTTTAAGAAATAGGAATGAAGGAATAAACCTGTCACAATGGCAGCAACTGCTGAACAGATCCATGCTTTTTAGCAATAGCACTTAGACTTATATGCCACTTCACAGTTCTTTACAGCCCTCTCTAAGCGGTTTAGAGTTAGCCTCTTGCCTCCAACAATCTGGGTCCTCATTTTACCAAACCTTGGAAGGATTCAAGGCTGAGTCAACCTTGAGCGGGTGAGACTCTACTGGCAGCCAGCAATCAGCAGAAGTAGCTGCTGTACTGCATTCTAACCACTACGCCACCTCGGCTCTTTATTATTCTTTGACTTGAAATTGTCAAAAATAACTAAATGGTTACACTGTGACATTACCATTTTTAAAAAGCCTTGTTTGTAACCAGTGATTAAAAAATAAGTTCATCAGATTAAAAGATAAAGCAGATCATTAAAAGCCAATGACAGTGACCAGATGGAAAAGTCTTTAAGTAAAAATGGTTTTGAAAGAATATATAATCAAGGGACTTCTGGCAAAATAATTTCCGATCCTCTGATTTGTGCCAGGATTTGGACACCAAGCAATCCAGCTCTTGAAAGGCTGAGGAGTGCCCTTCCTGGGGAATTTTCTCTGTGTTGTCTTCTGTCTCTCCTGAATCTTGGATTCATATCAAGCACAGCCGTTTAAGTTAGCAAATAGCTTTGCTTTGGGAATTTGTGAACAATGGAACAAACCACACAAATCCTCCTTGGCCTTTTCACAAGACGCAGCCTGAGAGATGAAGACTAATGAGAACAAAAAACAATTGGCGCATGATGTTTTATTTATGAACCCTAGATTTTTTTTTTCTATGAACCCTAGATTTTTGAAGGTAGAGTCATTTGAAAATATAAATAATGATAGACAAATACGTGGATAGAGATGATAGATGATAGAAAGAAAAAGAAAGATGGATGATAACCGTTGCCAGCCAGTCTCGCCTTAGCACGCAAGATGCAAAGAGGAATACTTAGGCCGAAAAGTTTTCAAAAAGTGAAGTGTGAGGTAAATTTTCCCTCAGAAGATGTGGGTGAAATGAGGGCTGGAATGGCTTCCCTCCAGCGGGAGAGAAAGAGGGAACTCTGGAAAAAGGGGGAGGCCAGCGCCTCCAGTCAGCCACCTACAATCTCCCAGGCTTTCCTTGAGGGTGAAAATAACGTTTATTCTTTGTTTCCCTCCGAGTCTCTCCCACCCTCTGGGGCAGTCCCGTGAATTTACGCAGAATTCTCCAGGGGGCGCGCTCGGCCAAGGGAACGCCAGGCGCTTCCCCGTCGGGCCACTGGAGGGCGAAGTTTACGGTTGGCTTTCCAGAGAAGGCTGCGGGGGAATGACGTCACTGAGCTTTGCCGCTCTAGGGCGCCATCCTCGCTCGCCTTAATCCTTTGAGCGCTGGAGGCGAGGAGGCTGCGGGAGCCTCTCGCGGGGCGGGGAAAGTTCACACGTGCCTTAGGTGGGAACGGGGGGCTCTTCCCGTGCAAAGGCAGGGGGAGGAAGGGGAGACCCGGGCCCGCCCTCCTCCGGGTCCAATCCCGGGTCCCATGTTCCCCAGCCGCCCTCTCGCAGGGGGAAGCGGAGCTCCAGAGCATCATCGGCAACAAAAGAGCTGGGGATCGCAGCAAGGCAGCGGCCTCTCCAGCTGCCTCTTTCCCAGCCCTGCTCTTGCGAGGCGAGGGACCCCGGCCTTGCGCTCGGCTGGCCCGTTGGCACTCCGGACAGGTTGGGTGCAGGTTGTTAAGTGCATTCACAGCTTCTGGAGGCAGGTCGTTCCACTGGTTAATTGTTCTAACTGTCAGGAAACTTCTCCTTAGTTCTAGATTGCTTCTCTCTTTGGTTAGTTTCCACCCGTTGCTTCTTGTCCTGCCTTCAGGTGGTGAAATTCTAGTTTCTAATTCTTGGTATTTATTTTTTGTTTTCCCGTTCACATAACACAAACTCGAAGCGATTTGCAGTTTTTTCTCGTGGGCAAACCTGCTGTGGTCAGTCCTGCAGGAACAGAAACCATCCTATGAATGAAAAGATGTTTGGAGATCCATAAGAGTCCTTGAACACGTTTGGGAGTTGCTCTACAGAACAACGAAGGAATGGAGACGCAGCCTTTAATAAATGAGGGAACTGGAAGTGGCCCTTCAGCTGTTCAGCCTGGGAACCGGGGGAGGCTCTGGGCAAGAACTGGGCAGAAGATCCTGGAGGAGGAAACCGTCATCCATTCAGAAGTTCAGCCCTGGAAGTTCAGGAGCCTCCAATACCAGGAGGCTGAGGGTCCCCGAAGACTTTGCAGCCAACTCCATGACACTTGTAGGCGATGGCTGAGACCAGAAAAGCACACCAAAACCCAAATGCTGGACCTGGTTGTTCTGGAGCAGCTCCTGGCTATCCTGCCCCCAGAGTTGGAGAGCTGGGTGAGGGAGTGTGGAGCAGAGACCAGCTCCCAGGCGGTGGCCCTGGTGGAAGGCTTCCTTCTGAGCCAGGCGGAAGAACAGAACGAGCAGGTTGAGTCGGAGGTGAGAGACTTTTTTCTCAGGCGTCTAGAAGGGCTTTGAAGGGAAGGGGTTGAACTTCTTCACAACCTCCCTGCCAGAATTCTCTGGCTTTATTACGACTACATGGAGGTGTGATGTTCATGAGTTATGCTTCTTTTCTCCTTCCTCCTATTTCAAGTCCTTCACTGTGGAGATCAGAGATCCTGAAGGAAGGAGGAATCCCTCAAATCTCCCTGAGGATCTGTTGTTCAAGAAGGTACCTCAGGAAGACTCAAGCCAGGAAACCTTGAAAGGTAAATCAAAGGGCCTTCAATTCCCCAGAGAAATCCCTGGTCTATGTCTTCTCTTCTGTAGAATACGTTCTTCTATTTTGTTATTAATTATGAATGTCTTCCTCACAGGAAAACATAGAATGGAGTTTCCTGGTCTTTCTGGTGAAGCTGAAACAGTGCTTGAACAAGTAAGTGGGGGACGTAAGTGAGATTTGTATTCTGTCTTGCCTTCACGAAGTCAAGATGGTGTACAGAGCACTCTATTCACCTACCCTTCCCCTCCCCCTCCCCCGGTTTGGGCAGTGTTATTTTCATGTTTCTGAATGAAGGAATAAATGCATCACAGTGGCAGCAACTGCTAAACAGACCCATGCTTTTTATTATCCTTTGACCTGGAATTGTAGAAGGGTAAACAAAAATAACTAAATGGTCACACTGTGACATTACCATTTTTAAAAGGTCTTGTTTGTCACCATTGATTAAAAATATGTTCATCAGATTAGAAGATAATGCAGAATATTAAAATCCAATGACAGTGGCCAGATGGGAAAATCTCTAAGTTAAAAATGGTTTTGAAGGAGCCCATAATCAAGGCAGTTTTGGCTTGCAAAGTAATTTCTGATCCACTGATTTGTGGCAGTGTTTAGACACCAAACAACCTAGCTCTTCAAAGTTTGAGGAATGCCTTTCCTAGGGAATTTTCTCTGTTTTGTCTTACCCCATCTCCCATAAACCTTGGATCGAAATCAGGCACAGCCATTTAAGTCAGCAAGTAGCTTTGCTTTGGGAATTTGTGAACAATGGAACAAACCATGCAAATCCGCCTTGGTCTTTTCTGTTTTTCCTTGTTCAGAAGGGTCTTGTGTCCTTTGAGGAAGTGGCTGTGTATTTTTCTGAGGAGGAGTGGTCTCAGCTGAATCCTGAACAAAAAGCGCTGCATTGGGAAGTAATGCTGGAAAATCACAGGAATGTGGCCTCTCTGGGTAAGAGTTTGCTACTCTCCAGTAGGGTGTTCAGGAAAACATTCTTCACCTAGATGCCATCAGACCAGATGTCATCTCAGATAGAGAAGGAAAACATCTGGCCTTCTCCTGCTCCAAGACCGAACAAGGTTAAGATTCTTGGCTGTGGACAAAGATATGGAGTCAGTTTGATCTGATAATAGCATTTTAAGAGAAAACAAATTAGAATGACCAGAGTATTTAATACAATAAATAATTTTATTTCCATTTAATTTAAATGGAAATAAGTTGAAACTCAAGTACTTTGGCCACCAAATGAGAAGGAAGGGCTCACTGGAGAAGAGCCTAATACTAGGAAAGATTGAGGGCAATAGAAGAAGGGGACGACAGAGAATGAGGTGGCTGGATGGAGTCACTGAAGCAGTAGGCATGAGCTTAAATGGACTCCAGAAGATGGTAGAGGACAGGAAGGCCTGGAGGAACATTGTCCATGGGGTCGCGATGGATCGGACACGACTTCGCAACTAACAACAACAATAGCTCCTAGAGCATAACGTGTTCCAACAATTCAGTTACCCTACCACTGCATGGATACAATCTTTGTTTGAAGGGGATTTTGGGGTATCTTTCTTCAGTAACAGCTGTTGGAAGGGCAGCTTCTGCCTAAAGAAAGGGCCCTTCTGAATGTTGGGATTGTTATGCGACTGAGATCTGGCTGGTTGGAGAAGGTATGCAGAGTGGGTCAAGATGGTGTTTCTCCAGTCTGAGTAGTCAATTTGCAACTCTAAATAGCCCACAGTCTAACCTCAGAACAGGCTCATAGCTCATCAAAGTGATGGTTGGCTATGAGTAGCCATTTGGCTTGTGTTGCCTGGCTTCTCGAGTACCGGAGGTTGCAGGTCATCTGTTGAGTCAAACCGACTGGAAAGGAAAGGATTTTTAGTAGTGGAAAAGATGTAAATGTAGGCAGATGTTTTGATTTTGAGGCGGCCAACTTGATGGCAAAGCACTGTGTTCAAAACACAGGGTGTTGTTCAAAAGATGGTTCTCAGAAATTTGGACTGAGCTCTTTCTAAGGAAAGCCTAAGGACAGTGACCAAGAATTTTGGAGAATTTGGCAGACAGCTGATTGTCCTTTGGGTGTAATCTGGCATTGAAAGTCCCCTGAAATGATGATATGGGCAGTGAGAAAGCATAGTTGAAGAGCACTAATAATAATTTTCTACTTTTCCCCAGATTTCAACAATGCATGGTCGAGGGATGTGAGGAGATAGATTCAAATTGAGGGGGAGCAATTTCTCCCCAGAAAAGTTCAAAGTAACTGTGCAAAGTTCTCAAGTGGGTCTGTTAATATAATCTTTCTATTTAAAGTGGTTGCGATATGGATGCTCAGACCTTCAAGACGTTTACCTCTTCCGATGCCAGGAACTGCTGAGTGAGATAATGGCTGATATCCCTGTTTATTGAACATGGAACATAAAAATCTTGAATCGAGAGATATCGCTTATAAAGGCAGACTCTCTGTTTTTGGGTACCCATTCAGCAATGTTCCAGAAAAGCAAGGACAGTATTCTAATGGGGAACTTCCTTGTTTGTTGACTGAAGGGGTAGCTGGCGGTGTGTTGAGGTGTATGACTGGCTGATATGGCCCATGTAGTCACACTTGGGTTGAAATGAAATCCAAAATCCCTTCGGTGTCTAGGAAGACATTCTTATACTGCTATATGGAGTGAAATAACTTTGGTTTTTGTACTTAATGTGGTGGACATTTTGAGATTGTTGTTTCATTTTGGCATGACTTGGTGCGGGGATCGATTCTACCCCTGGTGCTGGTGTCTTTTCTCTGTCGGAGACTGCCGCTGTTGTAATTTCATATGATACATGGAGCAAAGATTTGCCTTGGAGATTAAAGGGTATGCAGTTATTGGATGTGTTGTTGTCACAAAAGTTCATGTTATATTACTGGAGCAGGCCACTGCCTGGCTCAGATTGTAGTTCCCGTGTCTTTAAGTGGTCAAAGCAGCATTTGGTTTATTATTCTTGAACGTTTCTGCATGTTACAGTTCTTTGACAGGGGACAGGATGGAGGGATTTGAATCTGCTCCAGGGGAACCTATATTGAGGGTATGGGGATCTGGATTGCCCTGGTCAGATCTGGATTGCCCTGGACTGCCATAGTGACAGATCTTTTTTTGAATGTGCTGGCAGCTGTCTTGGGTAGTTGCTGAAATCAGGTCAATTGAAGCTCTGGCTGCTTTATGTGTGGCCACTAAAGTTTCTCTCAAGCTGTCCAGTCTTTGGATAATATCAGCTTTTTGCAAGTCTGGCAGGGCACTGAAAGAGTTAATCAGTTTTTTTCCCCCAGAGGGTTGTCTGTGCAGTGTCTTGTTCTTCACAGTCATCTCTCTGGAAGCTGAGTTAATAAGGTGACTAAAATCTAAAATTGGATAGTCATGTTTATTCTTTTTAAAGTGGCAGTAGATATGGGCCAGACTGGTTTAGGAGTAAGCTGAGTTCTTCTGAGCAGAATGCTCAGAATAGAAAGGTTGAAAAGTGATAAAGAAAAGTCCTCATTTTGAACCATATTGTAGGAATTTTAGGCTACTTCAAGGTGAATTCTGTCTCCGTCTCTGTTAGATGGAAGACACTCAGCTGCTTCTTGCAGTGTAGTAACTGGTTAGAGATAAGAAAATTTGCTTTTTTTCTTTCTCATTGGCCTTTGTAAGTTAAGATCACTTCCTGCAGTTTGATGTTTTTTTCACTAGCCATTTTTCTTTTCCTTTGAAGGTAATAATGGGCAGCAGAATCAAGGTTCCTGTGAACTGTTCCAAGTGATCAATGCTGGAGATGGAACACAGAAGTTTGCAATTCAGAAAAAAGGAGAAAGACTTGAAAGAAACCAGCTAAGTAATTGGAATCAGGAAAGCTCATCTTCCATTCATGCTTCAGTGCAAGACTTTTTTGCTCAACAAGGGGATATAAAGAAATATATTAGAAATAGCGTAAAACTAATCAAAGCTAAATTACATGTCAATGAACACCCTCCAGTCCAAAACAAACAAGATGATGTAAATAGACACAATGGAAAAAATTACAATGGGTTTTTCACTCTTCCCCTTGGAGATAGGTCCCTTTTATCACAAAAAGGGATCCACATAGAAGAGAAGCCTTATGAATGTGTGGAATGTGGAAAAAGCTTCAGAACAAGCAATCAACTTACTTTCCATAAAATGATCCACACAGGACAGAAGCCATATAAATACATAAAATTTGGAAAGACTTTTGCTCACAAGAGTAAATTTACCATCCATAAAAGGATCTACACTGGGGGAAAGCAATATAAATATTTGGAGTATGGAAAGACCTTCGCTCAGAGGGGTGGTCTTATTTCCCATAAAAGGATCCACACAGGGGAGAAGCCATTTAAATGCATGGAGTGTGGAAAGATCTTTGCTCATAGCTGTCATCTTAATTACCAACGCAAGATCCACATGGGGGAGAAGCCATATAAATGCATGGATTGTGGAAAGACCTTTGCTCACAGTCATATTCTTATTTCCCATAAAAGGATCCACTCAGGGGAAAATTCATATAATTGCAAGGTATGTGGAAAGACCTTTACTTGTAGAAGTGAACTTACTAATCACAATAGAAGCCACACAGGGGAAAAGGTACATAGTTGCAAGGAAGGTGGAAAGTGGATCAGAAGAAAATCTTCGCTTATTCTCCATGAAATGATCCACACCAGGCCAAAGGCATTTATATGTCTGCAGTGTGGAAAGGCCTTTCGGACGAATTATCAACTTACCCTCCATAAAAGGATCCACACAGGAGAGAAGCCATATAAATGCTTGGAGTGTGGAAAGACCTTTGCTCAGAGCACTCATCTTAATTCCCATAAGAAGATCCACACAGGGGAGAAGCCTTATAAATGCATGGACTGTGGGAAGGCCTTTCCTACGAGGACTAAACTTACAATCCATAAAAAAATCCATACAGGGGAGAAACCACATAAATGCATGGAGTGTGGGAAGGCCTTTGCTGAGAGGAATCATCTTAATTCCCATAAAAGTATCCACACAGGGGAGAAACCACATAAATGCATGGAGTGTGGGAAGGCCTTCGCGTATAGAAGCGGACTTACTAAACATAATTGGATTCACACAGGCGAGTTGCGATATAAATGCATGGAATGTGGAAAGAACTTTGCTTATAGAAGTGAACTTACTAAACATAATTGGATCCACACAGGGGAGAAGCCATATAAATGCTTGGAGTGTGGGAAGAGCTTCACTCGGAGGGGTTATCTTACTTCCCATAAAAGGATTCACACGGGAAATGGCATATAAATGTTTGGAATGTGGAAAGGGTTTCTACAAAACTCGATCACCTGTTACATAAAACGATCCACCCAGTGGAAAAGCCTTATAAAAGTTTGTGTGTGTAATGATTTAGCGAAGGGAAAAAAAATATTGGGCCAAACCCTCACAAGTATAGGTTCTCCTGCTTGAGTAGGGGGCTGGACTAGAAGATCTCCAACGTCCCTAACAGCTCTATTCTAAGTGGCAGCCTGAAATGACTAGTAAAAAAACAAAAAAACCCCCATGTTTTATTTATGAACCCTAGATTTTTGAAGTTACTGTCATTTGAATATGAGCAATGCTATTTGCACATGAATGAAAATCTTTTTCTTAACTTGTTTATTGCAGCTTCCATTTGGGGGTCAATGCCAACACAATGGAATTGTCTGATCTCACTATGCAATTTAATGGGAGTATGCCCTTTACTGGATTTTTGCAAGTGAGCTCATTTCTCACAAATTGTTCTCTCTTGATTCTGCTGTCAGTTGGCAGATGTTTAACATGCTGCTTCACTAGCCAGAAGGAACTCCGTCTCTTATTACTCAAGGCCACTTCCCATAAATTTACTTTCTTTTCCCTATTCTTATTCTAATTGTTTTCCCCGTCCCTCTCCTCCCTTAATATACTCATAGTTTATCACAGGACCCTACAGTTTTCTATAATAAATGAATCTAACAGTAAAACCCAAATCCCCCCTTTTTTTTAATCATTAAGTTTTTGACACCTTGCTAAGCACTGGTGGTACTCGAATATTCTCTTGCGTGTGTGTGTGTGTGTGTGTGTGTGTGTGTGTGTGTGTGTGTGTGTAGAGAGAGAGAGAGAGACAATGATAGAAAAATGTGGGAAAAAGAACTTACTGTTTTTACAGAAACTGTTGAAGACATGCAGTCTGTGAAACAAATACATTGTATATATTTTAATCTCATTAACCTAGCTTGAAGGAATTCTATCTAGGAAGGTATCTGCTACGCTGAAAACCAGTCCTAACCAGAACTTACTGATATGATAATTTTAAACACAACCCCTAGGAACTAACAACCATAAAAGGAAGTTCGTAAATAAGAGGGGGGGCGCAATAAAATTAGTGGGAGATGTAATTGGGGCGGAGATAATGTATTCACTTTAGAAGCTTTTGATAGGTTGTGACGAAATAGAGTAGAATAGAATAGAGAATAGAGCTGGAAGGGACCTTGGAGGTCTTCGAGTCCAGCCCTCTGTTCAAGCAGGACAACCTATATCGTCTCAGACAGTTGAATATCTAGTCCAGGGGTTCTCAACCTTGGCAACTTTAAGACTTGTGGACTTCAATTCCCAGAATTCCTCAGCCAGCAAAGTCCACAAGTCTTAAAGTTGCCAAGGTTGAGAACCCCTGATCTAGTCTCTTCTTAAAAATCTCCAGTGATTTCTGGGGGTAAGCTGTTCCACTGGTTGATTGTCCTCACTGTCAGAAAGTTTCTCCTTAGTTCCAGGTTGTTTCTCTCTTTAATCAGTTTCCAACCGTTGTTTCTTGTCCTTCTCTCTGGTGCCTTGGTGAACAACCTGGCCCCCCTCTGCCTTGTTACTGAATAACCTGGCCCCCCTCTGCCTTGTTCCCTCAGATACTGGAACACTGCTACCGGTATCATGTCTCCCCTATTCCTTCTTTTCCTTAGACTAGCCAGACCCAAATCCCATAGCCGTTCTTCATATGTTTTAGTCTCCAGGCCTTTGATCATCTTAATTGATCTTCTTTGATTACAGTATGATTACTAAGCCAATGAAGAAAAGGTGGGAGGTAAATCTGTAATGGCAATGGAGAATATAAAGAATGAATATTGTAGATTTGGGGTGTGTCCACTGTGTGCTTGCATGCACAAGGAGCATCCCATTTGCAAAGGAGTACAAATAAATTACCATGGTTTTCTCTTGGAAGTTTTGGCTTGTGATTTTTATTTCAACTAGACCTCTCTCTCTCTCTCTCTCTCTCTCTCTCTCTCTCTCTCTCTCTCTCTCTCTCTCTCTCTCTCTCTCTCTCTCTCTCTCTCTCTCTCTCTCTCTCTCTCTCTCTCTCTCTCTCTCTCTCTCTCTCTCTCACTCTCACTCTCACACTCACACTCACACACACACACACACGTTTATGTGCAAGCAGCTTTGTAGGTGCTTTAAAAGCAAATGTTTCATCTTTAGGTACAGGTGATTGCTTACATCAAAAGAGCATGGTTGTTGCCTTCATCTCTCTACCAGCCACAAAGAGAGATGGGGGGTCGGGCACCCAACTCTGTTTTGATAAAAATAAAAGTTGTTTGCTTCCTGAAGCCTCGGCTCAGGAGCATCTTTGGCTCTTTTAAATTCCTGAGTAATGCTGGGACAATTGTGAGGCTAAGTGGAAAAACCTTACATAACCTTTGCCAGCCTCTCTTTTGTAATGCTCCACACAGGCTCAGCGCACAAGACGCAAAGCTGAGGCAGAAAAGTTTCCAGGAAATGGGAGTTGTGAGGTAAATCTTCCCTCAGAAGATGTGGGTGAAAGGAGGACTGGAATGGCTTCCCTCCAGCAGGAGAGAAATGGGGTAATTCTGGGAACGTGAGAAGCAGGGAGACCTTTTGGGAGGCGGGGAGAATAAAGCGCCTCCAACCAGCCACCCACAACCTCCCCGGCTGCTCTTTGCTTCCCTCAGGAGTCTTTCCCGCCCATTGTGGGGAATCCAGTGAATTTACGCAGAATCCCCCCAGAGGGCGCCCTCGGCTAAGAAAAGGGAACGCCAGGCGCTTCTCCTCTTGGGCCACTGGAGGGCGAAGGTCACGGCTGGCTTTCCAGAGGAGGCTGGGAACAGAGTGACGCCACATGCGCTTGCCGCTCTAGGACGCCGCAGTCGCTCACCTTAATCCTTTCAGCTCGGGAGGCGAAGGGGCTGCGGGAGCGTCTTGCGGAGGAGCCATTCACACGTGTCTTAGGTGGGGACAGGGGCTTTTCCCGTGCAAAGGGAGGCGGGGAAGGGAGAGACCCGTGCCCCGCTCAACTCTGGGTCCTATCCCGGGTTCCCATGTTCCCCAGCTGTTCTCTCCATGCAGGGGGAAGCGGAGCTCCAGAGCAGCAGCAGCAGCAGCAGAACCGCGGATCCCAGGAAGTCGGCGGCCCCTTCAGCTGCCTCCTTCCCAGCTCTCCCCGAGGAGACCTCGGCCCTGCGCCTGGCTGACCCGGTTGGGCTCCGAGCAAGTCGTGTGAGTGATGTACAGTGTCTAAATTCTTGGTCCAACCTGCAATTAAGGAGAAACTTCCTGACACGGAGGACAATTAACCAGTGGAACAGAATAAGAATAATAAAGTTGAAGGTCATCTAGTCCAGCCCCCTGCTCAGGCAGGAAACCCTATAGCATTTCAGACAAATGGCTGTCCAGTCTCTTCTTAAAGATTTCCAGTGTTGGAGCATTCACCGCTTCTGGAGGCAGGTTGTTCCACTGGTTAATTGTTCTCACTGTCAGGAAGTTTCTCCTTAGTTCCAGGTTGCTTCTTGATTAGTTTCTATCCTTTGCTTCCTGTCCTGCCTTCAGGCACTTTGGAGAATACCCGTAACTTGACTTCCTCTTCTTTGGGGCAGCCCCTGAGATATTGGAAGATCATGTCCCCCCTCATCCTTCTCTTCCTTAAACTAGACATACCCAATTCCAGCAACCGTTCCTTGTACGTTTTAGCCTCCAGTCCCATAATCATCTTTGTTGCTCTTCTCTGTACTCTTTCTAGAGTCTCAACATCTTTTTTACATCGTGGTGACCAAAACTGGATGCAGTATTCCAAGTGTGGTCTTACCAAGGCATTGTAAAGTGGTATTAACACTTCATGTGATCTTGATTCTATCCCTCTGTTAATGCAGTCTAGCACTGTGTTGGCTTTTTTGGTAGCCGCAGCACACTGCTGGCTCATATTTAAGTGATTGTCCACTAGGACTCCGAGATCCCTCTCACAGTTACTACTATTGAGCAAGGTATCACCTTTACTAGGGATAGGTAACCTTGGCTCTTTTATGACTCGTGGACTTCAACTTCCAGAATTGGCTCAGGAATTCTGGGAGTTGAAGTCCACGAGTCATAAAAGAGCCAAGGTTGCCTACCCCTGACCTATACTATACCTGTACATTTGTTTTTTCTTTCCTAAATGTAGAACCTTACTTTTTTCACCATTGAATTTCATTTTGTTAGATAGCGCCCAGTGTTCAAGTCTGTCCAGATCCTCCTGTATCTTAAGCCTTAAGAAGATTCGTACTACATGGAGGGGGCTTTGAGGTTGTGTTCAGAGTACAAAAATCCTCTTCATGTTGCCCAGAAATTGTGGGCGCTCCATTACTGGATGTTTTTAAGAAGAGACTGGACAGTCACTTGTCTGACATGGCATAGGTTCTTCTGCTTGAGCAGGGGAGCTGGACTAGAAGACCTCCAAGGTCCTTTCCACCTCTATTCTATTCTAGTTTCTAATTCTTGGTATTTATTTTTTTTTTCTATCTCAGATATACAAACTCGCAGCCATTTGTAATCTTTGCAAGCTTGCAGTGATCAGCCCAGCAGCAGTGGAAACGATCCTATGAATTAAAAGATGTTTGGAGATCCACAAGAGTCCTTGGACACATTTGGAGTTGCTCTATAGAACAGAGAAGGAATGGAGACACGACCTTTAGTAAATGAGGGAACTGGAAGTGGCCCTTCAGCTGTTCAGCCTAGGAACTGTGGGAGGCTCTGGGCAAGAACTGGGCAGAAGATCCTGGAGGAGGAAACCATCATCCATTCAGAAGTTCAGCCCTGCAACTTCAGGAGCCTCCAATACCAGGAGGCTGAGGGTCCCCGAGGACTTTGCAGCCGACTCCATACATTTTGTAGGCAATGGCTGAGACCAGAAAAGCACACCAAAGCCCAGATGCTGGACCTGGTTCTTCTGGAGCAGCTCCTGACCCTTCTGCCCCCAGAGATAGAGAGCTGGGTGAGGGAGTGTGGCGTAGAGACCAGCTCCCAGGCGGTGGCTCTGGCTGAAGGCTTCCTCCTGAGCCAGGCAAAGGAGCAGAAGGAGCATGTCAAGTTGCAGGTGAGCGACCTTCTCAGGAATCTAGAAGGGCTTTGAAGGGAATAAAAAGTTAGAATTCTTCACCTTCCAGACTCCTCTGGCATTCGTACTACATGGGGGGGGACTTTGAGGTTGTGTTCAGACTACAAAAATCCTCTTCGTGTTGTGTGATGTCCATAAATTCTTCTTCTTCCTCCTATTTCAAGTCCTTTGCTGTGGAGATCAGAGATCCTGAAGGAAGGAGGAATCCATCAAAACTCTCTGAGGATCTGTTGTTCAAGAGGGTACCTCAGGAAGATTCAAGCCAGGACACCATGGAAGGTAATCGAAGATCCGTCCATTCCCCAGAGAGATCCCAGCTATCTTACCTGGTCTATGTCTTCTCTCCTGTAGAATACATCCTTCTATTTTGTTACTGATTATGAATGTCTTCCTCACAGGGAAATATAGAATGGAGTTTTCTGGTCTTTCTGGTGGAGCTGAAACAGTGGTTGAACCTCCAGATGAAGTAAGTGGGGGACGTTTACTAGATTTGTATTCACTGTTGCCTTCAGTAAGTCAAGATGGTGGGTGTATAGAGCACTCTATTTTTCAATCCCCCTTGCCCCCGCTATTGTTTGGGCTGGGTTATTTTCATGTTTCTGAGCAACGTGGAAAGGACAATAGCGGGTTCAAGTTACTTTCAGCAGGTTTGTTTTCTCTGAAGACTCTTGTTGGGACACAATGGCTTGTCATTTCTATCCACAGATTCTGTTTAGGAATTTTTTTTTTAAAGGCCACTAGTTACCTTATTCTGCTGGGTACTCTTCCTACTATTAGTTTACAAGAAGTGATTTTTGAAAAAAATTCTTCAAGAAACGAGAGTGAAAGAATACAGTATCACATCACAGTGGTAGCAACTGCTAAACAGACCCATGCTTTTTATTATCCTTTGACCTGGAATTGTAGAAGGCGAATCATAAATAACTAAAGGGTCACTCTGTGACATTGTTTATAACCAGTGATTAAAAAATAGGTTCATCAGATTAGAAGATAATGCAGACTATTAAAATCCAATAATAGTGGCCAGATGGAAAAGTCTCTATGTAAAAATGGTTTTGAAGGAGCACATAATCAAGGCAGGCTTTAAAAGCAATTTCTGATCCTCTGATTTGTGCCAGGATTTGGACACAAAATAATCCAGCTCTTGAAAGGCTGAGGAATGCCCTTTCTGGGGAATTTTCTCTGTTTTGTCTTCTCCCATCTCCCCTAAACCTTAAATTCATATCAAGCACAGCCGTTTAAGTTAGCAAATAGCTTTGCTTTGGGAATTTGTGAACAATGGAACAAACCACGCAAATGTGTCTTGGTCTTTTTTGTTTTTCCTTGTTCAGGAGGGTCTTGTGTCCTTTGAGGAGGTGGCTGTGTATTTTTCTGAGGAGGAGTGGTCTCAGTTGGATCCTGACCAAAAAGCCCTTCATTGCAAAGTCATGCTGGAAAATCATAGGAATGTGGCCTCTCTGGGTAAGAGTTTGCTACTCTCCAATAGAGTGTTTGGGAAGACATTCTTTAGTTAGATGCCATCAGTTATTTTTTATTTTAAAAAAAAGTCTCCACGCAGATGTCATCTCTTCAGACAGAAGGAAAACATTTGGCCTTCTCCTGCTCCAAGACAGAATGAGGTTAGGATACTTGCCTATGGACAAAAAGATTTATCTGATAATAGCATGTTGAGAGAAAGCAAATCCGAGTGATCAGAGTATTTCATAAGATAAATAGTTTTAGTTCCATTTATTTTCAATGGAAACATGCTCCTGGCATGCTCCTGCATGGAGGGGACAATAGAGCATAACGTGTTCCAACAAATTTGCTGTGAGACTGAGATATTTGGCTGGTTGGAGAGGGTGTGCAGAGTGGGTCAAGAAGATGTTTCTTGGTGGGTCTGAGTAGTCAACTTGAAGTTCTAAATCAATAGCCCCCGTCTAAGATCAGTTAGAACCTGTATGTAGCGCATTGAAATGATGGTTGGCTATGAAGAGCCATAGAGTTGTAATTTAGTATGTATTGCTTGGCTTCTAGAATACTGGAATTTGTCGGTCATCTTTAGAGGAGTCAAACCGAGTGGAAAGAAAAGGATTTTTAGCAGTGGAAGACGATATAAGGTATCAAGTTAGGCATTTTGGACATAGCAAGCCCATATGTTTCACCACTGTTGTGTTAAATGTTGCTTTTCCATTGCAAACATAGTGTTGAGAGTTAATAGAAGTACCCTGATTTTTTTTTTCTGTGTAGCTATGTGATTTTGGCAAGAGAAAATGAGTAGTAAAGAGAAGGCAGTTTGGATAGAAGAAAGCTAAAAATCGTTTTAGCTCTCACAGGTCTCTGCTGAAATTAACCCACTGTAATAAATTGTTAGTGTCTAGGTTGTGATAGACGAGACGAAACAAACCAGAACTCCGAGGCTAGAGATTTCCTCAGAGAACATGTTTATTGGTTCCATCGTATCGGCATGGTCAAAAGTGAAACTAAGTCTGAAATCCCTTTGAAGGAGAAACACTATTACAATATTAAATGTCCCACCCCATTGCTATGCAATCAGCTACATTTCCCAACATAATAGTTTGGCGGGCTTTATAATCAAATGCTCATGCCCCCCCACCTAACCGACAGAAATTTCCTTGGTTCTCACAGGACAGTGAAATGTTTAGACTAGCAGAAATCCTCTGCAACCCCCTCCCCATTCTTGTGGCAACCTAGAGCAAGCAAGATGATTGCAGCCAGGTACATTGTAATGTTGACAGTCGGACCTCCCCCCCGCCTGTAGGAAGAAAGCAAGTCCTTTAAAGGAAACAAAATTGTAGGTTAGGAATTCCTCCTGGGCTTTTGAGGTTGCTTGTTATAGAATTTTTTTTATTAATCTGTCTGCCTTGACATCAATATGAATGAAAGACCCTGGGTAGACCCAATTGGTTTTACAAACTCCCTGCAGAATTTTGCAGTAAACTGAACTCTCCTAAACAATATAATCCTTTTTGGAGCTACATGGAGCTGATAGATGTGTTTTTAAAATAACCTGGCTAGCTTTTGGGCAGATGAGAGTCCCGAACAAGTGATGAAATTAGTTTGCTTTGTAAAAAGATCAGTGACGGTCCAGATCATTGTGTTTCCCCTGCCCTCGGTAATTCCACAATAAAATCCATGGCTATCTCCTCCCAGGGTTGGGAAGGATCAGCCACTTGTTGCAGTAGACCAGGAGGTTTTCCAGGGCACTTTTTCATAGCTGCACAGGTAGCACAGTTTTTCACATAACTTTCAATGTCTTTTTTTTATGCCTCGCCACCAAAACGGGCGCTGCACCAAATGCAAAGTTTTTAGAAAGCCAAAATGATCGGCTGGTTTTGCATCATGACTGTGTTAAAGGGCTTGAATTCTGAGGGATGCCGGAAGGTATAGTTTTGAACCCTTCCAGGCTAGTCCATCTCGAAAAGTCAATAGCGGTCTATTGTCTCTGAACCTGGGGTCTGTTTTTAACTCTTCTTTTGAGTTTTTGAGTTAGTTGAATATAGGGCTCATCAGATTTTCTCTGTTTATCCTCTCATGGTTACTTGAGAGGCTGATTGTGGTTGAGGAATGATGGAATTAATAATTTCCTCCCGGCGCCTTTTATATTGGGGCACTCTAGACAAAGCATCTGCCAGGAAGTTTTTCCCCTGAGGGAGGTATTTGAGGGTGAAATTAAAATGGTTGAAATACTGTGCCCATTTATTTACTTAAGGGACAATTTTCTAGGAGTTTTTAGTGCCTGTAGGTTTTTGTGATCAGTCCATACTTCAAAGGGCACTTTGCTCCCTTCCAGGAAATGGCGCCAAGTTAGCAAAGCCCATCTCACCGCAAAAGCCTCCTTCTCCCAAACAGCTCATTGTCGCTCTGTGTCTGAAAGTTTTCTTGAGGTGTAGGCACAAGGTTGTAGGTCCCCCCTCCCCTGTCATTTCTCTATAGGAGGACAGCACCCACAGCAACATCACTTGCATTGGCCTGAATGGCAAATGATTCCTCTGTGTCGGGGTGTTTAAGAACCGGTTCTGTCGCAAACAGTCTTTTTAATTGTTCAAAAGCTGCCTGGCATTCCATAGTCCATTTGTAAAGGCTGACACGGGTGAGTTTTCCCCCCTTTTCCGGTCTTTAACAGTACAGTAATTGGCATAGTGGTTCTCGCAAAAGAGGGGATGAACTGTCAATAGAAGTTCGCGAACCCCAAAAAAGTTTGAAGCTGGTTACGGGTCTGCGGAGGCTGCCACTCTAATATTGCTCTGACTTTGGCAAGGTCCATTTCCACTGCTTCACAAGACATTCAGTAGCCCAAGTAATTGAGGTGCATCTGCTGAAACTCACATTTAGAAAGCATTGCATAGAGGCTAGCTTTTAACAGTTTCTTCAGTACCTCTCGAACTAACTTGACGTGCTCCTCCATGGTCTCAGTGTGGATGAGGATATTGTCAAGGTAAACCAAAAACTCCCTTGTAAAGGTGATCATGCAAAACCTGGTTTATCAGTTGCATAAACACGGCAGGGGCTTCTTGGAGTCTGAAAGGCATTAATTTGAACTGAAAACTCCCCAGGGGACAATTGAAGGCTGTCTTCCATTCATCCCCCTCTCTTAATTCGCACCTGGTAATAAGCCTCTCTTAAGTCCAGTTTTGTGAAGATTTTTCCCTTAGCCAGGTGGGCCAGCATGTCTTTCATCAGAGGAAGAGGGTACATATTTTCTACACGGACAGTGTTTAACCCTTTAAAATCCATGCACAACCTCAAAGACCCATCTTTCTTTTCCTTGACTAGCATTAGGGCGGCCATGCCGAATATTTCTTTCTTTCTTTGTTGTAGCGTTTGTTGTACAGTTCTAAGATGGTGGCCCCTGGATCAGCTACGGCTGCATTGGCTCTCGAAGGTGAAAAATTTTGGGAGGGATATAAAGGATAGAGGCCACATGATCAGGAAGGTTTTAATATGTTTGAGCAACGTGGTGGAACTAAGATAACATACGACCGACAATCTTTGCTGGGATGGTGAGTTTCTAGCTGTTTTGGAACTGTTGGTGAGACCGTTAAAAGTCGTTGGTGCTGTTTGAAATTGTTCTGCCAGCAGCAAGATCTGACTGCTGGCCCAGCGACGGATTCTATTGCAAATCGGGGCCGTTTCAAAGCAGGCAGAGGAGGAGAGGTCCTGGGGCTTATGGAACGAAGGAACTGGATGAGACTGTCGGCAGGCCTAGAGGAAGAGAGAGAGGTTTTTGGAGAAGTTGGTGGCAGCAGCAGCGTGCTCCAGGGGCAAAAAAGAAGCAAGGTCTCTTTAAGGAAAATGTGGAAGAGACAGGATCAGAAAAAGGAAAGGAGGCAAGGTTGTTGTGCAGGAAGACAAGCTAATTTGAGGGCTAATCCTCAATTTCCATCTGTCCTGTTTGCCATCGTTCGCTCCCTAGAGACTAAAATGGAGGATCTGAAACTTAAGCTGGCCATGAACAAGGAGTGTATATTCGAGGTGGTGACCCTTTGAGAGCTGTATATAGCAAAATTTCATTTTGATGTATGCCGATTGGTGTACATTCAAAGTGACAATAAAATAACAACAACAATTGTCGATAAGAAAGACAAAAAAGTCTGGATAGTGGACATGGCAGTGCCTGGAGACAGCAGAATAGACGAGAAAGAACTGGAGAAGATAACAAAGTACAAAGACCTACAAATAGAAATAGAAAGACTGTGGCAAAAGCAAGCAAGGGGAGTACCAATAGTAATACGCGCCTTGGGTGCAATCCCAAAACAACTGGAGCACCACTTGAACACCACTGGCATTGACAAATTCGCCATTAGTCAATTGCAAAAGGCGGCCTTACTAGGAACTGCTTCCATCCGGCCTTACTAGGAACTGCTTCCATTACAGACGATATCTGTAATACCATCAAACATCCGCATCTGCCTATCCCAGGTCCTTGGTAAGGACTTGATAGGTAGACAAAAATGTCAAATCCAGTCTGAACATCTGGCTGACTGTGCGATGATCAATAATTATTATCATTATTGTTTTGTTGTTGTTGTTGTTGTTGTTATTATTATTATTATTATTATTATTATTATTATAGTTGACAGGCTATCTCCTATTACTTCCCTGGATATTTCCTCTGATTATTGCTTAAGTGTGAGCTGAGTCTGGATAAGAACTGAATACATATGGATAACTGTAGAGAAAGAGATATTTTCTAGATATTTCCCAGGCTTTTATGGCTTATGAATATAGAAATTATAATTTCTATAACATGTATTTGCAATATATTGGAATTTCACAAAAATTAATATGGCTTCCTACAATTTGATGTTTTTCACTAACCCTTTTTCTTTTCCTTTGAAGGTAATAATGGGCAGCAGAATCAAGATTCCTGTGAATTGTTTCCAGTAATCATTGCTGGAGATGGAACGGAGAAATCTGCAATTCGAAAGACAGTACAAAGACATGAAAGAAACCAGTTAAATAATTGGAATCAGAAAAGCTCACCTTCCACTGATGCTTCAATGCAAGGCTTTCTTGCCCAGCAAGGGAATATAAAGAAATATATTAGAAAAAAAATGAAACTAATCAAAGCTAAATTAGATGTCGATGAACACTATCCCATCCAAAAGAAACAAGATGATGTAAACAGACACAATGGAAAAAATTACAATGGGTTTTTCACTCTTTCTCTTGGAAATAGGTCCCTTATATCTCAAAAAGGGATCCACATAGAAGAGAAGACTTTTGAATGTGTGGAATGTGGAAAATGCTTCAGAACAAGCAGTCAACTTACTTTCCATAAAATGATCCACAGAGGACAAAAACCATATAAATGCATGAAATGTGGAAACACCTTTGCTGACAAAAGTAAACTTGTGATCCATAAAAGAATTCATACAAGAGAGAAGCCCTATAAATGCATAGCATGTGGAAAGATCTTTGCTCATAGAAGTCAACTTACTAAATATCACAGAAGCCACACAGGGGAAAAGCCACGTAGCTGCAAGCAGTGTGGAAACTGGCTCAGAACAACATGTTCTCCTATTCTCCATGAAAGGATCCACCCAAGGCAGAAGGTATTTAAATGTGTGCAATGTGGAAAGGCGTTTTGGACGAATTATCAACTTACCCTCCATAAAAGGATCCACACAGGAGAGAAGCCATATAAATGCTTGGAGTGTGGAAAGACCTTTGCTCAGAGCACTCATCTTAATTCCCATAAGAAGATCCATACAGGGGAGAAGCCTTATAAATGCATGGACTGTGGGAAGGCCTTTGCTACAAGGATTAAACTTACAATCCATAAAAAGATCCACACAGGGGAGAAACCACATAAATGTATGGACTGTGGGAAGGCCTTTGCTTATAGAAGTGGACTTACTAAACATAATTGGATCCACATAGGGGAGAAGCCATATAAATGCATGGAATGTGGAAAGACCTTTGCTCATAGCAATAGTCTTATTTCTCATAAAACGATCCACACAGGGGAAAAGCCCTATACTTCCAAGGAGTGTGGAAAATGGCTCGAAACAAAATCTTCCCTTATACGCCCTGAAATGATCCACACAAACCAGAAGGCATTTATATGTGTACAATGTGGAAAGGGCTTTCGGAGGAATTATGATCTTACCATCCATAAAAGAATCCACACAGGGGAGAAGCCATATAAATGCACAGAATGTGGAAAGACCTTTGCTCAGATCGGTGGTCTTATTTCCCATAAAAGGATCCACACAGGAGAGAAGCCATATAAATGCATGGAATGTGGAAAGACCTTTGCTCATAGCAATAGTCTTATTTCTCATAAAACGATCCACTCAGGGGAAAAGCCCTATACTTCCAAGGAGTGTGGAAAGTGGCTCAGAACAAAATCTTCCCTTACACACCATGAAATGATCCACAAGGCATTTATATGTGTACAATGTGGAAAGGGCTTTCGGGGGAATTATCAACTTACCCTCCATAAAAGGATCCACACAGGAGAGAAGCCATATAAATGCTTGGAGTGTGGAAAGACCTTTGCTCAGAGCACTCATCTTAATACCCATAACAGGATCCACACAGGGGAGAAGCTATATAAATGCACGGAGTGTGGAAAGACCTTTACTCATAGCAGTAGTCTTATTTCTCATAAAACGATCCACACAGAGGAAAAGTCCTATAGTTGCAAGGAATGTGGAAAGTGGCTGAAAACAAAATCTTCCCTTATACGCCATGAAATGATCCACACAAACCAGAAGGCATTTATATGTGTACAATGTGGAAAGGGCTTTCGGAGGAATTATGATCTTACCATCCATAAAAGAATCCACACAGGGGAGAAGCCATATAAATGCACAGAATGTGAAAAGACCTTTGCTCAGATCGGTGGTCTTATTTCCCATAAAAGGATCCACACAGGAGAGAAGCCATATAAATGCATGGAATGTGGAAAGACCTTTGCTCATAGCAATAGTCTTATTTCTCATAAAATGATCCACACAGGGGAAAAGCCCTATACATGCAAGGAGTGTGAAAAATGGTTCAAAACAAAATCTTCCCTTACACGCCATGAAAAGATCCACAAGGCGTTTATATGTGTACAATGTGGAAAGGGCTTTCGAGGGAATTATGATCTTGCCATCCATAAAAGAATCCACATTTATATGGGGTAAGCCATCTAAATGCACAGAATGTGGAAAGACCTTTGCTCAGATCAGTGGTCTTATTTCCCATAAAAGGATCCACACGAGAGAAGCTCTGTAAATGCATAGAGTGTGGAATGAGCGTCAGTTTGTGTGATTGTCTTACTTGCCATAAAAGGATTCACACAGATGCCATATAAAATTGTTGAATATGGAAAGGATTTCTACAAAAATAGATCACTTACATAAAAAGATTTACACAGTAGAAAATCTTTATAAAAGCATCAAGTTTGGAAAGATCTTTACTCAGACCAGTCATCTTGCTTCCCATAGAAGGATCCACATGGGAGAGGGTGTAGAAATATGTGAAGTGTGGGGAAAAGCTTCAATCATAATAGTTCCCTTACATACCATAAAAGTATCCATACAGAACAGAAATTATATTGAGTAGCTTGGGAAGAGTTTCAGGAGGAATAATGTCCTAATTTTTCAATAAACATATATTTGGAAGAGAATCGTGGTTAAATCTATGCATTTTCTATTTATGTGTAATGATCTAGGGAAGGTTTAAAAAAATGGGCCAAACCCTCGTGGCAGCCTGAGAGATGAAGACTGACAAAAAACAATTAGCATATGATGTTTTATTTATTAATCTCAGATTTTTTAAAGTAGTGTCATTTGAAGATATAGATGGATGGATGGATGGAAAGAATGGAATCAGAATACATTTGGAAGGGACCTTGGAGGTCCAGCCCCTTGCTCCAGCAGGAAACCCTATAGAACAGACATGTCAAACACAAGGCCCCGAGGGAATGGCCCCCACTGCCTTGGCCCTGGCCCAGGTCGGCCAGGAGCCAATGTACAATTTTGTGGTGGCCATCTATGCTGAAACACATTCAGTCTTAGCTCCACAAGGCCGTCTGGAAACAGCGAGGAACCAGCTCCTGCTGTGTTGGACCCACCCCCTGGGTGCATGCTGGGGAGGTGTCACCCTTTGTGAGGAATGAAGAAATGAACCATGCCTTGGCGCTTGCCACGGTCTGACCCCCTTCTGCCAGAGACCCTCAGATCTGTCCCACTCCTGCCCAGGCCCCCTTGACACGAACGATGTAGAACTGGCCATGCCCACCCAGTAGGCCACACCCACTCCATCCACGCCCACCCAGTAGGCTGCACCCACCCTTTGCAACGCCCACCCGGCTCCCCAAGGGCAACCCCAATGCTGATGTGGCCCTCAATGAAATTGAGTTTGACAAATTAATGGAACAAATTATAGAGCTTTCAGAATAAGAATTAGAAACTGGGAAAAGAAGTTGAGGCGGGAGGAAAGTTGGAGCTTCTCAATATGAGTGGGTTGAATTCCCCCTCAGAAATATTTAACTGGCTCCCCCCACAGATTTTGAAGCCTATCTGGCAAAGAAAGAAAGAAAAAGAAAGCTAAGGGTTAGAGTAGAAAATAGAAGACTTGATCTATTACTGGGGGCCTTATCAAACAGGTGTTTTAATATGGCTAGAAACAGATAACTTCTAGATACAAAAATATTATCATATTTAGAAAGATAGGATTTATGTTTAGGGTGGTATACTTTTCTATGAGATGGGAAACACAAAAATAATAGGATGGCTCTTAACAAGGGAAGCATTTACTTAATGTAATCATTGTTAAGAAAATCGTAACTTATAAAGATACCTTGAACACTGAAGGAAAAACAAAATTGAAATAAGAATCGGGAAAACAGGACATTGGCTTAATAAGATGAATTTAATTGCAAATCAAATTGACATATGAATTGGATAGAAAAGATGTTGTAATTTAAAACTATTGTTAGATGTAATATTAGAAAAATATGATGAACTATATACTTAATGTATGTATGTTACATATATTAATAGCAGAAAGAATTGTATTTCTTTAGTGTTTGGAAAGTGAAGAATACTATTTGAAGACGGCAGCAAGGCCTGTGAGAGGGACCTTGGAGTCCTAGTGGACGATTACTTGACTATGAGCCAGCAGTGTGCAGCAGCAACCAAAGCTAACAAAATCCTGGGTTGTGTAAACAGAGGCATAGAATCAAGGTCACGAGAAGTCCTATTACCACTTTATAAAGCCCTAGTTTCTAGTACAGCGGTTCTCAACCTGTGGGTCGCACGACCATTTCACGGGGGTCGCCAAACAACGTAGTCCGCCATATTTTTTCCCCTTTTCCTTAGCTGTGCTACTCCCTCTTATTCTATTGGCTTTTGAAAGCCAATAGAATAGACTCTCTTGAATAGAGTCTAATTCTATTGGCTTTCAAAAGCCAATAGGAATTGTCCAGGCTGTCTCTGCCCTGCTGAGACCGCCAAAAGTCCCAGTCTGCAAACGGTGCTGCAAGTTGTCTGCAGCGAAGGCGAGCTGTCTGGAAGTTTCCACCCCTCCCTGCTGAGCAACTACTAAAAATGTAAGTAAAAGAGGGCCAGGGGTGGGAGGTGGGAGGCCGGCAGGCGCAGGGAGGGTTACTGGTCTGCGGTGGGGCCTGGCGGGTGCCTTACCTCCCTTGGGCTGGGCCAGCTGGTGGCCCAGCCAGTGGTCGCCCTGTGCCGTCGCTGCCCCTTGCCAGGTACGCCTCGGCTGGCACAGGGGGCGGCACCACGCATGCGTGGCACTACCGGGCAGGGAAAGTCCTCGACTTACGACCGGTTGGGAGTCCTCGACGTACAACCAGTTGGGAAGTCCTCGACTTACGATCGGTTGGGAAGTCCTCGACTGTTATAGGGGGTACTGTGTTTAATAGCAGTAACTGTGAGAGGGATCTTGGAGTCCTAGTGGACAATCACTTAAATATGAGCCAGCCGTGTGCTGCGGCTGCCAAAAAAGCCAACACAGTGCTGGGCTGCATTAACAGAGGGATAGAATCAAGATCACATGAAGTGTTAATACCACTTTACAATGCCTTGGTAAGGCCACACATGGAATACTGCACTTGCCCCTCAGTCCCTGCAACGTTTCCCTCCTTTGTCTGCTGGCAGAACGCCTTTGCAGTCATGGGGAAAGGCAGGAAAGCAGCACCCCAGTCCCGAAGCCAGCAGGACTTCAGTCCAGGAATAACAAAATAACAGGTTTGGAAGGGAACTTGGAGTTCTTCTAGTCCAGAGGTCCCCAACTTTTTGGGCACCAGGGACCAGTGCCATAGAGAAAGCTTTTTCTGCAGACCAGAAGGGGTGTGGTTTTGAATACTGCCTGCATCCTGAGGATGGAGCTTTGCTTGTTTGTGCAGCCCACTTGTTGGCATGCTACGAACTGGTGCCAGGCCACAGACCAGGGGTTGGGGACCCCTGTTCTAGCCCAACCCACTGCTCAGGCAGGAAGCCCTATACCACGGGTCGACAACCCGCAGCTCCAGAGCCGCATGTGGCTCTTTGAGGCTTCTCCTGCGGCTCCCAGCCTCCTCCACCATTTACAGAGAGACAGACAGAGAGAGGCACTTGCGCTTCCCTTCTCTCTCTCTCTCTCTCTCTCTCTCTCTCTCTCTCTCTCTCTCTCTCTCTGTAAAAAAGGGTGGCCTCACACTGTTCTCCAAGCTGACAAGCTTATTGGGCGGAGCTTCTCCTTTGCTGTGTCTCTGCAGGAAGTAGGAAGCAGCAGGAAGCAGCAGGAAGCAGCAGAAAGCTGCAAGCAGCAGCTCTCTCTCTCTTTCTCTCTCACACACACACTCACACTGAGTGGGGGAAGAGGACTGGCAGACCAAGGGCAGGAGAGAGCCAGCCCAATAAGAATGTGTGTCAGCTTATCGGAGAACAGCAGAACAGCGTGAAGCCAGTTTGCCAGGTGAGCAGAAGATCTGAGGGGGGGAGGGGGGAGAGAGGAAAGATAGATAGAGGAAGAGAGAGACAGAGAGGGAAAGAGAGAGGGGGGAGAAAGAGAGAGGGAGAAAAAGAAAGAGGGAGAGGGGGAGGGGGGGTGAACTGATGCACAGCACCCTCTATTTCTTTTTAATTAAACTCTTCAATCAAGCCTCCCCCTCCGGCTCTCTGTGAGAAACCAGGAACGGTTGCTGGAATTGGGTATGTCTAGTTGAACGAAGAGAAGGACGAGGGGGACATGATAGCAGTCTTCCAGTATCTCAGGGGCTGCCCACCAAAGAAGAGGGAGTCAAGCTATTCTCCAAAGCGCCTGAAGGCAGGACAAGAAGCAACGGGTGGAAACTAACCAAGGAGAGAAGCAACCTGGAACTAAGGAGAAACTTCCTGACAGTGAGAACAATTAACCAGTGGAACAACCTGCCTCCGGAAGCGGTGAATGCTCCAACACAGGAAGTTTTTAAAGAAGAAACTGGACAGCTATTCTGAACAGCCATTTGTATAGGGTTTCCTGCCTGAGCAGGGGGTTGGACTAGATGACCTCCAAGGTCCCTTCCAACTATTATTATTATTAATAATAATAGTTGGAAGGGACCTTGAAGGTCATCTAGTCCAACCCGCTAGGGGCTCAGGCAGGAAACCCTATAGCATTTCGGACAAATGGCTGTCCAGTCTCTTCTTAAAGACTTCCAGTGTTGGAGCATTCACCGCTTCTGGAGGCAGGTTGTTCCACTGGTTAATTGTTCTCACTGTCAGGAAGTTTCCTCCTTAGTTCCAGGTTGCTTCTAGGGAAGGAGGAAGTAAGGAGAACCCCTTCTGAAGAGACTGTTTTAACGGGAAACTCTCAGACAGGCAACCAATGACAGGGGCCTTGCCTCCTACTCCCATGCCCATCATCCCTGCCCTCCCCCTCCCCTCAGGTGCGCTCCTCTTTCACGCCCTGTCGAGGAATCCTGGCACTTTGCGCAGACTCGGCTCTGCCAAGAGAAGGGAACGTCAGGAGCTTCCCCGTTGGTCCACTAGAGGGCGAACGTCACATCTGGCTTTCCAGAGGAGGCGAGGCGTCCTGCCGCTCTGGGACGTCGTACTCGCTCTCCTTAACCCCTGGAGCTCCGCGGGAGGCGAAGAGGCTGCGGGAGCGTCTCGCGGGTAAGAGATTCGCACGTGTCTTGGGGAGGGGGATATTCCCGTGCAAAAGGAGACGGAGGAGGGGGAGACCCGTGTACGGCCCTCCTCCGGGTGCAATCCCGGGTCCCATGGTCCCCAGCTCCCCTCTCCATGAGTAACAGCAGCAGAGTAACAGCAGCAGCAGAAGAACCAGGGATCCCAGGAAGGCGGCGGGGATCCGGGTGTCCCTTCCCGCCCCGTATCCGGGGAAGAAGAGCCCGAGTGGGGGAAGACGAGGGTCGGTCTAGCAGGAGAGGAGAGAAGCCAGGCGAGGAGGCAGGGTTGTGTGAACCTGCCTGCGTGTCAGAGGGAGACACGGATCTCCAAAGGCCACCCAGAAGAAGGGAAAGGGGGCACCCCCAGCCAGGGTCGTTTCCTGCCATTTCATTGGGTGTGAACTGATGTTTCGTGGTTTGTTCACCTGTTTGGGGGGGGGTCTGGCAGGTTGTGTGAACCCTGCTTGGAGGTGAATGTAGATCAACATTTTTTAAAAGGGGAAACTTTCCTTGTAAGGAAAAATAGTGTGGGAAGTCAGCCCCCCCAGAGAAGGAAATATTAAAAGGGCGGAACAATATGTTTTCTCAAAGGATGTTAAAGAGACAGAAAAGCATGCCCAGTTTTTTCTTAATTTTATTTATTTATTTATGTATTATTTATTATTAAATATTATTATTATTAAATATTATTATTTTATTTGTTATTTATTTATTATTCAATTAATAGCCCCAAGTCTGCCTCCCCCAAGCAGAAAGCACCTCTATACAAATGCAGATGTAACCATCAGGAATGTTGGAGCTAGGAGATTAGGAAGACAAAGACCTAACATCTGCATACCCCACCTGAGACAGGACATGGTAGGATTAACTGACAAAGGCCAAAGGGCACACCCAAACTCAGGTCAGGACACAGGAAATAGCCACAAAACAGGAACAGGAAATAACTCCAAATAAAAGGCTGGGGGGGGGAGGTAATAAAAAACCTATTCCCTACATGTGCTAAGTCCTTTTTTCCCCCACTTCTCTTGCTCCCAGAACCATCTTCCTGTCTGGCTCTCCTCTCCAATAAACTACAACCTTCTTTCCAAAGCAGTTGCCATGTTTATTCCCAGCTTGGATGAACCACAGTGAAGACTTTCCAACAATAGTGTACCACACAAATGTGGACATCTACACACAAAAAGAGGACTTATCTGCTCAAGGACACTGGAATCCTATACCAGTTTCGGAAAAGTATTTATTTCCACGGGAATGAGTCTTGTTCAATGGTTAAAATTCTGCACTTTCTAATTCTTGGAATTTATTTTCTTTTCTATCTCATACACAAAGGGGAAACCATTTGTACCTGTTTGTGTACAAAATTATTTCTTGGGGTGTGAGTTCTAAACGGTCATCTGTGGTCCTGGTGGCTATGGGATCGGTCCTATGAATGAAAAAGCGTTTGGAAATGGTCTTTGTGAATGAAAAGGCATTTGAAGATCCACAAGATTCCTTGGACCCATTTGGAATTGTATTACAAGACGGAGACAGAATGGAGACACAACTGTTAGCAAATGAAGCAACTGGAAAAGGCCCTCCAGTTATTCAGCCTGGCAGCTGTGGGCGTAGCTGGACAAGAACTGGGCAAGATATCCCGGAGGAGGAAACCATGGTCTGCTCAAATGTTCAGCCCTGGATCTTCAAGAGAGTCCAACATCAGAAGGTTCCCCAAAGACTTTGCAGCCGACTCCACAACTTTTGTTGGCGATGGTTGAGACCAGAAAAGCATACTAAAGCCCAGATGATGGACCTGGTTGTTCTGGAGCAGTTCCTGGCCCGTCTGTCCCCAGAGATGGAGAGCTGGGTGCTGGAGTGTGGAGCAGAAACCAGCTCCCAGGCGGTGGCCCTGGTTGAAAGCTTGCTTCTGAGCCAGGCGGAGGAGAAGAAAGAACAGGTCGACTTGCAGGTGAGAGACCTTCGTCTGGGGACTCCAGTAGAGAATAAAGAATGGGGTTGAGTTCTTCATCCTTCCATTCCAGACATCTCTGGCACTCATACGGTAGTATATAGAGGTCCTTCACTAATTCTGGTAGGACATTGTTCCATTATATAACCCAATGCGCAGCAGCAGTAAAAAAAGAACATAAGAACATAAGAAGAGCCATGCTGAATCAGGCCAAAGCCCATCGAGTCCAGCATTCTGTGTCACACAGTGGCCCACCAAATGTACATGGGGATCTTGAGCAGAAAGAGAAGGCAAAACCCTCCCTTTCCCTTGACCCCCAAACAAATGGTACTCAAGGGAATCCTGCCTGCCTCAACCAACATAGAGGCGGCACATGGACATCTGTTTTAATAACCACCAATACACTTTGCATCCATGAATCTATCTAGCCCTGCCTTGAAGCTGTCAAGGCTGACAGCTGTCACGACCCCTTCAGGAAGTGATTTCCATAAATCAACGACCCTCTGGGTGAAGAAATACTTCCCTTTATTTGTCCTCACTTTCTTAGCTATAAGCTTTAGGGAGTGCCCCCTTGTCCTGGTATTGTGTGATAGAGAAAAGAATTTTTCTCTATCCACATTTTCTATCCCATGCATGATTTTATACACTTCGATCAAGTCACCCCTTAAACGCCGTCTTTCAAGGCTGAAGAGACCAAGGCGTTGCAATCTGGTTTCATAAGGGAGGCGCTCCATTTCCTTGATCATTCTTGTTGCCCTTTTTTGCACCTTTTCCAGTTCCATTATATCCTTCTTGAGGTGCGGTGACCAGAACTGTACACAGTACTCCAAGTGTGGTCTCACCATCGATTTGTACAGAGGCAATACAACACTTGCTGACTTATTTTCGATTCCCTTCCTAATCATGCCAAGCATGGAATTTGCTTTATTTACTGCTGCTGCGCATTGGGTTGACATCTTCATCGAGCTGTCCACCAAAACCCCAATATCCCTTTCTTGGGTTGTCTCAGAAAGTTTGGTCCCCATTAGTTGGTAAGTATAATTGGGGTTCTTTGCCCCGATGTGCATAACTTTGCACTTGTTTAGGTTAAAATGCATTTGCCACTTTGTTGCCCACTCACACAATTTCGAGAGATCCTTCTGGAGCTCCCGACAATCAGTTTCACTTTTCACAACCCGGAACAATTTAGTGTCATCAGCAAACTTGGCTACCTCACTATTAACTTCTACATCCAGATCATTGATGAATAAATTAAAAAGTAAAGGCCCCAAAACTGAACCTTGGGGTACACCACTTCTCACTTCTTTCCATCCGGAGAATTGTCCATTTATTGCCACCCTTTGCTTCCTACAATTTAGCCAGTTACCAATCCAGGACAAGACCTGTCCTCTAATTCCGTGGCTGGAGAGCTTTTTTAGGAGCCTTTGGTGAGGGACTTTGTCAAAAGCCTTTTGAAAGTCAAGATATACAATATCAACTGGGGCCCCTTTATCTATGTATTTATTTACACCCTCAAAGAATTCTAACAAGTTAGTAAGACATGATTTGCCTTTGCAGAAACCATGTTGATTTTCTTTCAGCAATGCCTGTTTTTCTATGTGCCCTGTAATTTTATCTTTAATAATGGTTTCCATCAGTTTGCCTGGAACTGAGGTTAGACTGACTGGTCTATAGTTTCCTGGATCACCTCTGGATCCTTTCTTGAAGATCGGGGTTATATTTGCTTCCCTCCAATCCTCCGGTACAGTGCCTGATCTTAGAGAAAGATTGTATATTTTAGCTAGAAGTTCAGCAATTTCACACTTGAGTTCCTTGAGAATTCTAGGGTGGATGCCATCTGGACCCGGCGATTTGTTGACGTTTAGTTTAGAAAGGCATGCAAGAACATCTTCCTTGTTTATCTCTATCAGGTTTAATTCTTCTATTTCCCTCCCTGGGAAAACTAATTCAGTGGCAGGCAAATGTTCTCTATCCTCCTCGGTGAAAACTGAGGCAAAGAAGTCATTTAGCCTCTCAGCAATCTCCTTGTCTTCTCTGATTATCCCCTTCTGACCATTGTTATCAAGTGGCCCAACTGATTTTCTGGTTGGGTTCCTGCTTCTGATGTACTTAAAAAAGGTTTTGTTATTATTTTTAATATTCTTGGCTATATGCTCCTCAAAGTCTCTCTTGGCTTTCATGACTATCGCCTTGCATTTGGTCTGCCAGAGTTTGTGATCCCTCCTGTTCTCCTCGGTAGGAAGAGCCTTCCATTTATTAAATGAGTTTTTCTTCTTTCCAATAACCTCCTTTACCTCATTCGTAAGCCATACTGGTATCCTCTTGGACTTTCCAATCCTCTTTCTTCTTTTAGGAATGCATTTTATTTGAGCCTGCTGTAATGTATTTTTAAACAGTTTCCAAGCATTTTGGAGGGATTTGACTTTTTTTACTCTTCCTTTTAGTTTCTTCTTTACTATTTTCCTCATTTTGTCAAAATTCCCTCTGTGAAAGTTTAAGGCCTCTGTGTTAGTTTTCACTGACAATTTGCTATCCATGGTTAAGTTGAAGGTTATTGTGTTGTGATCGCTGGTTCCTATGGGCTCGGTTACAAGGACATCATGAACCAAATCCTGTGCGTTAGTTAGAACCAAGTCCAGGATCCCCTTTCCCCTGGTAGGTTCCATGACCATCTGCTCAAGGGAATAATCGGCTAACATGTCGAGGAACCTTGTTTCTCTTTCATGTGTAGAACAAGAATTTACCCAATCTATTTGGGGATAGTTGAAGTCCCCCATTATGACTACCCTATTTCTTTTTGAGACCTCCTTAAATTCATTTTCCAAATAGCAATCTGCCTCTGGAGTTTGGTTGGGAGGGCGATAGCAGATCCCTAACATCAGATTTGTTTCCTGTCCTGGGATTTTTATCCACAATGTTTCTGTGGGTGAGTTTGAATTTTCTTGAATTTCGAGTTCATGAGATTCTAACTCCTCATTTATGTACAAGGCCACGCCACCACCATTTCTCCCTCTCCTGTCCATCCTATACAATTTGTAACCTGGAATCCTTGTGTCCCATTGGTTTTCATCTGTCCACCAGGTTTCTGTTATGCCGATAATATCAATATTATTTTCCTTCACCAAGCATTCCAATTTCCCTATTTTTGCTCGAATGCTTCTAGCATTTGTGTACAGACCTTTATATGTAATTTTCTGGTGCACTTTCAACTTTGACTGTGGATTTTGACTGTAGAATTTGGTTGTAGAATTTGTAGATGGTCTACCATGTCCTTCTGCTTGACTATTACAATTTAGTTTTCCTGTTGACTCACCAATGTGTGCATAACTTCCACCCTCCATATTAGGCAGTGCGCCTTCTCGAACCGGAAGCTGCCCAGCTCCTGTCGACTTGCCCCTATGAATCATATGGTTATTATCATAACATTGACTTATAACTACTATTTTATTATAATCAGTAAACATTCTACGCATAGAATAATGTGAGAAAAACTACAAAGGAAATATTAATACAGATTATAGATGCCATTCATTACATTCATACAATCATGTATCAAGTCCTGCATGCTAACAATTAGTTAGTTTCCTATTGAATTTTACTCATGCACCTCTCTCTAACACAAAATCATATTTTTATTTTCTGGAAGCTGTAAGACCTTGACTCAGCTGAATCTCTCAAGAAAGCAGAACTCTTGAAATTGGCATCATTTCAAGAGGAACTTTTATTGAGAGCCAGGGAGAGAAAGAGAAGGCAGGCAGAATCTGAAGTTCCCTGGTGAAATTGTTAGGCTAAACCCCATTGTTCAAAACCCCTGCCAGTTTCCCACTTTGTCAGAGCCAATCCAGAGGTGCAAAGAGGTTGTGAGAACTCCAGATGGAAACTATGGTAAGATGTTCTCAGGCATCTCTTCCTTGGTGAGGTGAGGCAGATGACCTCGGGCAGCAGAACCGAGTCAACAAAGCAAAACTAAACACATCACAGGAGAGCTCCAAAGGTCCCCCCATCAATGAGGATGGCAGCAGCTTCCGGTGGCTCCGCTGGCGTCACCTTAGTCTCCTTTGGAGGCTCCGTTCTCTAGGGTTTGTTAAGCCGCAAGAACAGTGAACATCAGCTGTTTTTTGCGGTGGAAAATCCCCCCTTCGGGCGAAGAAGGGGTGAAGAGCATTGAGCGTGGGTTGAGCTCCTCTAAAAATCCCCTGGAAAAGTTTTCAGGGGTTTAGAGTGAGAGCTCCCTAGGCGCTTGAAACGCTCCTGCCCAGAGACGCTTCTGTCGGCTGACAGAGAAAGACGCCGCAACCACCCCTGCTTTAGAAAACATTCCAAGAGAGACCTGCATGCAGGCGGAGTGAATACAGGAGTTCTTTATTGCAAGTATTTTTTTTACTTCTGACCACGTACTTTTGTAATCAACATAATGTATCCAAGATGGCGATTGTTCTCACTGTAAAGAGAAGTATTTGAAAGTGAAAGTGAACTATTTTTTCTCTCTTTGAAGCAAAGCTAGAGTGACTGTTTAGATTTGAGCTTTAAAATCTTATAAACTACAATTATTGAACTGTGATTTGAAAAAAGATAAGAACCAGGGGAAATTTTGGCAATATATTTGCAAGGATTTCATTTTTTCTTATTTTAAGAACTTTTTAAAAGTGGATTGACTTTAATATGGCCACTAGGCAGACAAAAATCACTACTGCGAAGGTGGCTGTATCTTCTCCGGCTCAGCCCTCTAAATTACAATCAAGTAGTCTTTCTGCTCCCCCAGCCTTTCTAACATCTACAGAATCTCAAGCCCCCCTGCCTACTCAATCTTCTCCAGAAATGTTTACCATGAAAGATTTACAGGATGCATTATCTACAATGACTGAAAAGCTGGAGAGAAAGATTGAGGAACAAGTTAAAGGATTAACTGATGAATTGGAGACAATAAAAGACACAATTGCGACTTACAATATTGTGATAAGAGAAGATATTGTGGATGCTATTAAGGGGGTTTGGGAGTACACCTTGAGAGTTGAAGAGAAGGTGGAAGGTATTGAGCAGCAATTTGAGGAAAAACTTGATGAAGTTAAAAGTGATTTGCAAGATAAAACAGTTATGGTTCAATTTAATCAGATGCAGTTTGCTGTTAGAATTAGAGGGCTGAAGGAGATTGCAAATGAGAATCAGGAAGACTTAAGAAGAATTTTTGAAGAATCTTTGGCAAAATTTCTAGAAGATGGAGTACAAAACGTATCCTGGCAGATGGATCGGATTTTTAGAGTTAATTCATGGATTGCAAAACAAAGAAAATTGCCTAGAGATATTGTGATTTATTTTGTTACAAGGAAATTCAGAAATTATGTTCTTACTACATCTTATAATAAACAATTAATTGTTGCTGGTCAAGAGGTTGTGGTTCTCAAGGAGATTCCTCCTAAGATGGTAAGAGCAAGGAAAGAGTATGCATTTTTAGCGGATGAACTTAAAAAACGTGCTATACAATTTAGATGGGAGGCTCCAACTGGACTTTCAGTATTTTTCCAGGGTAATAGACACCGCCTGACTTCGGCTGGTAAGGTGAAAGATTTTTTTGAGAATATTTTGAAGGCTGGTAAACCTCCATCTCCAAGACTAAAAAGGGCAGATTTTCCAAAGGAGAGAGATATGGAGTTAAAACAACCAATACAATCCTTGGAATCACAATCCCTGACAGCATCAGGAATTGATAAAGGAGCATTGGTGGAGCTGCCAGCACAAGGTATCGATATTTTTCAGCCTTTGGAGGTAGAGAAGTCTAAAGAGCAAAGGCAAACACGTGCAGCTACTAAATGCATGGAACAACGAGAAAAAGAACAATCAGTTCGTACAAAGCAAGTTGTACCCACATCTCCGGAAGCCATGGGAGCAAGACCAAAGAAGAAAATGGTTGAAGAAGTTAATTTGGCCTTGCAAAAGCTTTCTCAAATTGGTCATGTCAAATAAATATTTGACATGGAATGTTAATGGTTTAAATTCTCCACAGAATTTATCCTCTTGGACTTTCCAATCCTTTTTCTTCTTTTAGGAATGCATTTTATTTGAGCCTGCTGTAACGTATTTTTAAACAGTTTCCAAGCATTTTGGAGGGATTTGACTTTTTTTACTGTTCCTTTTAGTTTCTTCTTTACTATTTTCCTCATTTTGTCAAAATTCCCTCTGTGAAAGTTTAAGGTCTCTGTGTTAGTTAGTTTTCACTGACAATTTGCTATCCATGGTTAAGTTGAAGGTTATTGTGTTGTGATCGCTGGTTCCTATGGGCTCGGTTACAAGGACATCGTGAACCAAATCCTGTGCGTTAGTTAGAACCAAGTCCAGGATCCCCTTTCCCCTGGTAGGTTCCATGACCATCTGCTCAAGGGAATAATCGGCTAACATGTCGAGGAACCTTGTCTCTCTTTCATGTGTAGAACAAGAATTTACCCAATCTATTTGGGGATAGTTGAAGTCCCCCATTATGACTACCCTATTTCTTTTTGAGGCCTCCTTAAATTCATTTTCCAAATAGCAATCTGCCTCTGGAGTTTGGTTGGGAGGGCGATAGCAGATCCCTAACGTCAGATTAGTTTCCTGTCCTGGGATTTTTATCCACAATGTTTCTGTGGGTGAGTTTGAATTTTCTTGAATTTCGAGTTCATGAGATTCTAACTCCTCATTTATGTACAAGGCCACGCCACCACCATTTCTCCCTCTCCTGTCCATCCTATACAATTTGTAACCTGGAATCCTTGTGTCCCATTGGTTTTCATCTGTCCACCAGGTTTCTGTTATGCCGATAATATCAATATTATTTTCCTTCACCAAGCATTCCAATTCCCCTATTTTTGCTCGAATGCTTCTAGCATTTGTGTACAGACCTTTATATGTAATTTTCTGGTGCACTTTCAACTTTGACTGTGGATTTTGACTATAGAATTTGGTTGTAGAATTTGTAGATGGTCTACCTTGTCCTTCTGCTTGACTATTACAATTTAGTTTTCCTGTTGACTCACCAATGTGTGCATAACTTCCACCCTCCATATTAGGCAGTGCGCCTTCTCGAACCGGAAGCTGCCCAGCTCCTGTCGACTTGCCCCTATGAATCAGTTTAAAAGCTGCTCTGAAGCCTTTTTAATATTAACCGCCAACAGTCTGGTTCCATTATGGTTCAAATGTAACCCGTCCCTTCTGTACAGGTGTGGCTTGTCCCAAAATGTTTCCCAGTTCCTAATGAATCTAAACCCTTCCTCCCGGCACCACTGCCTCATCCACGCATTGAAGCTCCTGAGCTCTGCCTGTCTAGCTGGCCCTGCGTGTGGAACAGGTAGCATTTCTGAGAATGCAACCTTGGGGGTCCTGGACTTTAATCTTCTACCTAGCAACCTAAATTTGGCTTCCAGGACCTTCCGCTTAGCTTTTCCAATGTCATTGGTACCGACATGTACCACAACAGTTGGCTCCACCCCAGCACTCTCTATCAGCCTGTCTAGATGCCTCGTGATGTCCGCAACCTTTGCACCCGGCAGGCAGTTTACCATGCGGTCAACGCTTCCATCACAAACCCGTCTCTCTCTATTTCTAACAATTGAATCACCCACTACAAGAAGCCCCCCTCCCACCACCCGCGGAGAAGTATCCTCGGTGCAAGAGGATATGGGCACATCCTCCAGGGAAGGGGTCTCAACTAAGGGAGCCTGTCCCTCTTCCACAGATTGATGTCCTCCCTGCCCAAGATCTCCATTTTCCAAAGCAGCTGGAGAGCTGCTCAGCATGGAGTGGGACGCTCCTGCTGCATCCCTGAAGATCTTCTCCTGCCTCGCTATCTCTCTCTGCTTCTCCAGGTCTGCTACCTTGGCTTCAAGGGAAAGAACCTGTTCCCTGAGAGCCAGGAGCTCATTGCACCGATCACACACCCAAGACTTCTGTCCAGCAGACAGATAGTCATACATGTGACACTCAATACAAAACACTGGGAAGCTCCCCTCCGTCTGCTGGCTATCTATCTCCATTTCTTGTTATTATATGTTTGCTGTTATTATTATACTAGTTATTATTTAAAAAAAACACAGCTTTTTTGGGTTGTTCAAATTTTTTGTTTTGGTCTCAGTTTACTTTTTGGATTTTTTTCTTACTTATTTAGGATTTTATCGCGCGCCGTCAGGGGCGCGATGGCTGCTAAAAAAAAAAGGTGAATTTGTAATTAAACAAGAAACCCCACAAACTTACCAGGGCTCAGCAGGTAATTCCATGCTTGGCTTGATTAGGAAGGGAATCAAAAATAAGTCAGCAAGTGTTGTATTGCATCTGTACAAATCGATGGTGAGACCACACTTGGAGTACTGTGTACATTCTGGTCACCGCACCTCAAGAAGGATATAATGGAACTGGAAAAGGTGTAAAAAAGGGCAACAAGAATGATCAAGGAAATGGAGCGCCTCCCTTATGAAACCAGATTGCAACGCCTTGGTGTCTTCAGCCTTGAAAGACGGCGTTTAAGGGGTGACTTGATCGAAGTGTATAAAATCATGCATAGGATAGAAAAGGTGGATAGAGAAAAATTCTTTTCTCAATCACACAATACCAGGACAAGGGGGCACTCCCTAAAGCTCATAGCTAAGAAAGTGAGGACAAATAAAGGGAAATATTTCTTCACCCAGAGGTTCATTGGTTTATGGAATTCACTTCCAGAAGAGGTCGTGACAGCTGTCAGCCTTGATAGCTTCAGGGCAGGATCAGACAGATTCATGGATGCCAAGTGTATCGGTGGTTATTAAAACGGATGTCCATGTGCCGCCTCTATGTTGGTTGAGGCAGGCAGGATTCCCTTGAGTCCCATTTGTTGGGGGTCAAGGGAAAGGGAGGGTTTTGCCTTCTCTTTCTGCTCAAGATCCCCATGTACAATTGGGGGGCCACTGTGTGACACAGAATGCTGGACTCGATGGGCTTTGGCCTGATTCAGCATGGCTCTTCTTATGTTCATTGTAGGAATTAAATTGGGGACAGCTGTTCCTTTGATAACCACCTCCTTGATGATGCTGGGAACTCTGAAACTGTGTTCAGAGAGCAAGAATCCACTTCATCCTGTGTTATGTCTCTTGTTGGGGGCAACAGGCTGACTTTGTAAACTGCTTAGAGGGGGCTGGTAAAGCACTGTGAAATGGTATATAAGCGCTATTGCTATTAATTCCACTTCCTTTATCCTATTTCAAGTCCTTTGCTGGGGAGGTCAGAGATCCATCAAATCCCTCTCAGATGCTGCTTTTCAGGAGGATCGCTCAGGAAGATCCAAGTCAGGATACATCAGGAGGTAATTGAAGATCTTTCTATTCCACAGTGAGGTCCCGGCTGTCTCATCTTCTTTGTGTATTCTATTATCCCTATTACTTTAATTATGTATTTTAAAATTCTGTATCCCTTACAGGAAAGAGTCAAGTGAAGTTGTCTGCTCTTTATGATGGAGATGAAATAGTGATTAAACTTCCAACTCAAGTAAGAGGGGAAAATTAATTTATTAGGTTTACGTTTTCCCTTTTCTTCAGGAAAATGAAGCTGATGTACAAAGCATTTTCTCCTTACAGTTGTTCCTCTTGTTTGGGCTGGGTTGTTTTTGTGCTCCTGAGCAAATGGACAGGGGAATAGAAGATTCAAGTTGCTATCAGTCAGCTTAGTTTTCTTTGAAGGCATTTGGATCCCGTGGTTTGTAATTTCTACCATTATCAGGAAATATTTTTAAAGTCCTGCTCTTCACTCTTCTTCTGGCTACTCTTCCTGGCATAAGTATAATAATAATAATAATAATAATAATAATAATAATAATAATAATAATAATTATTATTATTATTATTATTATTATTATTTGTCCGAAATGGTATAAGGTTTCCTGCCTGAGCAGGGGGTTGGACTAGATGACCTCCAAGGTCCCTTCCAACTTTATTATCATGATCATCACGATCATCATCATCATCATCATCATCATTATTATTATTATTATTATTATTATTATTACTACTACTATTATCTGTAGCTTGGGTGCAGGATGAGGGCGGTGTGTTCCGAACGTTTCGTGACCAGGCTAGGCAACATCGTCAGTGGAGTTTAGGGGATGTCAGTGTCAGCTTTTTTGTTTATAGGGGCTTCAGGTGTAGGTGTGTCCAATGAGGGTCTTATGATGGGATAGATATAAAAGTCCTCATGGAGAAGCTTGTGATGGGTCTTACGATAGGGTGGTTACGTCAGGTCAAGGTCATTGGGAGGTGAACTGGTAGGAGATGTCGGGCATCACAAGACCCTCACTTGACACCCACACCTGAAGCCCTTAAAACAGAAGAACACTGATACTGACATCCCCTAAACTCGGCTGAAAAGGTTACCTATAGTCCTACCTAGCCTGGTAACGAAACGTTTGGAAACCAACCCACAAGCTCGGAGAACGAACTTTCATCCTCATAGGATTGTTTCTTACGGGAATCATAAGCCTTTTGCTGAAATGCTAGAAAGAATCTCCTCTTCTCATTTCCTTCCGCAAACAGGGAAAGGATTGGGGTCAGTGATAGTTAGGGATTCTAAGGCCCATCTGCAAGTTGATTCTCTCCACATCATGAGGGTCTTTTGATAATGGATAGATCAGCGTTCTCAACCTTTTCCGGGGCTCGACCCTGGCCCGCATCGCACATGCGCAGTGCAACGGGGCGCATCGCGCATGCGCGACGGGACGCATCACACATGCGCGACGGGGCGCATCGCGCATGCGCGGCGCGACGGGGCGCATCGCGCATGTGCGGCGCGACGGGGCGCATCGCAAAGGGGAAAAAAATGGCCGACCCCCCAAAAATATGGCGGGCTGCGGTGTTTGGCGACCCCCGTGAAATGGTCGTTCGACCCCAAATGGGGTCGCGACCCACAGGTTGAGAACCGCTGGGATAGATGAATAGATAGATAGATAGATAGATAGATAGATAGATAGATAGATAGATAGATAGATAGATAGATAGATAGATAGATAGATATAGAAGTGAGGTTACTTTCAGTGAATGGCACTGAAAGTCTTGCAGAATCAATCAAATTGATAAAATCTGCCCAAAACTATTTTTAACCCTGGAATCCTATCAAGCACAGACATTTAACAGTACATGTCTTTGCTTTGGGAATCTGGGAACAATAGAACAGATTTTACAAATCCTTCTGGGCTTGTTCTGTTCTCTTTTTCTTTGTTCAGGAGGAACTCGCGGCCTTCAAAGAGGTGGCGGTGTATTTCTCCGAGGAGGAGTGGTCTCAGCTGGATCCTGACCAAAAAGCGCTCCATTGGGAAGTCATGCTGGAAAATTATAGGAACGTGACCTCTCTGGGTAAGAGTGTGCTACTCACCAGAGAGTTTGGGAAGACATTCTTTAATTAGAGGCCATCGGCTGTTTCTTATTTTAAAAAAATCCCCATCCAAGTGTCATCTCCTGGAGGGAGAAGGATTAGGTCAATGTGTTGATGCTTTGATACATCTTTTTGTTATTTCTCATCTAGCGAATTTTTCCATTTCCGTTTCAAGAGTGACAAACTAACTCCTTGGCCTGAGGAGATGCTCAGTTCCATCACACGGACTCCAGCTTTTTGGTCCCAGATGCTTTCCCATCTGTGCTAGGATTGTCACTGATACAGGCTCTTGGATTAATGACTAAATCGATTTACTGTTTTTTGAGGTTTCTAGTGGAATCGGCTGCCGTCCAATTAAATGCTAGGTTTTCTCCCAATATCTCCTTGAATGTTTCCCTGTTTGTTCCTTAACTGAGATCAGATTCTGCTTGAGATTTCAATATGTTCAGATAATTCTGAACACAAAGAGATGCTTTAGATCAGCGGTTCTCAACCTTTTTCAGGCCGCAACCCCGACCTGCACCGTGCATGCGCGGCGCGACGGCCCGCATCACGCATGCACGGCGCGATGCATCACGCATGTGCGGCGCGACGGCCCGCATCGCGCATGCGCGGCGCTTCCCCGCGCATGCGCGGTGCTGCCCCCTGCGCCGGCCAAGGGGGAAAAAATGGCGGACTGCGTTGTTTGGCGACCCCCGTGAAATGGTCGTTCGACCCCAAATGGGGTCGCAACCCACAGGTTGAGAACCGCTGCTTTAGATACTAATCATGCCCATACTATGCCACTGTAAGTATGCCACTGTGCAATAAACCCTTCTTGAGGGGGATGGGCAATCTTGAAACATGAAAAGTAGACAAATTAAAAAACAACAACAGCGTTATCGACTTTGGGTAATGAAATGTCTGCAAGAAAGCAAGCAGGCACAGAGAACACCAAAGGATACCTGGCATAGCAGCTCCGGTTCCAGCAGGGTTAAAATGTTTTAGGGGGATTGAGTAATTTTTAAGATTCGTAATGTGTTGGGTTTTAAATGGTCAAAAATTTACGGTCAAAAATTGTTTAATTTATTTTAATTATTTTAATTCTGTATATTTATATGTTTTAAATTTAGGCTGTACACCGCCCCGAGTCCTTCGGGAGAGGGGCGGTATAGAAATTTGAGAAATAATAATAATAATAATAATAGTAATAATAATAATAATAATAGTGGAACAACCAGTGGAACCACCTGCCTCCAGAAGCTGTGAATGTTCCAATACTGGAAGTTTTTAAGAAGAGACTGGACAGCCATTTGTCCGAAATGGTGTAGGGTTTCCTGCCTGAGCAAGGGGTTGGACTAGATGACCTCCAAGGTCCCTTCCAACATCATTATTATCATCATCATCATCATTATTATTTCAACCCTGATCTATAAATATTCTCCTTTATTGATAGAGAAATTGGAGTTTGGCAAATTTTTGGAAGGAAATTCTTAATACTTTCTATAGTTTGATTTTTTTTTTTTTGCCTAACATGGTTATGAGTTCCATTTCTCTTTTCCTTTGAAGGTAATAATGGGGAGGAGAATCAAGATAGCAGGGAACCATTCCAAGCGATCAGTCGTGGAGACAGAACAGAAAAGCCGGCAAATCAGATGGAAGTCAAAAGGCATGAGAAAAATAAATTGAATAATTGGAATTGGGAAAGCTCATCTTCCGTTTATGTTCCAGTACACGGGTCGGCAACCCACGGCTCTGGAGCTGCACGCGGCTCTTTCAGCCTTCTACTGCGGCTTCCAGTCCTCCTCCGCCATTTGCAGTCCCACAAAAAAAAAAGTGGGACTAAAAAAGTTCAATCGATCAATTCCAACTTCTCACGAAAAAAAAAAAAGATCTCGCAAAGTTGGAATTGATTGATTGAACTTCTTTTGTTTATGGGACTGTCCACAAACGGAAGCCTGTTGGAAAGAAGATGCGTGGGTCAGATGGGGCGTGCGGGGGGCAGGGGGTTTCTGCCAACAAATGGAGCTGGGGAAACGGGCTGGGTGGGGGGACCTGCCAGTGCCACTGCCATGATCCCCCCCTCCGCAACCACCCAGCCACCATCACCGATATTCTCACCTGGCCTCACGCTCTTCTTCTTCTCGTCTTCCACACTCAAATTGGCGGCTAGCAGCTTGGATGGCTCTGCTCTGTCCGAGTGGAAGAAAGCTGCTTTGTGCTCGCCTCCGCTTTCTTCAACTTGGACACCCAAGCCGCTCGCAGCCGATTTGAGTGTGGAGGAGAAGAGCATGCCGACAGGCCTGGGGATGATTGTTGATTGTGGTGTGACTGATGAATATGTGTGGGGTTTATTTTTAATGTTTTTGCTTGGACTTAGTTTGAAATTGTTGTTTTATATATATGTTGTGAGCCTCTCCGAGTCTTCGGAGAGGAGCAGCATATAAGTCCGAACAAAATAAATAAGATTTCCTCAGGAACCGCCCGAAGCTCCACAGCTGGAAGAGCTTCAGCCGAGGCTGCTTTAGGAAGGTGTCTCCAGCCTCAAAGCCGCTTAGCACTTTAGTACTGAAGGAAAGGGCAGCTCTTTATAGCCGCCGCGTGCTCTGGCCCCAGGGAGCGCCTTTTATGCACGAGGCGGCCGCCTCCTTCACGCCCTGGAGTGGAGGCGCCTTCCCACTTGATGAGGCTGATGCCAGGTAAAGGCGCTCTAGGTTCAATTCCGGCCATTTCCTTCCCATCCGGACCACTCCTCCAATCAGTTACTCGGGCGCGGTAGCCCCCTCCTCTGCGAGAAGCCTCATCCAATTCTATGCAGGGGATTCTGGCGAAGGGGGGCGCAGTGAGCGCGAGGGAGAAGCGAGAGAGGGCTATGGTAGGAGTGGCGGGGGCTATTCATTTGGCAGTGTGAGAGAGAGGGAGGGAGAGGGGGAGAAAGAGAGCATGTGAATTGCAGCAGAGGCTGGTCTCTTCCCAACCCAAATGGTGAAGCATCAGTTTGGTTTCCAGACGTCTTTCCAGCGCCCTGGGAAAAGCATGTAAAGCAAACTGTTGTCCTTTTACTTTTCTTGTTTCCTAGGAACGTTCAGACAGTTATTGAGACAGGCGAGTGGCAGCCACCCTCTTTTAAAACAGAAGAAGACTTGGAAGTTGATAGATTTTCCCAGTAAGTGGTTTGCTGGGAGGGAGAGGGACGGAGAGAGAGAGGGAGGGGAGGGAGAAAGAGAGGAGGGAGAAAGGGAGCATGTGAACTGCAACAGAGGCTGGTCTCTTCCCAACCCAAATGGTGAAGCATCAGTTTGGTTTCCAGACGTCTTTCCAGCGCTCTGGGAAAAGCATGTAAAGCAAACTGTTGTCCTTTTACTTTTCTTGTTTCCTAGGAACGTTCAGACAGTTATTGAGACAGGCGAGTGGCAGCCACCCCCTTTTAAAACAGAAGAAGAATTGGAAGTTGATAGATTTTCCCAGTAAGTGGTTTGCTGGGAGGGAGAGAGGGGGGGAGGGAGAAAGAGAGGGAGAGGGAGGGAGGGAGCATGTGAACTGCAACAGAGGCTAGTCTCTTCCCAACCCAAATGGTGAAGCATCAGTTTGGTTTCCAGACGTCTTTCCAGCGCTCTGGGAAAAGCATGTAAAGCAAACTGTTGTGGTCCTTTTACTGTTCTTGTTTCCTAGGAATGGTCAGACAGTTATTGAGACAGGCGAGTGGCAGCCACCCCCTTTTAAAAGAGAAGAAGAATTGGAAGTTGATAGATTTTCCCAGTAAGTGGGGTTGAAAATGAATAAAGATAAAACCAAAATGTTAGTGAAAAATATTACTGAAAAACAAAAAAAAAAAAGAACTGGTGGGAAAATTAGATATACAGACTGTAAAGAAGGTAAAATATTTAGGGATCCACCTGACAGCAAGATGCACAACAATTAAAGAGGATAATTATCATAAATTGAAAAGACAAATTGAAGTAGATTTGGATAAATGGAAAAATGTACAACTATCATTAATGGGAAGGATTGCGATAATCAAAATGAATATATTAACATGATTATTGTTTTTGTTTTCAACAATACCTATAGGATTAGATAAGAAATATTTTAAGGGGCTTAATAAAATAATCTTGAAATATATTTGGCAGGGAAAAAATCTAAAAATGTTACAAGATACAAGATTGAGAGGTGGGTTTGGTCTACCTAATTGGGAATTGTACTATCAGGCTGCAGCATTATCATGGATGAGAGAATGGATCTTACTGAGGAATACAAGATTATTGACATTAGAGGGACATTATTTACAGTTGGGATGGCATGCTTTCATATGGTATAGAAAAAACAGAATACATAGCTATTTCCAGAGACACCATATAAGGAATTCTTTATTTGTAGTCTGGGAGAAAGTAAAGAGAAAGCATTGTTTAAAGATTCCAAATTGGCTCTCAACTATGGAGGCGCTAATACTTCCCAATATGTTTAACATGGGAAACATTATAAGATATAAAGACTTACTAACAGATATGGGGGAGTTGAAAACCAAACAATTAGAGGAACAAGGAATAAAGATGGATTGGTACATGAGAATGCAAATGCAATCTAGATATGAAAAAGATGTTAAAATAGATGGTGTTAATTTGGGGACAACAGAGTTAGATGAAATACTCGCAGGAACGGAAGAAAAATGGATTAAAATGTACAGTTATCTACTATATATGGAGTTAGAGGAGGAACAAGTGAAAGAGACAATGATAAAATGGACAAGGAATTTTGGATACACTATTGAATTAGATAGATGGCAGCAACTATGGGAAAGACACTATAAATTGACAATGGCGACTGCGTATAAAGAAAATATGTACAAAATGTTTTACAGATGGCACATGTCTCCAGAAAGATTAGCTAAAATGTTTAAGGACAGGTGTATGAAATGTTGGAAATGTCATCAGATACCAGGTTCCTTCTACCATATGTGGTGGATGTGTGTAGAAGATAAAACTTATTGGAATATAATATGGATAGAAAAGATGATACAACAACGTATAGAACTAAGACCAGAAATATTCCTGTTGGGTATTTTACCAGGGAAATACAATAAAGGAAACATTTAATTATTCATATAATTACAGCAGCCAGGATTGTGTTTGCACAAAATTGGAAAGCACTGAAAGCCCCCCCAGAAGGAGAGGTGATTGGGAAAATACTGGAATGTGCAGAAATGAATAGATTAACAATGACAATTAAAGATAAGACAGAGTCAGATTACTATGAAATCTGGGGAACTTTTTATGATTGGCTGAAAAGAGAATATGGTTAAAAGATAGTTAACATCAATTTAGATGGAAGAAGAAGGAGCAGATAAGGAGGGAAACCCAGGCGACACAGTATTGAATAACTGGAGATTGTATAAATATTTATAAAAGTATATACCGAGAAGATTAGATAAATAGAAGTATTAATGTAAGAGAAAATTAATTTTATTGTATATAATACAGATAGGGAAATTTGGAGAGAGGAGTTGCTCGGACATTACCCTGAATTGTATCTGAAGAAGGATGAGAGGGAAGAAAGGAGAGGAGAGAGAAAAGAGTAAAGGAGGGGAGAAGGAAGTAGGAAGGAAAGAGGAGAGGAGGAGAAGGAAGGAAAGAGAAGAGGAAGAAGAGGGAAGTAGGGAAGAGAAGAAAGGGAGAAAGAAGGTAGAGAAGAAGGAGTGTGGATACAGTGAAAGGGGAAATGGGCGAGCAACACCAAAAGTCATGTGTATGTATTTATTTCATTTTATTAAAAGTATCTTGTATATGAATGTAAAAAGAATGTATATTAACATCTGATAAATATCACGGTATATGTATGGGGGAGAGTTTGGAAAAATAAAAAAAATATTAAAAAAAAGATTTCCCCAGTAAGTGGTTTGCTGGGAGGAAGGGAGAGAGAGGGGGGAGGGAGGGAGGGGGAGGGAGAAAGAGAGAGAGAGGGAGGGAGCATGTGAACTGCAACAGAGGCTGGTCTCTTCCCAACCCAAATGGTGAAGCATCAATTAGGTTTCCAGACGTCTTTCCAGCGCCCTGGGGAAAGCATGTAAAGCAAACTGTTGCGGTCCATTTACTGTTCTTGTTTCCTAGGAACGGTCAGACAGTTATTGAGACAGGCGAGTGGCAGCCACCCCCTTTTAAAAGAGAAGAAGAATTGGAAGTTGATAGATTTTCCCAGTAAGTGGTTTGCTGGGAGGCAGAGGGAGGGAGAGAGAAAGGGAGGGAGAGAGAGGGAGGGAGGGAGCATGTGAACTGCAGCAGAGGCTGGTCTCTTCCCAACCCAAATGGTGAAGCATCAGTTTGGTTTCCAGACGTCTTTCCAGCGCCCTGGGGAAAGCATGTAAAGCAAACTGTTGCGGTCCATTTACTTTTCTTGTTTCCTAGGAACGGTCAGAGAGTTATTGAGACAGGCGAGTGGCAGCCACCCCCTTTTAAAAGAGAAGAAGAATTGGAAGTTGATCGATTTTCCCAGTAAGTGGTTTGCTGGGAGGGAGAGGGAGGGAGGGAGAAAGAGGGAGAGCGAGAGGGAGGGAGCATATGAGCTGCAGTAGAGGCTGGTCTCTTCCCAACCCAAATGGTGAAGCATCAGTTTGGTTTCCAGACGTCTTTCCAGCGCCCTGGGGAAAGCATGTAATGCAAACTGTTGCGGTCCATTTACTGTTCTTGTTTCCTAGGAACGGTCAGAGAGTTATTGAGGCAGGCGAGTGGCAGCCACCCCCTTTTAAAAGAGAAGAAGAATTGGAAGTTGATAGATTTTCCCAGTAAGTGGTTTGCTGGGAGGGAGAGGGAGGGAGAGAGAGAGATAGGGAGGGAGGGAGAAAGAGGGAGAGAGAGGGAGGGAGCATGTGAACTGCAACAGAGGCTGGTCTCTTCCCAACCCAAATGGTGAAGCATCACTCTTATGTTTCCAGAGGTCTTTCCAGAACCTTAGGATGCATCTTTTTGCGACGTCTTTATTTGCCTTGAGTAGTTCTTTATTTAATTGGCCATGCAAATTTAATCCAAGAATTATGTGTATGGAAATCATTATTCTAAGAATTAGGCAGCAGCTCAAGACCATCCTGCCTGGTGTGTCGTGTGGAGGCGCTCTATCAACTCTACGTTGGATATTGTCATCTTCTCAATGTTAATTGGACTGCTGTAGTCTCATGAGCTTCCAAACCCATTTTAAGGGATGCTGCAAAGCCACAGCCAGGTGGACAGGCATACTCTGTAATATATTGAATTTAATTTTTAAAAGATTGGGGGAGGAAAAGCATGTAATGCAAACTGTTGTGGTCCTTTTACTGTTCTTGTTTTCTAGGAACTGTCAGATAGTTATTGAGATAGGCGAGTGGCAGCCACCCCCTTCTAAAAGACAAAAAGGATTGGAAGTTGTTAGATTTTCCCAGTAAGTGGTTTGCTGGGAAGGAGAGGGAGGGAGAGGGAGGGGGAGGGAAGGAGGGAGGGAGAGAGAGAGAGAGAGAGAGAGAGAGAGAGAGAGAGAGAGAGAGAGAGAGAGAGAGAGAGAGAGAGAGAGAGAGAGAGAATGAATATACCAGACTTTTAGTAAAGAACGTTTAATGAAATATTTTGATTTTTTTTTAATTAAGAGATGAGGTATGGGGATAATTATGCTGTATTTAAAGATGGTAGATAAGCTACTAAAATTGTTTTTACCTTTTGGGATGAAGGAGAAGGGTTCCCCCCCCCGCCTTTCTCCTATCCATTTTTTTTCCCTGCAATTTTTTTCTTTTCTATTTTTCTATTTGTAGTTTTTATGGTTTGCACCGGCTTTTACTCTTTTCACTTATAATCCTTAATAAAAATATTTGGAAAAACAGAGAACATTTAATGAGAGAGAAACAGCGAGGTGGAGACAAAGTGAGATAGAGAATAACCTGCCATAATCATGAATGAAAAGTTATGACAGCTCAGATTAGATTACATGCTCCTCTCTAGGAGTGTGGATTGTTGTGAGTCCTCTGGCTTTCAGAGGGCGATGAAGTGGGTAGAGATGCCAAGTGAGGGACTGGAGGAAAATGAGTGCATCTGATCAAGCACAATTAAAGTTCTTAAACTTTTCTTTGTGATAATTGATAAAGGTGGTGAAACATTTTTATGTCCATATTAAATTCATGAAGAGCTGGCTGGCTGGGAAGGAAGGGAATCATGGTTGAAGAAAGTGGAGGCGCAGCAGCGGGATTGCTCTCAAACAATAGGAGCTGGGTGCGCTGCTCGCTCGTGTGCGCCCGCCTGATTGAGAGCAATCCTGCTGCCGCGCCTTGAATGGGGAGAACGAGCTTTGCTGCTGCTGCTCGGCCATGCCTGGGCTATGCCCTGCCGCTGCCTCCCAAACTCCACCTTCGCCACTGGGTAAAGCAGCGGCGGAGCGTGCCGTCCTGGGGGGGGGAAGCAGCAGTGGCAGTGAAGTGCTATGTCAGGGTTGGGGAAGTAGTGGCGGCGGGGTGCTCCGTGCAGTGGGGGGAGGGGAATTCTGCAGGGAACTGGTTGTTAAATTATTTGATTCCCAGTACTGGTCACAATTGCCAATGTGCAACACCCGCTGGCATGAGATTTATTGTGCTTTTCGACCCCCAGTAGGCCAACCATGGATAAATCATACAAGAAAAGAAAAATTTCAGAAGAAAACAGAAGGTTTAATGATACATGGGCAGATTCATTTGCTTTCACTACTGACAAGACTGGTTTACCGGTATGTTTAATATGTGGTAAGAAATTGGCAAACAACAAAAAGTCGAACGTTGCAAGGCATTTCCAGAAGAAACACACCGCTTTTGCTGAAAAATACCCGGATGGAGATGAGAGGAAAAAAGCCGTGTCGGAATTGATGCAGATGGTTGATCTGAGCAAGAATCATTTTATGGAGTGTGTGAAGTCTGCAAATTCAACTACATATGCTAGTTTTGTGGCCGCTCAGGAAATAGTCAAACACGGGAAGCCGTTCGCAGATGGAGAGTATATCAAGGAATCATTCATTAAGATTTCAGAACATCTATTCTCGGACTTCAAAAACAAGAGTGAACTTGTGCAGCAAATCAGAGATATGCCTCTCTCTGCAAAGACGGTCAGAGACAGAACCATAAAAATGTCAGAAAACATCACCAGACTGCAAATTAAAGACATCAATTCAGCTGTGGCGTACTCAATCGCCTGTGATGCATCCAAAGACAACCGTGGTATTGAACAAATAGCGCTGTTCTGCCGATATGTGAACTCTGCTGGGCCACAGGAAGAAATGATCGAGCTGATACCACTAAAAGGCCAAACACGGGGGGAGGACATCTGTGAGGCTGTCTTGGACTATTTAAGAACCAATGAAATAAACACCACCCACCTGGTGTCAGTGGCTACTGATGGGGCGCCGAGCATGACAGGAGCGCAGAAGGGCTTTGTGGCCTTACTGCAGAAGTCGCTGGGCAGAACGCTGCTAACATTTCACTGCATCCTGCACCAAGAGGCATTGTGTGCTCAAACATTTCCTCCAGAATGCATAGAAGTAATGAATGTTGTCTTTCAGATTGTCAGTAAAATAATGGCACAAGCTTTAAATCACCGCCAGTTCTGTTTGCTACTAGAGGAGATGGAAAGCACGTATCCTGATCTCCTGCTGCACGGCAAAGTCCGTTGGCTGTCCAGAGGGAAGGTACTGAAATGTTTTGTCGCGTGTCTGGAAGAAGTGAAAACTTACCTGAGCAGCAAAGGGATCGCCTTTCCTGAGCTGGAACAGCCAGAGTGGCTGGAAAAGCTACACTTCGTGGTCGATATGACAGCACACCTGAACACGCTGAACACAACTCTTCAGGGGAAAGGAGGCACAGCCCTGCACATGCTTGAGGAAGTTTTGGCATTTGAGCGCAAGTTGACAGTGTTTGCCAGAGATTTACAGAGAGGTACACTGTCTCACTTCCCCTCTTTGAGAGAGTTCAGACGAGGTCACGACATGGTAAATTCAGAGTATTTGCAGTCTGCAATCATTGCAATGCAAACATCGTTTGGGAAGCGATTCTGTGAGTTCAGAGAGGAAAAAAACACATTATCTTTCCCGATCACTCCCCTGACCATTGATCCATCTGCACTGAACATGACTGTATTCCCAGGTGTAAGTCAACCCGATCTTGAGATGGAGCTGGCTGACATAGCCGACAAAGATATATGGGTGTCCAAGTTCCAACGCTTGGCAGATAATCTTGAAGATGTTGCCCGTCAGAAGGCCAGTCTTGCTCAGAATCACAAATGGAGTGATGTTGAAAACCTTCCCAAACAAGACAAGCTTATATTCGAAACATGGGATACCATCCCCGACACTTACACGAACATGAAAAAATATGCATTTGGAGTCCTGTCGATCTTCGGATCCACATACGTATGTGAGCAGGTCTTCTCCAACTTGAACTATATTAAAAACAAATATTGCTCACACCTCACAGACAACAGCTTGCAATCCTGTTTGAAAATGAAGGTGACGTCTTACAGCCCTGATGTGCAGATGCTGTGTGCTGATGTTGAGAAGCAAACATCACATTAACCAGGTAAAATAAATATTTTAATTGGCTATTATTTTGCAAATGCATATTTGACATTGTTCAGTGAAATAGTCTTTTTTTCATTCGTTGACAGCTGACTGCACGCTCCAGTACATGCGATAAAAGGATGACGGCACACAGAAAAAGACAGCATTTGGGTTTGCTGCAGGCGGATAAGTTAAGTTTGCCTTTTTATTTCATAAATAGGAGAAGGACTCAAATAGACCTTGAGTATTTTATTTGAAATTAACCTTCGACCCCACGTCTTTTTTTTGGAGTTCAAAATGTTTTTGTTGCGTGCTGAAATAAAAATTTATTTTCTTTGTAGCAGTTCATTGATTTCATAAATGCAACACACTATAGTTGTTTTTTATACATAGCATAAAGGTTAAAAAATTATATATGCAGTGTTACCTTCATTTTAGGTGTCAAAGGAGTTTTGTGGCTCCCAGTTTTTTCTGTGGAAACAGGTCCAAACGGCTCTTTGAGTGTTTAAGGTTGCCGACCCCTGGTACAGGAGGTACGTTACTCAATAACTGTGCGAGGGATCTCGGAGTCCTAGTGGACAATCACCTAAATATGAGCCAGCTGTGTGCTGCAGCTACCAAAAAAAGCCAACACAATTAGGCTGCATTGAGGGATAGAATCAAGATTACTGAAGTGTTAATACCACTTTACAAGGCCTTGGTAAGGCCACACTTGGAATCCTGCATCCAGTTTTGGTCACTACAATGTAAAAAAGATGTTGAGACTCTAGAAAGAGTACAGAGAAGAGCAACAAAGATGATTAGGGGACTGGAGCAAAAACATAAGGAACTGGGTATGTCTAGTTTAATGAAGAGAAGGACGAGGGGTAACACGAGAGCAGTGGTCCAATATCTCAGGGGCTGCCACAAAGAAGAGGAGAGTCAAGCTATTCTCCAAAGCATTTGAAGGCAGGACAAGAAGCCATGGCTGGAAACTAATCAAAGAAGCAACCTAGAACTAAGGAGAAATTTCTGACTGGAACAACCTGCCTCCAGAAGTTGTGAATGCTCCAACACTGGAAGTTTTTAAGAAGAGACTGGACAGCCATTTGTCTGAAATGATATAGTGTTTCCTGCCTGAGCAGGGGGTTGGACTAGAAGACTTCCAAGGTCACTTCCAAATCTGTTATTTTGTTATTGTTGTTGTTATATAAATACAGAAGTATGCATATACCCACATATATTATATGACACGAGTCCAGGAAAATTATTTGTATCTTACAGTACAAGCTCAGATTTTGGTGGCCACTCTCTTGATGATTCAGGATGAAGGCATTTAATTCAAAATGGCGCCCTGGCTTGCTTTCCATTTAGTGTTCTGTAGTGGCTGAAAGTACCAGGCTAGGAATCAAGAGACCACATGTTTGAGTTCTGCCTTAGGCACCTCAGATAGGTGACCTTGGGCCAGACTCTCAATCAGCTCTGGCAAACCATTTCCAAAAAGTGTTGCCAAGACAACTAAATGAACTTGAACTTTCTAGGTTGTATAGTCACTAGGAATCAAAACTGACTTGAAGTTCATTTGAGAAAAAAAAAAAGGCTGCCTTACCAATAAGTCACATTTGGAGAGATATGAGCACTGAATCCCCTTTACCAGGTTAGGTTTTTATCTCAGACAAATCTACCAGGATCTATGATCTGTTAATGTCCGTTTTATATTATTACTGTACTTTTTAACACGAGCCCAAATTTTCTTCGTTCATGGCACTGTATTTCCATGAACTATATAACAGTGATGTGTTTGTTAATGAAACTATTGTAGGTTTTGATGTCATTATAGGTAAAATAGGGGCACAGTGACCTAGCAGTTATGATGCTGAGCTTGTCAACTGGAACGATGGCAGTTCAAGACAGAGGCATTGCAAGACGGGGTAAGTTGCCATTTTACCTCAGGTCCTGCCAGCCTAGACGTTCAAGAGCATGTAAATGCAAGTAGATAAATAGGACCCATTTCAGTGGGAAGGTAACAGCGTTTTGTGCACCTTGGCATATAGTCATGCCAGTCACATGACACACAAGTGTTTTTGAACAATGCTGGCTCCGTCAGCTAGGAAACAGAGATGAGCAATCCCCCTAGGGTCAGACCCCACTGGACATGGGAAACCTTTACCTATATATAAAATCGGTTAGAATTCTGTACTATCCTTTTTTAAGACAGCATGTATAATACAGTAGTTGCATTTTTTCCTAGATGGCTATGTTTTTACAAGAGATTAATAAAGCGCTTTCTCACATCCAGCATGCTTCTAAGGAACTTTTCCCCCCTACCTTTGGTATGAGAAAAATGTTTTTGTTGGAGTCAGTGTGATGCCCAAATTGGATATAGGGCAGTGAGGACAGGGCTGAAATAATTCCAGCAAGATTGTTGTAATAGCCAGTGCTAGACAATATGATCCACTGGGGTCAGTCAGATATGCATGTCAATGGAAATGTTTGGAACTGCACATGCTCAGTTTTTTATGAGTTCTGCGTACAATACCATAATGGTAACAACAATAGCAGACTTATATACCGCTTCACAGTGCTTTACAGCCCTCTCTATGCCGTTTACAATGTCAGTCTATTGCCCCCAACAATCTGGGTCCGAACAGTTCAGAACCCTTTTCTCCCCTTCTTAAACCCTCTTTCATTCAATAATCAATTTTGGTTATCCTTAAATGAACCACATGGAGCATAATGGTAGGCTTTTACACCTTCTGGGGCTCTTGAGGTTGTTTCCAGTTCCTGTTTGAAGTTTTGTATTTCCTGTATCATGTACTTTGACCTGAATCTGACTGTGCCCTTTTGGTATTGGTGGGTTAATCCTATTATGTCCTGTCTTAGAGTTTGGGTGGGGTCTGTAGATTTTAAGGGTCTTTGTCTTCCTAATCTCTTCAGTTTCTAGCTGGAAGGCTCCAACCTTTCTGAAAGGATTATTACATTTTGCATTTCTAAAAGCTGATTTCTGCTGAGTTGTTTGGCTGGAGGGGGGGGGGAGGTTTCTGCCTTTTTAAAGATCTTCTCCATTATTCCTTTGGGAAAATATATTCTGCTTTTTTTTAATATTTTCCAAAATATTTCTTTCTCTGGATTCTTCCCAGAGAAATCTTCCTCTTCCTCTTCTTTCCTGCACCACCATCTCTTGGTCCTTCCAATGTATCCTGCAGCTTATGAAGGTTACGCTTCTGCCATCTGCATGATCCAGTCATTTTCTCTCACACAAATCATTCCCTCCCATTCCGCGGAGAGATCCCAGCTGCTTTCCCTTCTTTGTGTCTTCTCCTTATATGTTAATTATATATTTTAAACTTCTGTCTCCTCTCAGGAAAACATAAAATGAAGCTTTCTGGTATCTTTACGGTGGAGCTGAAAAAGTGGTTGAATCTCCAAATCAAGTAAGTGGGGGGGATTTATTAAATTTGTATTCTCCTTTTTCTTCAGGGACTCACAGAGTTGTATGTACAGAGTTCTCTATTCTTCCGTGTTCTCTCATTGTTTGTTGTTCAGTTGCTAAGTTGTGTCTGCCCTTACAACCCCATGGACCACAGCAAGTGAGGGTCCCCCATCCTCTACAGTCTTCTGGAGTCCATCCACCCACTGCATTGATGACATTATCTAACCATGTCATTCTCTGCCATCCCCGTCTCCCTTTGTCTAAATTGTTCCGGGTAGTGAAAAGTGAAACTGATTGTCGGGAGCTCCAGAAGGATCTCTCGAAATTGTGTGAGTGGGCAACAAAGTGGCAAATGCATTTTAACCTAAACAAGCGCAAAGTTATGCACATCAGGGCAAAGAACCCCAATTATACTTACCAACTGATGGGGACCAAACTTTCTGAGACAACCCAAGAAAGGGATCTTGGGGTTTTGGTGGACAGCTCGATGAAGATGTCAACCCAATGCGCAGCAGCAGTAAAAAAAAGCAAATTCCATGCTTGGCATGATTAGGAAGGGAATCGAAAATAAGTCAGCAAGTGTTGTATTGCCTCTGTACAAATCGATGGTGAGACCACACTTGGAGTACTGTGTACAGTTCTGGTCACCGCACCTCAAGAAGGATATAATGGAACTGGAAAAGAATGATCAAGGAAATGGAGTGCCTCCCTTATGAAACCAGATTGCAACGCCTTGGTCTCTTCAGCCTTGAAAAACGGCGTTTAAGGGGTGACTTGATCGAAGTGTATAAAATCATGCATGGGATAGAAAAGGTGGATAGAGAAAAATTCTTTTCTCTATCACACAATACTAGGACAAGGGGGCACTCCCTAAAGCTCATAGGTAAGAAAGTGAGGACAAATAAAGGGAAATATTTCTTCACCCAGAGGGTCATTGGTTTATGGAATTCACTTCCAGAAGAGGTCGTGACAGCTGTCAGCCTTGATAGCTTCAAGGCAGGGCTAGACAGATTCATGGATGCCAAGTGTTATCGGTGGTTATTAAAATGGATGTCCATGTGCCGCCTCTTTGTTGGTTGAGGCAGGCAGGATTCCTTTGAGTACCATTTGTTGGGGGTCAAGGGAAAGGGAGGGTTTTGCCTTCTCTTTCTGCTCAAGATCCCCATGTACAATTGGTGGGCCACTGTGTGACACAGAATGCTGGACTCGATGGGCTTTGGCCTGATTCAGCATGGCTCTTCTTATGTTCTTATGTCTTCAATCTTTCCCAACATCAGGGTCTTTCTCTATGGGTGCTCTCTCATTTGATGGCCGAGCTATTTGAGCTTCAGCTTCAGTACCTGTCCTTCCAAAGAACAGTCAGGGTTGATATTCTTTAGGATGGACGGATTTGATCTCCTTGCAGTTCAAAGGGATTCTCCAACACCACAATTCAAAAGCATCAATTCTTCAATGCTCAGCCTTTCTTTTGGTCCAATTCTCTTACCTCTGGGAAAACCATAGCTTTGACTATACAGACTTTTGTCAGTAAAGTGATGTCTCTGCTTTTTACTATGTCATCTAGGTTTGCTATAGCTTTCCTCCCAAGGAGCAAGAGTCTTTTAGTTTCATGGGTGCAAACGCCATCTGCAGTGATCTTGAAGCCCAAGAAAATTAAATCTTTCACAGCTTCGATTTCTTCCCCTTCTATTTGCTAGGAAGTATTATTTAATTAATTAATTAGTTAATTAATTAGATTTCTATGCCGCCCTATTCCAAGAACTCAGGGCAGCTCACAACATGGATACTCACATGAAGAAATCTGGCATTAAAATACATTGTAAAACCCCTTAATAAAAACCAATCATCCAAGACAGACATGCAAAACAAACATACACTGGCTGGGGCCAGGTGTTAACTGCCCCAGGCCTGTCGGCAAAGATGGGTCTTCAATAATTTGCAAAAGGCGGAGAGGGTGGGGGCAATACGGATCTCCGGGGGAGTTGATTCCAGAGGGCCGGGGCCGCAGCAGAGAAGGCTCTTCCCCTAGGCCCCACCAGGCGACACTGTCTGGTTGACGGGACCTGGAGAAGGCCGACTCTGTGGGCCCTAATGGGACCAGATGCCATGATCTTTTTTTTTATGTGTTTCAAGCCATCTTTTGTACTCTCCTCTCCCCCTCATAGAATAATAGAATTGGAAGGGACCTCAGAGGTCTTCAACCCTCTCCTCAAGCAGGAGACTCTATACCAGCGGTTCTCAACCTGTGGGTCGCGACCCCATTTCGGGTCGAACGACCATTTCACAGGGGTCGCCAAACAACGCAGTCCGCCATTTTTTCCCCCATTTTCCTTAGCTGTGCTACTCCCTCTTATTCTATTGGCTTTTGAAAGCCAATAGAATAGACTCTCTTGAATAGAGTCTAATTCTATTGGCTTTCAAAAGCCAATAGGAATTGTCCAGGCTGTCTCCGCCCTGCTGAGCCCGCCAAAAGTCCCAGTCTGCAAACGGTGCTGCAAGTTGTCTGCAGCAAAGGCGAGCTGTCTGGAAGTTTCCACCCCTCCTTGCTGAGCAACTACTAAAAATGTAAGTAAAAGATGGCCAGGGGTGGGAGGTGGGAGGCCGGCGGGCGCAGGGAGGGTTGGTGGCCCGTGTGGGGCCTGGCGGGTGCCTTACCTCCCTTGGGCTGGGCCAGCTGGTGGCCTAGCCGGTGGTCGCCCTGCGCCGTCGCTGCCCCTTGCCAGCTACGCCTCGGCCGGCGCAGGGGGCGGCACCACGTATGCGTGGCGCTCCCGGGCAGGGAAAGTCCTTGACTTACGACTGGTTGGGAAGTCCTCGACGTACGACCAGTTGGGAAGTCCTCGACTTACGACCGGTTGGGAAGTCCTCGACTTACGATCGGTTGGGGGTTGCGGCATTAAAAAGGTTGAGAACCACTGCTCTATACCACTTCAGACAAATGGTTGTCTAATCTGCTTTTGAAAGCCTTCAGTGATAGAACAGCCACAACTTTTGAAGGCAAACTATTCCATTGGTTGATTGGTCTCACCATTAGGAAATTTCTCCTTAGTTCTAGGTTGCTTCTTTCCTTTGTTAGTTTCCAACCATTGTTTCTTGTCTCATCTTTTGGTGCTTTGGAAAATAGTTTGACCCCCTCATATTTGTAGGAGCCCCTCAAATATTGGAACAGTGCTATCATGTCACCCCTAGTCCTCTTTTTTCACTAGACTAGACTCAATTCTTATAACCATTCTTTGTATGTTTTAGCCTCCAGCCCCCTAATCATTTTTGTTGCTCTTCTCTGCACTCTGTACTTCAGAAAATTACCACAGTTGCTCTTGACCAAACACACAGAAATGAGAAGGGGAGTGGCCTCTGGAATGTGAAAACACACAGACACACACACAAAAATCAGACTTGCAGAAGCATGCAACCTTTTCAGTCAAAGGTCTCTCATTTTGTAAGAGAATCTTCACTTACAAAGTCTTGAGGTAAAAGAAAGGCAAGCTTTGTGGACAATGGATCAGTCATAGTTGTTAACGTACAGGTTTCTTCAACATCCAGTCCTTTTTTTTTTTGCCTACGCAAATTCTCCTTTCAATTCTTGTAATTTCAAATATGTTCTCCTTGGGTGCACAATCAGTGGAGAAGCAGCAGCTCTGGTATCAAGTCAGCAACCATCAATCTCACAAATTTGCACTCTGCACAGACAGAAACACTCAGGGAAATCTTGGTACAAACTCAAGAGCCTGGATGCGCTGAGTGGGAGACTTGCAAAGTAAGAAGCAAATCTCAGGAAGTTATAAAGCTGTTTGTAAAAATAATCAAAATGCCCTGAAGCAGGATAGGTGCAGGGCAACACATGTGGGTTGTTTGTTCGGGCTTCATCAGTCCTTCATCATTAGTCCAGCCCTCCAATCAGGTTATTTGCAGGCAAGAGGCATAAGGAGAGCCAGAAGCATCTCGCCAAGAGAAGGGAATACCAGATGCTTCTGGCTGCCTTAAATTCCATAAAGGCCTTTAATTTCCTACTCATTTTTTTTAAACAAATGTATTTTATTAGATTTTTATACGGGTAGGGAAAGATGGGGCCAGGAGGGGTACAGGGAAACCGGGATAAAGGGGGCCGGGCGTGGATAGTAACAATAGATAGTATGTAATTCAGCGAACAAGCTGTCGTCCGGGTCTTCATATTGAATATTATTATTTCTATAATACTAAACATTTATAAAAGTAAATCGGTATAGTTACAACAAACTTTTGGTAAAGCAGTAATATTCCTTTAAATAATTAGCATAATTAATAGCATAGCAACTATTTCTAAACATCAAGCTTAATACTTAATATACTAAATCTCTAATATCTCTTCTTATTCTAACGTGTTTCAACCCACTGATAAAATTTTTCCCAAGTTTTATAAAAGATTGAATCCTCTTTCTCCTTCATCTCTAACGTTAATCTGTCCATTTCTGCACAATCTAGAATTTTCAAAATTATAATCTGATCTGATGGTAAGTTTTCATTCTTCCAAAACTGGGTGAAAACTATTCTTGCAGCTGTCAATATATGTAGTATTAAATAATCATTTTCTTTACCATGGTTAGGTCTTAATATACCTAACAAGAACAATTCTGGTTTAAATTCTATCTGAATTTTCATCATCTTTACTAACCATCCATGAATCTTAGACCAATATGTTTTTGCAATAGAACATGTCCACCAGGCATGTTCTTCAGCATCATTTCCTTTGTCATTACTTGCCATTCGGTCTTTCCAGTTTTATTAGGCACCCCAAGGCAAGAATACGAGAATGGAATGGAACGGAACAGAACAGAACAGAACAGAACAGAACAGAACAGAACAGAACAGAATGCCTTTAGTTTTCTACATGTTTCCTTATGAGGTAAATTCCCCTGAGCGAAATAAATTTCTGTTCTTTTTTCACCTCATAGATTTGACATTTATATTCATTTTTCACTATTTTACTTCTTTCATTTTACAATTCTACTTTTTTCCCAGTCACAGTCAAGATGCCATTTGCCCTCTCTTCATTTCTCCACCAAGGAGCCTCGTTGTGAGGTAGAATTTCAGTTCTTCCTTCATTTTGGAACTGGTTTTTTTTCGATCTTTCTTTTTCTTCAGCATTATTTCCTTTGTCACAAGCTCCCACTCGGTCTTTCCAATTATTCTTAGTCACCCAGAAGCAAGAAATTGAGAAGGGCAGCTGCTGTATGTTGAGCTAAAGAAATAAAAACCGACAGAAATGTCCATTTTCCGGAGAGGAAAAATTTCCCTCCCTCAGGAGGCGCCACCACCTTTCTCTGACAGACAACCAATGAAAGTCTATTCCCATGCCCATCATTCCTGCCCTCCTCTTTCCCTCAGCTCTCCCCTTTCCTGCCTTTTCGGGGAATCCTGTCGCATTCCGCATAGACTCCTCCAAGGGGGCGCACTCTGCCAAGAAAAGGAAAGTCAGGCACTTCTCCATTGGTGCACTGGAGGACGAATGTCACATCGGCCTTTCAGCAGAGGCGTGGCGCCACAAACACCTGCCGCTCTAGGCACTCGCTCTCCTTAACCACTGGAGCTCCGCGGGAGGCGAAGAGGCTGCGGGAGTGTCCCAAGTGGGAAGAGATTCACACGTGTCTTAGGTGGTGGGGGCTCTTCCTGTGCAAAGGGAGGAGGGGGAGACCTGCTCTCCGGGTCTGATCCCACGTCCCATGTTCCTCAGCCGCCGTCTCCATGCAGGGGAGATGCGGAGTTCCAGAATAGCAGCAGCAGAAGACCGGGGATCCCAGAAAGGCGGTGGGGATTCGGGAGTCCCTTCCTGCCCTGTTGTCTGAGGAAGAGCCCGAGTGGGGGGAGAGGAGGGTCGGTCTGGCGGGGGCCCAGCAGGAGAAGAGAGAAGCCGGGCGAGGAGGCAAGGTTGTCTGAATCTGCCTGCGTGTCAGAGGGAGACTCGCCTCCCCAAAGGCCACCCTTAAAAAGGATAAATGTGGCATCCCCAGGCAGGTTTATTTCCTGGCTTTTCCTTGGATGTGAACTGATCTTTCAAAGAGTTCCCAGATAATTAGTAAGTCTGTTCCCTGGGCATCTGCATAGGACTTGCACCATGCTTGGAATCCAACTCTGAGCGAATGAGGGAACTCTGAACAAAGTGATGATAGGGAGACAGATGATAGTTGATAGAGAGGATTAGTATCACTGAATGGCATTGAAAGTCCTGCAGAACGAATGAAGTTAATAATAATACTAATAATTAATAATAATAAAGTTGGAAGGGACCTTGGAGGTCATCTAGTCCAACCCCCTGCTCAGGCAGGAAACCCTATACCATTTCGGACAAATGGCTGTCCAGTCTCTTCTTAAAAACTTCCAGTGTTGGAGCATTCACATTGTTCTGTCAGGAAGTTTCTCCTTAGTTCTAGGTTGCTTCTCTCCTTGATCAATTTCCATCCGTTGCTTCTTGTCCTGCTTTCAGGCGCTTTGGAGAATAGCTTGACTCCCTCTTCTTTGTGGAAGCCCCTGAGATATTGGAACATGGCTATTATGTCCCCCCTCATCCTTCTCTTCATTAAGCTAGACATACCCAATTCCAGCAACCGTTCCTTATATGCTTGCAGCCATTCCTTACATGCCTGAAATATTTCTTCAGGCAAAGGTTTTCGGCTCCATACATTTTTTCAACTAAACCTTGGAATCCTACCAAGCACAGCCATGTAAGTTAGAGCATATCTTTATATATATATATATTTATTATATATTTATTAGTTTTTTTATAATCACAAGCACTTAAAATATCAGCAACATATTGTCTAAGTTTCAACGTCTAGTTTACTAATATAAGTTAAGTTCCTTTCTCTCTACCTCATTTTCTAGCCAATTATAAAAAGTATCCCATGTTCTAAAATAAACTGAATCTTCTTTCATTTTCAATGTCAATCTATCCATTTCTGCACACTAAGATTTTTTTTAATTAACACTTCCTCTGACGGTAGATCTTCATTTTTCCAATATTGAGCAAATACAATTCTTGCTGCAGTTAATGTATGTAAAATTAAGTATATACATTCTTTCTCATAATTGCCTACAATTATGCTTAACAAAAATAATTCTGGCTTAAACTCCATCTGTTAGTGCATATCTTTGGTTTGGGAATTTGTGAACAATGGAGCAGATGTTACAAGCCATCCTGGTCCTATTCTGTTTTGTTTTTTTTCCTGTCACATTCAAGAGGGTACTGTGTCCTTTGAGGAGGTGGCTGTGTATTTCTCCAAGGAAGAGTGGTCTCAGCTGGATCCTGACCAAAAAGGGAAATCATGCTAGAAAATCATAGGAACGTGGGCTCTCTGGGTAAGGGTTTGCTACCCTGCAGGCAGATTGTTTAGGACACAGGTCAGCAACCTGCAGCTCTGGAGCCGCATGAGGCTCTTTGAGCCTTCCCCTGTGGCTCACAGCCTCTTCTGCCATTTGCAGAGAGAGACAGAGACAGAGAGAGGCACTTGTGCTTCCCTGCTTCTCTCTCTGTCTCTCTGTGTCTGTGTGTGTTTGTGTTTGTGTGTGTTCTCACGGTGTTCTCCAACAAGCTGAAAAGCTTACTGGGCAAGGCTTTGTTGCATCTCTGCAGGAAGCAGGAAGGGCAGGAGAGAGCTAGCTAACCCAGCTATGCTGACTCAGGAATTCTGGGAGTTGAAGTCCATGAGTCATAAAAGAGCCGAGGTTGCCTACCCCTGAGCTTGTTGGAGAACAGCTTGAAGCCAGCTTGCCAGGTGAGCAGAAGATCGGAGAGAGGGAGAGAGGGGGGAGAGAAAGAGAGAGGGAAAGAGAGAGAGAAGAAAGAGAGAGAAAGAAAGAGAGTGGGGGAAGAGGACTGGCAGACCAAGGACAGAAAGAGAGAGAGGGAGGGAGGGAAAGAGAGACCCTTTTGACATCTAAAATGAAGATAACACCGCATATATCCTTTTTTACCTTTATGATTTTTAGACATCAAAAGAGTTTTGGGGCTCCCAATGTTTGGTTTTTGGTGGGAAACTGGTCCAAGTGGCTCTCGGAGTGTTTTGGGTTGCCTACCCCTGGTTTAGGAAGTTCATCAGCTGCGCTGTGGGTGAAGCATACCGTTCCCCAAGGCTTGTGCACCTTGTTGAAATGTGCAAGCCAGTCTTTTTTAGTGGAAGCGGTGGTCCTAGGACTCAAGTTGATTCACAGGCCCCTACCTCAAGCCCAGCCTTGGCTCTACTGCTGAGGGGTACTGTTCAGAATGGCCTAGATGGGGGAGAGGTAGAGAATTGTTTATCTTTTGTTTCATGTGTGTGGGTAAGATGCCACCTAAGTCAAGTTAAGCCTCTTTTAAAATTTTTGATAAGTGTTGAGTCCAAACTTTTTGCCATCCCTGGGCTAAATGTTGCCATGTTCCAATTGCAAACATGCTTTTGAGACTTAATAGAACAGGTGTGTCAAACTCGATTACATTGAGGGCTGTATCAGCATTGTGGTTGCTCTTGGGGGCATGGCCAGGTGATCGCGGCCAGCTAGGTCGTGGCCGGGGTGGGCAAGGACAGCTTGATGTCACTTGGGTGGGGTTGGGGGGATCTAGGGGTCTCCAGCAGAGGGGGATGGAACAGTGCGGGTGCCAGGGCCTGACTCACCAGAGCAGCCTCGCTGACCCTCTCAGGCCACATGGGGGGCCCCGGATGGCAGCATGGGTGGCGGGCATCCAGCCCGGCCCTTTTCCTGTGGTGCCCAAACCCTGTGGCTCAGCCCTGCTTTCCTGAGGGGACGCCTGGCCATGCTTGCCTCCTCAACTGCTCCTATGCTCGCTCTCCTTGCCTATGCTGGTGGGGCTCTTGCTGGATGGGGCTGCTGCTGACAGGACAAGGCAAGGCCAGGTGAGGTGGGGGGATGTCGAAGGAAGGGGGTGGGGTTAAGCTTGCATGCTGGGAAGGTGGGAGGAGAATTGAATTGCTGAGGCTTTGAGGCAGAATTGGAAAGTAGCATAGGGAGCTTGGGCCATGCTGAAGGAAAAGGGGACCGATACCTGAATTAGACCCTTTCTAGTCAAGGGACAGTGTAAAAGCTGAAACCACATTCACTGGACACCTCAGACTAAATGACTTTGGTGTGGTAACAGTATCTTCTACCTCGTTGGTACCATGCAATGGACCAGGATACTTGGATTATGGCAATGGACCAGGATACTTGCGGGACCGTCTTCTGCCCCATGAATCCCAGCGACCGGTTAGGGCGCATAGGGTTGGCCTCCTACGGGTCTCGTCTGTTAGACAATATCGTCTGGCGGGGCCTAGGGTTAGGGCCTTCTCCGTTGCTGCCCCAGCCCTCTGGAACCAACTTCCCTCGGAGGTTCGTACTGCTTCCTCCCTCCTAGCTTTCCGGAAACTATTAAAGACGTACTTATGCCGACAGGCTTGGGGCGTATGAGCTGTGCTCTGCCCCCAGCCCTAGGAGTGTCCCTCCATCAACAACTGTCAGCTGAATGTGTTTGTATGTTGTGTGAATGAAACTAATTTTTAAATTTTTAATTTAATTGTGTTTTTAATTGTGTTGTTGTTGTGAGCTGCCCTGAGTCTGGGGAGAAGGGCGGCATATAAATTAAATTAAATAAATAAAATAAATAAATGCAAAACTCCGTAGTTCCTGTCCCTCCCCCCTACCCCCGCCCAGACTCCCTCATGTCCATGCAAGTGATGTCAAGCTGGCCACGCCCCCACCCAGCTCCCCTGGCAACCACAATGCTAGAGGTTAATTTTGGAGTAGGGCTTATATCAGGTCCACCCCAAAAATTAAGCTAGAGCTTATTTTTGGGATAGGTATTATTTTCGGGGAAACACAGTAATTTGGATGGGAAGAAAAAGATAACGTTTCAAAATTTACTTAGTTGTGTACAGGTCTCTCCTGGAATTGGCATCCTCTAATAAGTGTTCAGTTTTCTCCTAATTTCTCCTTGGAAGTTTTCTCTGATTCTTCCCTAACTCAGAGCTGACTCTTGAGTGAGATGTGAATATATCAGAATAATTCTTTTTAAAAAAAGGATGTTTGCAATAGTGGTGATCAGGGGTGAAACAGGATGTTTTAGATCTTTTAATAGTTTTTACAGCACATACATATAGGAATTATTATTTCTGCGCCATGCCAAGTGTATAAATATTTAATATATTGGAATCTGACCAGAATTCAGAGAGAAATTCATAGTACTTCCTATAGTTTGATCTTTTCCCTAATTTTGCTATCATTTTCATTTTCCTATTTTTTTTTTTAAAGGCAATGATGGGCAGGAGAATAAAGATTCCTATGAACAATTCCAAGGGATCGCTGCTGGAGACAGAATGGAGACATTTGCAATTGGAATGGAAGTAGAAAAATATGAGAAAAAAACAGTCTGACAATTGGAATCAGGAAAGTTCATCTACCACTGCTGCACCAGTGCAAGACTTTGTGATCCCACAAGGAAAAATAAAGGAATATATTGGGAAACAAATCAAAGACAAATTAGACGCAAATGGATGCTATCCAGCCCAAATTAACAAGGAGAACATATTCAGAGACAATGGAAAAAAATTACAATTGGACATTCACTTTTTCTCATGGAAATAGGCCCCTTACACCTCAGAATAGGACCCACCACAGAAGCAAAGCAATCTAAAAATTGGGAATATGGACAGACATTTAGAAAAGGCAGTCAACATACTTCCTGTAACTGGATCCACACAGGGGAGAAGCCATATAAATGCATGGAGTGTGGTAAGAGCTTTAAGAGAAGCAAGTATCTTACTATCCATAAAAGAATCCACATGGGGGGAAAAACTCTATCATGGAGTGTGGAAAGAACTTCAGGTTGCAGCATTAAGTTACTTTATGTAACTGGATCCACACAGGGCAGAAGCCATATAAATGCACGGAATGTGGAAAGAGCTTTTCTTATCCCAGTGAACTTACTAAAAGTGAAATAATCCACACAAAGGAGAAGCCATATAAATGCACAGTGCATGATAAGAGCTTCAAGACAAGCAGGTATAGTGGGGCAAAAAAGTATTGAGTCAGCCACCAATTGTGCAAGTTCTCCCACTTAAAAAGATGAGAGAGGCCGGTAATTGTCATCATAGGTAGACCTCAACTAAGAGACAAAATGAGAAAACAAATCCAGACAATCACATTGTCTGATTTGGAAAGAATTTATTTGCAGATTATGGTGGAAAATAAGTATGTGGTCACCTACAAACAAGCAAGATTTCTGGCTCTCACAGACCTGTAACTTCTTCTTTAAGAGGCTCCTCTGTCCTCCACTCATTACCTATATTAATGGCACCTGTTTGAACTTGTTATCAGTATAAAAAACGCCTGTCCACATCCTCAAACAGTCACACTCCAAACTCCACTATGGTGAAGACCAAAGAGCTGTTGAAGGACACAAAATTTTGTTGAAAGAAACAAAATTGTAGACCTGCACCAGGCTGGGAAGACTGAATCTGCAATAGGCAAGCAGCTTGGTGTGAAGAAATCAACTGTGGGAGCAATAATTAGAAAATGGAAGACACACAAGACCACTGATAATCTCCCTCGATCTGGGGCGCCATGCAAGATCTCACCCTGTGTGGTCAACATGATCACAAGAACGGTGAGCAAAAATCCCAGAACCACACAGGGGGACCTAATGAATGACCTGCAGAGAGCTGGGATCAACGTAACAAAGGCAACCATCAATAACACACTACGCCGCCAGGGGCTCAGATCCTGCAGTGCTGGACGTGTCCCCCTGCTTAAGCCAGTACATGTCCGGGCCCATCTGAAGTTGGCTAGAGAGCATTTGGATGATCCAGAAGCGGAATGGAAGAATGTCATATGTCAGATGAAAGCAAAGTAGAATTGTTTGGTAGAAACACAACTCATCATGTTTGGAGGAGAGAGAATGCTGAGTTGCAGCCGAAGAACACCATACCTACTGTGAAGCATGGGGGTGGCAACATCATGCTTTGGGGCTGTTTCTCTGCAAAGGGACCAGGATGACTGATCCATGTACAGGAAAGAATGAATGGGGCCATGTATCGTGAGATTTTGAGTGCAAACCTCCTTCCATCAGCAAGGGCATTGAAGATGAAACGTGGCTGGGTCTTTCAGCATGACAATGATCCCAAACACACCACCCGGGCAACGAAGGAGTGGCTTCGTAAGAAACATTTCAAGGTCCTGGAGTGGCCTAGCCAGTCTCCAGATCTCAACCCCATAGAAAACCTTTGGAGGGAGTAGAAAGTCCATGTTGCCCAGCGACAGCCCCAAAACACACTGCTCTAGAGGAGATGTGCATGGAGGAATGGGCCAACCTACCAGCAACAGTGTGTGCCAACCTTGTGAAGACTTACAGAAAACGTATGACCTCTGTCATTGCCAACAAAGGATATATAACAAAGTATTGAGATGAACTTTTGATATTGACCACATACTTATTTTCCATCATAATTTGCAAATAAATTCTTTCCAAATCAGACAATGTTATTGTCTGGATTTGTTTTCTCATTTTGTCTCTCATAGTTGAGGTCTACCTATGATGAAAATTACAGGCCTCTCTCATCTTTTTAAGTGGGAGAACTTGCACAATTGGTGGCTGCCTCAATACTTTTTTGACCCACTGTATCTTACTATCCATGAAAGAATCCACACGGGGGGAAAACTCCACCAATGTATGGAGTGTGGAAAGAGGTTTAGTTTGCGGCAACATCTTAGTTTACATATATGGATCCACATGGCAGAAGCCATATAAATGCATGGAGTGTGGAAAGACCTTTGCTCAGAGCAGTTCTCTTAGTTTACATAAATGGATCCACATGAGGGAGAAACTGTAGAAATGCACGGAGTGTGGGAAGATCTTTGCTTGTCCCAGTCAACTTACTAGGCATGAAATAATCCACACAAAGGAGAAGCCATATAAATGCAGTGTGTGGTAAAAGCTTCAGAGGAAGAGTGTCAAGGATGAATGCAGCTGTGCATTTCAACTTTCCTTTTAGATAAAGGGGGGGAGGTGTTACTTTCAAGTGGGTAGATGGAGAAATGAAACTTCTTTGATTCAGCTGCAGACCGTGAGAGCTTGAAGCCTTGTCAAGAACACCAGAACAGGTGTGGATTTCAAGCAGACAGTTCCCATAACAAAGTGGACTTGTTGATACGGATTATGTAAGACATTGGGGGTTTGGCTGTGAAAACTACTGTTTAATGAATTGGTGTTGGAACCACAGAATTAGTTTTTCTTTGACATAACCAAGCGGTGTACTCAATAAACAGTAAGCTTTTCAGAAATGAAATGAACCTAGAGCTTTATTTGGATTCTCAAGCTGGATGTTGGGAGTTTCTTTCTCATAAAGGTGAGAAGGCCCATAAATGCACAGGCTTTCTCACGTGAAGATGCCTAAATCTGCTTTGTTTTGGAGTGAGAAGAGCCTGACCGAAGCTAACATGCATTGTATTACATTACCCTGTAACCTTAGATTAAATCAATTAAATATACTTGGTATGATGTCCTTCCTGTCGTATATTATTCTTGGGCACAATTAAAATTGACAAAAGGAATTACTTTTGGAGGGGCGGTTTAGCTACAGTTCCTAGTGTGGAAATATCCACACCTTTGAATCAGTTCCTAGTATAAAATAGAATAACAGAGTTGGAAGCTTTGAAGGTCTTCTAGTCCAACCCCCTGCTCAGGCAGGAAACCCTATGTCATTTCAGACAAATGGTTGTCCAATCTCTTCTTAAAAAGTCCAGGGTTGGAACAAGTTGTTCCACTGATTTCTTCTTAGTTCTAGGTTGCTTTTCTTCTCGATTAATTTCCATCCATTGCTTTTTGTCCTGCCTTCAAACGCTTTGGAGATTAGCTTGACTCCCTTTTCTTTGTGGCAACCCCTGAGGTATTGGAAGACTGCGATCATGTCACCCGTAGTCCTTTTCTTCATTAAACTAGACACACCCAATTCCAGCAACCGTTCTTTGTATGTTTCTTTATATGATCAGTCCCCTAATCATCTTTGTTGATGTCCTTCACACATGGATTGGTTAAAGATAGTGACTTTATTAAGAAGCTTCTTGTAGGAGAAAATGGCTATTTACCCAAGCATCCAAGGAGAACCTAGATCAGGGGTAGGCAACCTTTGCTCTTTTATGACATGCTGGCTCAGGAATTCTGAGTGTTGAAGTCCACAAGTCATAAAAGAGTCAAGGTTGCCTACCCCTGACCTAGATGAATCAGAAACATGGAGATTATAACTTTCCATGACACCTGTAAGACATATGGGAAAGCATGCCAAAAATAATGAGACTAGCCACAAAAGAACAATGCTGGCTTTCTTACTCAATTTTCTTGAAGGTTTACTGATTATGTCTAGTCCAGGGGTGTCAAACTTGCAACATCATGTGATGTGTGGAGACATATGCACCAAGACTCCTCCAGAGTACCCCATGCGCTTCCCCATTGGGCCACTAGAGAGGGAAGGTTATGGCTGGCTTTCCAGAGGGGGCTGCAATATCACCATTTGCCCAGGATTTGTCCACCATTTGTCCAGGAATATCACCATTTGTCCAGCGTTGCTGGCTGTGGAATTCTGGGAGTTGAACTCCACATGCCTTAAAATTGTCAAGGTTGAGAAACACTGGTATAAAGTCTCCTATTTGAGCAAGGGGCTGGACTAGAAGACCTCCAAGATCCCTTCCAGCTCTATTCTGAACTTATTTGAAAAGGAAGGATACGTTCAAAAGTTGTCCAAAGCAACTGGATTGAGCAGATTCTGACTTTATGGGAAAGGAGGGAGGGGGGCGACAACTTCCTTCTTCCCAGTGTTTTTTTTTTGTTGTTAAAAAAAAAAAGTGCTGGAACTCACACATGTCATACAACCCGCCTTGCCTACCCTACATAGTTCCAGCCAAAAAAAGGTGCCAGGACTCCGTTCTGGGCGTTCTATGACGAAAAAAAGCCCTGCTTCTTCCTGTCCCTCCCTCCAAGGAAAACGGTCCCTTTCTCCCACTCAGGGCATGAGCAGCTGCATTGCAGGCAGGATCCTCCAGGGGGCTCCCTCGGCCAAAGGAAGACAACACCACCAGCTTCCCCATTGGGTCACTGGAGGGCGAAAGTCAGGGCTGGCTTGCCAGAGGAGGCGTGGCGTCACAAACGCCGGACGCTCTAGGAGACCGCACTCGCTCTCCTTAACCCCTGGAGCTCCGCGGGAGGCGAAGAGGCTGCGGGAGCGTCTCGCGGGGGGAGAGATTCACGCGTGTCGTAGGTGGGGGAGGGCTCTTCCCGTGCAAAGGGAGGCGGGGGAGGGGGGAGACCCGTGTACGGCCCTCCTCCGGGTGCAATCCCGGGTCCCATGTTCCCCGGCCGCCCTCTCCACGCAAGCGGGAAGCGGAGCTCCGGAGCTTTAGCAGCAGAAGAACCGGGGATCTCAGGAAGGCGGCGGGGATCCGGGTGTCCCTTCCCGCCCCGTGTCCGGGGAAGAAGAGCCCGAGTGGGGGGAGAGGAGGGTCGGCCTGGCGGAGGCCCAGCAGGAGAGGAGAGAGGCAGGATTCGCACCCGGGACAGGGAGAGGCTCCGGGAGGACCCGATCCTCCGCAGTCCGGCCTGCCTCCGGAGGGGGAGAGAAGCGGCGCGGCCTCTCCAGCTGCTTCCTTCCCGGCCCTGCTGGCGGCCAGGGGGTCGTCGGCCCTGCGCTTGGCTGGCTCGCTTTGCTTGGGGCTTCGGGCAGGTTGTGTGAAGCTGCCTGCGTGTCAGAGGGAGACACGGATCTCCAAAGGGCCACCCAGAAGAAGGGAAAGGGGGCATCCTCAGCCAGGCTCTTTTCCTGGCTTTTCCTTGGATGGGAACAGAGCTTTCCTGGTTTGTTCACCTTTTGGGGGTCAGGCAAGTTGTGTGAACCTTTCTAGGAGGTGCTGAATGTTAGTCTAGTTTTTGGAAAGGGAAAACTTCCTCGTGAGAAAGAATGAAAACAAAAATACTCCCAAGTGCATTTGTTTGTGCATTGCAACTCAGTCCCATTCAGGTTGTCCTCAACGACCACAACTGGGAGCCCAAAATTTCTGTTCTGAAGTGAGGCATTTTGTTAAGTGGGTTTTGCCTCATTTTTGCGACCTTTCTTGCCACTGCAGTTGATCAGTTACGAATCCGGTTGTTAAGTGAATCTGGGTTGCTTCCTTGACTTAGCTGGTCAGAAGATTGCAAACAGTGATCACGTGACCCTGGGACAGTGCGGGGGGTCATAAATATGGACCGGTTGTCAAGCGTCTGAATTTGGATGACATGGTCCTGGGGATGCTGCAAAGGCCGTAACACTGAAAAACGGTCATAAGTCACTTTTTTTCAGTGCTGTTTTTGAGCGGTCACTAGATGAACTGTCGTAAGTCGAGGACAACCTGTATTCTGCACCACAACACACAACACACACCTGGAGGACGGATCTGAACGATGCCCCTGAAATCTCATACCATCTCAGAAAATAGTACCCAAGAGGGCTGAGTGGTGCTCAGTGGTTCAACTGCCGCTTTCTAATTCTGAGAATTTTTTTTATTATTTGTTTTGCTTTCCATGTCAGATATACAAACTGGAAGCCATTTTGTATGTCTTTCGCAAAGAGATGAAAATTGTGGCTTGGGCAAAGAGGACAGAATGGCTGGCTGCGGGCCGTCCTGCGGCAACAGAAACGATGCTATGAACGAAAAGGCATTTGGAGATCCCCACGATTGCTTGGACCCTTTTGCAGTTGCCTTGCAGGATGGAGACAGAATGGAGACACAACCTTTAGCAAGTGAGGGGACTGGAAAAGGCCCTCCTGCTCTTCAGCCTGAGAGCTCCGGGGAGATCCAGACAAGCACTGGGCAGGAGACCACCCTGGAGGAGGACCATTCAGAAGTTCAGCCCTGCAACTTCAGGAGTGTCCAATACAACCAGGGTCCCCGAGGACTTTGCAGTCAACTCCATGACTTTTCCAGGCAGTGGCTGAGAAGAGAAAAGCGCACCAAAGCCCAGATGCTGGACTTCGTTGTTCTGGAGCAGTTCTTGGTCCTTTTACCCCCAGAGATGGAGAGCTGGGTGCGGGAGTGTGGAGCAGAGAGCAGCTCCCAGGCAGTGGCCCTGGTGGAAGGCCTTCTCCTGAGCCAGGCGGAGGAGAAGAAGGAGCAGGTCAAGTTGCAGGTGAGAGACTTTCATCTAGGGAGTCCAAAAGGAGCCATGCTGGCTCAGGAATTTTGCGAGTTGAAGTCCACGAGTCGTAAAAAAGCCAAGGTTGCCTGACCTATGGAGTCCAAAAGGGAATAAAGAATGGGTTGAAATTCTTCACCCTAGACTTCTCTGGCACTCATAATATGTGGAGAGGCTATGCTAAATCCGTTATGCATTCTAGATTTGAGATAGCCGTTCCTTCTTTCCAGCCTCACTGATGGACGCTCACGAATTCTTGTAGGACATTGTTCCATTCAGTTGTCTGTGGAGATTCTCAGTCATCCCAGTCATGGTTGCCCCAGAGGTGCTTTTTTAGGAGGCAACTGGACTTTCTTGTTTTTCTTTGAAGATGTTTTGCTTCTCCTCCAAGAGGTTTCTTCAGCTCTGACCGGATGGTGGGGAAACGTCTTCAGAGAAAAACAAGAATGTCTAGTTGCCTCCTGAAAAACCACCTTTGGGGCAACCGTGACTTGGATAAGTGAGACTCTCCATAGAGCAGACATGTCAAACTGTATCGGGACAGTTTTGCCATTGCCGGCAATGGGGTGAGTGTGGCTTCCGGATGATGTGTTTGGCCCGTGGTCCGGCAGTTTGATGGAAAGAAGTGAGAAGTGGTGTACCCCAAGGTTCAGTTTTGGGACCTTTACTTTTTAATTTATTCATCAATGATCTGGATGTAGAAGTTAATAGTGAGGTAGCCAAGTTTGCTGATGACACTAAATTGTTCTGGGTTGTGAAAAGTGAAACTGATTGTCGAGAGCTCCAGAAGGATCTCTTGAAATTGTGTGAGTGGGCAACAAAGTGGCAAATGCATTTTAACCTAAACAAGTGCAAAGTTATGCACATCGGGGCAAAGAACCCCAATTATACTTACCAACTGATGGGGACCAAACTTTCTGAGACAACCCAAGAAAGGGATCTTGGGGTTTTGGTGGACAGCTCGATGAAGATGTCAACCCAATGCGCAGCAGCAATAAAAAAAGCAAATTCCATGCTTGGCATGATTAGGAAGGGAATCGAAAATAAGGCAGCAAGTGTTGTATTGCCTCTGTACAAATCGATGGTGAGACCACACTTGGAGTACTGTGTACAGTTCTGGTCACCGCACCTCAAGAAGGATATAATGGAACTGGAAAAGGTGCAAAAAAGGGCAACAAGAATGATCAAGGAAATGGAGCGCCTCCCTTATGAAACCAGATTGCAACGCCTTGGTCTCTTCAGCCTTGAAAGACGGCGTTTAAGGGGTGACTTGATCGAAGTGTATAAAATCATGCATGGGATAGAAAAGGTGGATAGAGAAAAATTCTTTTCTCTATCACACAATACCAGGACAAGGGGGCACTCCCTAAAGCTCATAGCTAAGAAAGTGAGGACAAATAAAGGGAAATATTTCTTCACCCAGAGGGTCGTTGATTTATGGAATTCACTTCCAGAAGGAGTCGTGACAGCTGTCAGCCTTGACAGCTTCAAGGCAGGGCTAGATAGATTCATGGATGCCAAGTGTATCGGTGGTTATTAAAACGGATGTCCATGTGCCGCCTCTATGTTGGTTGAGGCAGACAGGATTCCCTTGAGTACCATTTGTTGGGGGTCAAGGGAAAGGGAGGGTTTTGCCTTCTCTTTCTGCTCAAGATCCCCATGTACAATTGGTGGGCCACTGTGTGACACAGAATGCTGGACTCGATGGGCTTTGGCCTGATTCAGCATGGCTCTTCTTATGTTCTTAGTTTGATACCCCTGCCATAGAGTATTGGGGACTTTGAGGTTGTATTCAGAGAACTATAATCCACTTTGTGTGGTGTGATGGGCATTAATTCTGCTTCTTTTCTCCAACTACGACATAGTCCTCCACTGTGGAGATCAGAGATCCTGATGAAAGGAGGAATCCATTAAATCCCTCACAGGAGCTGTTTTTCTTGGGGGCCTCTCAGGAAGATCCAAGTCAGGGGACTTCAGAAGGTAATCAAAGTCCTCCTATTTCCCATCAAGAGCCCAGCTCAGTTACCTTCTCTGTTAGAATACCTCCTCCAATTTTGCTAATTATGCATTTTAAAATTCTGTATCCCTTGCAGAGAAACATAGAGTGAAGTTTTCTGATCTTTATGGTGGAGCTGAAACAATGTTTGAATCTCCAAATGAAGTAAGTTAGGGAAATTAATTCATTAGATTTGTATTCTCTCTTTCCTTCAGGAAGTGAAGCTGGTGTACGGAACACCCTCTCCTTCCATTCCCCCCTCTTGTTTGGCCTGGGTTATTTCCATGTTTTCTGAGCAACGTGGAAAGGGGAATAACGGGGTTCAAGTTGTTCTCAGCCAGGTTAGCTCCCTCTGAAGACTGTTGTTGGGACACAGTGGTTAGTCATTTCCACCCTCAGATTCTGTTTAAGCAATGTTATTTTTAAAAGCAAGTAATTAACTCGTTCTGCTGGATATTCTTACTATGAGTTTACAAGAAGTAAACTCCTTCAAGAAGTGAGAATAAACACCTCACAATCACAGCAGTTGCTAAACAGAGGCCAGTTCTTTTGGTCATTGTTGACTTTGTTGTGCAAGGCTTATTTAAAAAAAAATACACTGGTGCATTACATGGATAGAGTAGATAGATAGATAGATAGATAGATAGATAGATAGATAGATAGATAGATAGATAGATAGATAGATAGATAGATAGATAGATAGATAGATAGATAGATAGATGATAGACAGACAGACAGACAGACAGACAGACAGATAAATGGAGAGAAACAGACAGACAGAGAGAAATGGGGTTATTTTCCCTGAAGGGGACCGAAAGTCGTGCAGAATTAAGGAAGTTGGTAACATCTGCTGTAGAATGTCTTCAGTTAAAGACATATTCTCAGCTAAACCTTGGAATCCTACCAAGCACAGCCATTTGACTTAGTTCATTTGTGAACAATGGAACATATCTTTCAAATCCTCATGGGCTTGTTCTGTTCTTTTTTTCCAATATTCAGGAGGGTTTTGTGTCCTTCGAGGAAGTGGCTGTGTATTTCTCCGAGGAGGAGTGGTCTTGGCTGGATCCTGACCAAAAAGCACTGCATTGGGAAGTCATGATGGAAAATTATAGGAACGTGGCCTCTCTGGGTAAGAATTTGCTACTCCCCAATCAGAGAGCTTGGGAAGATAGTTTGAAATTAAACAATGTCAGTTATTGCTTGTGTTAAAAAATATTCAACAAGATGTCATCTCGTTGGAAAGAAGGAAAAGTTGCTTCTGGTTTTGCCTTCAGGTGCTTTGGAGAATAGCTTGACTCCCTCTTCTTTGTGGCAACCCAAGATATTGGAACACTGCTATCATGTCTCCCCTAGTTCTTCTTTTCATTAAACCAGACAACATACCCAATTCCAGCAATCGTTCTTTATATATTTTAGCCTCCAGTCCCCTAATCATCTTTGTTGCTCTTCTCTGTACTCTTTCTAGAGTCTCAACATCTTTCTTACATCGTGGTGACCAAAACTGGATGCAATATTCCAAGTGTGGCCTTACCAAGGCATTGTAAAGTGGTATTAACACTTCATGTGATCTTGATTGTATCCCTCTGTTAATGCAGCCTAGCACTCACTGTGTTGGCTTTTTTGGCAGCTGCAGCACATGGCTAGCTCCTATTTAAGTGATTGTCCTCTTGAGTCAAAACAATGGTGCTAGGCCTAAAATTGAGGTCCAGGCCTCTCCTTCAAGCCCAACTTTGGTGCTGCTACCAAGAATTACTCTTCAGGGTGACTTAAATGGGGAAGGAATAGAGAATTGTTTCTCTTTTGTTTAGGGGAGGGGTTGTGTGATATACCAGCAAAGTCAGGTTAGGAATTTTCTGAATTTCTGACACATTGAGTCAAAACAACTATCCATCACGGGGCTATGTGGTGTCATTTTTTCCCCATTTTAAACATGTTGTTGAGGTTTAATAGAACAATTCTCTTTTTATTCTGCAACCGTGTGATTTTGGCAGGAGAAAATGAATAGGAAAGGAAAGGTAAATTAGGTTGGAGCAAAAAACACTTGTGTTAAAATTCATTTAGAATTGGCTCTCTTCAATAAATATTAGTTTTTCTCCTAATACCTCAGTGGATATTTACCCTGATTCTTCCTAAAGTTTATTCTGGGTGACATTTGAATATCTATGGATAATTGTCAAGTAAAAGGTGGTTTAGGTCTTTTCAAACATGTTATGGCTTATGAACATAGAAATGGTCATTTCTATACTACGCTATTGCACGCATGCAGACATGCAATATATTGATATTTGGTCAAAGTTATAATAATAATAATGATGATAAAGTTGGAAGGGACCTTGGAGGTCATCTAGTCCAACCCCCTGCTCAGGCAGGAAACCCTATACCATTTCGGACAAATGGCTGTCCAGTTTCTTCTTAAAAACTTCCAGTGTTGGAGCGTTCACCGCTTCTGGAGGCAGGTTGTCCCACTGGTTAATTATTCTAATTGTCAGGAAGTTTCTCCTTAGTTCTAGGTTGCTTCTCTCTTTGGTTAGTTTCCACCCGTTGCTTCTTGTCCTGCCTTCAGGCACTTTGGAAAATAGCTTGACTTCCTCTTCTTTGGGGCAATCCCTGAGATATTGGAACACTGCTATCATGTCCCCCCTCATCCTTCTCTTCATTAAACTAGACATACCCAATTCCAGCAACTGTTCCTTATATGTTTTAGCCTCCAGGCCCCTGGTCATCTTTGTTGCTCTTCTCTGTACTCTTTCTAGAGTCTCAACATCTTTTTTACATCGTGGTAACCAAAACTCAGAAGGAAATTCATGTGACATCCCACAGTTTGATATTTTTCCCTAACCTTACTGTCGTTTTTATCTTTCCTTTTCCTTTCCAGTTCAAGATTCCTGTGGATTGTTCCAAGTGATCAAAGTTGAAGATGGAATGGAGAAGTCTGCAATTCAAACGGGACTAGAAAACCATGAGAGGAACCAGTCAAAAAATTGGAATCCGGAAAGCTCATCTTCCATTGATGCTCAGATGCAAGACTTTCTTGTTCAACAAGGGAAAACAAATAAAAAATATATTGGGAAATCTGCGAAGCTAAGCGAAGGCCTACTAGATGTAAATGAGCAATATCTAACTAATGGAGAAGACGGTATATGCGGAGACGATGAAGAAAAATTGACTTTCACTCTTTTTCAAAGAAATAGGTCACTTTCATCTCAAAAATGGAGCCACACAAAAGAAAAGCCGTATCAATGTTTCATATGTGGAAAGAGCTTCAGAAGACGCGGTTATCTTACTAACCATAAGAAGATCCACACAGAGGAGAAGCCATACAAATGCATGGAATGTGGGAGGGACTTTAGGGGGAAGCATAATCTTATTTCCCATAAAAGGATCCACACAGGGGAAAAGCCATATAAATGCATGGAGTGTGGAGAGACCTTTTCTCACAGCAGTTATCTTACCAGTCATAAATGGGTCCACATGGGGGAAAAACCCTATAAATGCTTGGAGTGTGGAAAGGGGTTCTGTGGAAAAGGCTCTCTTGTAACACATAGAAGAATCCACACAGGGGAGAAGCCCTATAAATGCATGGATTGTGGAAAGGGATTCAGCCGACTTGATAATCTGACTTCCCATAAAAGGATCCACACAGGGGAGAAGCCTTATAAATGCATGGATTGTGGAAAGAGCTTCAGTCACAGTAGTTCCCTTACCTATCATAGGAGAAAAACCGTATACGTGCAGAGAGTGTGGAAAGAGCTTTAGTCACAGTGGTCCCCATATTTACCATTACAGACTTCACATAGGGGAGAAACCATATAAATGTTTGGAATGTAGAAAGGGCTGAATATCAACTAGCAATCGGAAGGCAGGTAGAAAACTCTGAATCAGAACACATAGTTTCAACTGGTAAAATAAGCATCCCAAACCAAACTTAATAGTAAAAAAAAACCACTAGTGAATTCCTGAAAATATGGCCCTCAGACAAATCAGCCATCAACAGACACAAAGAGATCAAATACTTTCACCCACCATTCAAAAGAGAAGATAAAAAACTTACGAAGGAAACAAAAGGAACAGAACAAATTCTCTCCAGCACCCAGCAACTGGATAAGCAAACACCAATCACACATCAAAAATAATAATTGAGCAACAACAAAGGAGGAAACCGCACCCACATCAACACTGGCAAGGCAAGCTACTCTGTATAAACTGTATATAAACACTAGCACTGATAATGTTACCTAGTTAGGCAATAAGAACATAAGAGCCGTGCTGAATCAGGCCAAAGCCCATCGGGTCCAGCATTCTGTGTCACACAGTGGCCCACCAATTGTACATGGGGATCTTGAGCAGAAAGAGAAGGCAAAACCCTCCCTTTCCCTTGACCCCCAACAAATGGTACTCAAGGGAGTCCTGCCTGCCTCAACCAACATAGAGGCGGCACATGGACATCCGTTTTAATAACCACCGATACACTTGGCATCCATGAATCTGTCTGACCCTGCCTTGAAGCTATCAAGGCTGACAGCTGTCACGACCCTTTCTGGAAGTGAATTCCATAAATCAACGACCCTCTGGGTGAAGAAATATTTCCCTTTATTTGTCCTCACTTTCTTACCTATGAGCTTTAGGGAGTGCCCCCTTGTCCTAGTATTGTGTGATAGAGAAAAGATTTTTTCTCTATCCACCTTTTCTATCCCATGCATGATTTTATACACTTTGATCAAGTCATCCCTTAAATGCCGTCTTTCAAGGCTGAAGAGACCAAGGCGTTGCAATCTGGTTTCATAAGGGAGGCGCTCCATTTCCTTGATCATTCTTCTTGCCCTTTTTTGCACCTTTTCCAGTTCCATTATATCCTTCTTGAGGTGCGGTGACCAGAACTGTACACAGTACTCCAAGTGTGGTCTCACCATCGATTTGTACAGAGGCAATACAACACTTGCTGACTTATTTTCGATTCCCTTCCTAATCATGCCAAGCATGGAATTTGCTTTTTTTACTGCTGCTGCGCATTGGGTTGACATCTTCGTCGAGCTGTCCACCAAAACCCCAAGATCCCTTTCTTGGGTTATCTCAGAAAGTTTGGTCCCCATCAGTTGGTAAGTATAATTGGGGTTCTTTGCCCCGATGTGCATAACATTTGCAAGTAAACAACCCACATCAGAGAGCATCTTAGACATTTCCTGGTATTTTGGTATTATGAGCTAGGGAAAGATAGGTATTTTAGAGCCTGACAACCCTCGAGATGAATTTGCCAACGAAAATAAAACAATGGGCATGTGCTGTTTTAATGATCAACTGCAGATTTTTGAAGGTGCGAGCATTTTAAAGTGACAATTGCCACTGCACATCAATAAGAGAAAATCTTTTTTTTTGTCTTAAATGTTATGTTTATCCCAGTTTCCACTTGGTTCTGGGAGGGATGTGAACAGGTAAGACATTTAATGGGGGCTGCTGCCCAAGGCACTAAAAGAAGCTGCATCTCCCGGATGCATCTTTCTGAGACAAAGCTTTATATATTTGGAGATTATCAGAGACTGTATATTTCTCTGCCCTCCCAAAAAGTTAGAAATGGTGCACCAGAGGGATTCTGAAGTCCGCTGTAATATTATAATTCAAATTTTTTTATGTAAATCTTTATGTAAATTTTTTTAAACAAGGTTGTTCGGGTTTTAGAATTGGGATTTTAACAAGTTTTAGTAACAGCCATGTATTAATTTAATTTATTTTTAAATATTTATTATTATTATCTGTTTTAATTGGGCTGTAAACCGCCCCGAGTCCTACGGGAGAGGGGCGGTATAGAAATTTAAGAAATAAATAAATAAATAAAATAAATAAAGGGCACTCAACTTCCATCCAAGTAAACAGAGAGGTGGAATGTGATATTGATTTCTCCCACTGAATAATGGTGGTACTAAATTAAAAATGACACCTATGTGAGCAGTATGATTGTTAAATGAGGTACTGTACTGTGGGGGAAGAGTGATAGGAGTATCTTTTTCTCCAAACTATTTAAATTAGTGATTTATTTTATTCGTTTTATTTTTTAAGTTAAAAAAAAAGCCTTTATATAACAGAGTTTACTACAGCAGGGGAAAAAAAAGCAAGTTAACAGCTGTATTCGTAAACTTAGTACTGCAGAATAAAAATTTCAATGATGTCCTTAAAAGGCCTTTAATAATAAACCACTAATAATACTATAGCCAACGACGCATTTCCAATTTAGTCCGGTTCTTTAAGGAGAATATTAGAATTGCACTGTAATATACAATATAATGAGATCAGAACAAAAGCATCTGTGATTACAATAATGTTCTGCAGTGTCTATGGTTGAAAGTGTAAGATAGGGGACAAATGTTTTTAAAAATCACACTTATCTAGCCATTTTGTAAAAAGATAAACTGTTTCATTAAATTACCATACTATAAATTATTTGATTTCACTGTATTTATTTACTTGCAGCATAATATTTATTGTTCAGGTTGAACTACACTGTATTGTACTTGAAGTGAAGTATCCTCCATTTTGGGTCTTTGAGTGTTTTCAAAAGTTTGAGTCAAAAAATAGACATGGCCAGATCAAAGGTTAAATTTGATTAAATACTGTACATTGTGAATATTAAATTTAATTCCCATTTGCGTATTTACTTTACAGTTTTGACACTATTCGGGAGTATGTTGTAGAGGAAGACGGCATGTCATCCAAGGGCCTCAAACTGTGAACCTCTGCCATATGGCCAATAGAATAGAATAATAGAACAATAACTTTATTTTCACTTTGAACATACACTAACGTACACTAATTGGCGTGCATTAAAATGAAATTTCATTGCATACAGCTCTCAAAGTGTCACCACCTCTAATATACACTACATAAATATGACAAAAATAAATAAACATCAATTATTTGGACGAGGGGATAGATGGGGAACTCATCAGCGTGTGGTCCTCAATGGAACTGCATCTACGTGGAGGGAAGTGTGTAGTGGAGTGCCCCAGGGCTCTGTTCTGGGCCCAGTGCTCTTCAATATCTATATCAATGATTTGGACGAGGGGATAGATGGGGAACTCATCAAGTTTGCAGACGACACCAAGCTGGCAGGAGTAGCCAACACTCCAGAAGACAGGCTTAGGATACAGGAGGATCTGGACAAACTTGAACACTGGGTGCTATCTAACAAAATGAAATTCAATGGTGAAAAAAGCAAGGTTCTACATTTAGGCAAGAAAAACCAAATGCACAGATATAGTATAGGGGGTACCTTGCTCAATAACTGTGAGAGGGATCTCGGAGTCTTAGTGGACAATCACTTAAATATGAGCCAGCTGTGTGCTGTAGATGCCAAAAAAAGCCAACACAGTGCTAGGCTGCACTGAGGGATAGAATCAAGATCACATGAAGTGTTAATACCACTTTATAACGCCTTGGTAAAGCCACACATTTAATTCAAAATGGCGCACTGGCTTGCTTTCCATTTAGTGTTCTGTAGTGGCTGAAAGTACCAGGCTAGGAATCAGGAGACCACATGTTTGAGTTCTGCCTTAGGCACATCAGATAGGTGACCTTGGGCCAGACTATCAATCAGCTCTGGCAAACCAGTTCCAAAAAGTGTTCCCAAGACAACTAAATGAACTTGAACTGTTCTAGTTGCCGTTTTACCTCAGGTCCTGCCAGCCTAGACGTTCAAGAGCATGTAAATGCAAGTAGATAAATAGGACCCATTTCAGTGGGAAGGTAAGTGTTTTGTGCACCTTGGCATATAGTCATGCCAGTCACATGACACACAGAAGTGTTTTCGAACAACGCTGGCTCCGTCAGCTAGGAAACCGAGATGAGCAATCCCCCTAAGGTCAGACCCCACTGGACATGGGAAACCTTTTACCTATATATAAAATTGGTCAGAATTCTGTACTATCCTTTTTTAAGACAGCATGCATAATACAGTAGTTGCATTTTTTTCCTAGATGGCTATGTTTTTACAAGAGATTAATAAAGCGCTTTCTCACATCCAGCATGCTTCTAAGGAACTTTCCCCCCCTACCTTTGGTATGAGAAAAATGTTTTTGTTGGAGTCAGTGTGATGCCCAAATTGGATATAGGGCAGTGAGGACAGGGTTGAAATAATTCCAGCAAGATTGTTGTAACACCCAGTGCTAGACAATATGACCCACTGGAATCAGTCAGACATGCATGTCAATGGACGTGTTTGGAACTGCACATGCTCAGTTTTTATGAGTTCTGCGTACAATACCATAATAGCAACAGCAATAGCACTTAGACATGGATACCACTTCGCAGAGCTTTCTAAAAGCTGGTTTCTGCTGACTTGGTTGGCTGGGGGGGGAGGGGAAGTTTCTCCCTTTTAAAGGATCTTCTCCATTATTTCTTTGGGAAAATATATTTTGGTTTTTTTTTAATATTTCCCAAAATATTTCTTTCTCTGGATTCTTCCCACAGACATCTTCCTCTTCCTCTTCTTTCCTGCACCACCATCTCTGTACGAAAATATAAATATGCACTCCCCGAGCTGCATTGGCTGCCAATTGGTCTCCGAACCCAATTCAAAGTGTTGGTTATGACCTATAAAGCCCTACATGGCATCGGACCAGGTTACTTACGGGACTGTCTGCTGCCCCATGAATCCCAGCAACCGGTTAGGGCCCACAGAGTTGGCCTTCTCCAGGTCCCGTCAGCCAGACAGTGTCGCCTGATGGGGCCTAGGGGAAGAGCCTTCTCTGTTGCGGCCCCGGCCCTCTGGAACCAACTTCCCCCGGAGATCCGTATTGCCCCTGCCCTCTCCGCCTTTCGTAAACTGCTTAAAACACACCTCTGCCGGCAGGCCTGGGGCAGTTAACATCTTGCCCCTAGCCAGTGTATGTTTGTGTGTATGTTTGTTGAATGATTGGTTTTCTTTTAACTTAGGGGTTTTTATATATGTATTTTAACTTGTGATTTCTATTTATGTTGTGAGCCGCCCTGAGTTCTCCGGAATAGGGCGGCATAGAAGTCAAATCAAATAAATAAACAAATAAATAAATAATTTCTTTTATTTCCACTTTGTTGGCAATAACTGCGGGCCAGCAGTTTAACACCCGTGGTATAAAGTCTCCTGCCTTGGGCGGGGGTGGGGGGGGTTTGACTAGAAAACCTTGGCAACTTTAAGACTTGGGAACTTCAGAATTCCTCAGCCAGCTTTCTTGTTGCCAAGGGTGAGAACCCCTGGACTAGAAGATCTCCAAGGTCCTTTCCAGCCGTACTATTTTATGATTTATTATGATTCATTGAATATGATTCATTGAATCGTAGAATCGTAGGGCGCTGCACTCGCTTGCCATTTGTCCAGGATGCTATAAAGCAGGGGTGTCAAACTCAATTTCATTGAGGGCCACATCAGAATTGCGGTTGCCCAAAGCGGGCCGGGTGGGTGTGACCAGGGTGGATGTGGACTGAGCGGGTGTGGCCTACTGGGTGGGCGTGGCCAGCTCTACATCGTGTCAAGGGTGCCTGTGGGGGTCTGGGCAGAAGTGGGATAGATCTGAGGGTCTCTGGCAGAAGTGGGGGGGGACCAGGGCAAGTGCCAAGGCATGGTCCACTGGAGGAGCCTCACCGTTCCTCTCCGGCCATGGGGGGCGGGCTGGATGGTGGTGCGGGCTGCCCGGAGCCTTGGGCAGCAGATCAAACGCCCAGCCTGGCCCTTGAGCACCCGTGGCACCAAGCCCAGCCCCACTTCCCCAAAGGGGCGCCCAGCTGCACTTACCTCCTCCTCAAGGCTGCTGCTGCTGTTCTTGCTCTCCTTAGCCAGGTTGCTCATGATGGGTATGAGGGCAAAGTCAGAGGGAGGCCCATTCCCTCTCCATGGGAGGAGACCTGGCTTTGTATCCAAAACTTCTATAGCAATAGGATGGGAGACCCCAGGATAGGCCAGAAGGAGGGAGCAAGGGGATGGTGAAAGGGCAGCAGGACAGGACTAAGGCAGGACTTCCCTCAGACTTTCCTTCTCCTTCTTTCCTTCCTTCTTTCCTAAGTACAGAGTGGTGGGAAAATATTTGAGAAGAGGGAGGGAGAAAAACAGGCAAGAAACGCAGCTGGGAAGGTGTCACCCTTCATGAGGAAATGATGAAATGAACCATCACCTAGAAGTGGCCAGCACATGGCCTTCACCTACTTCACATATCTGGCTTCGTGGGCTCTGGGGGAGGGGATACCATGAGCAGCATGAGAGTCAACATTACCTGCGCAATGCCGGCCAGCCCCCCCCCCCGCCTGCCCAGTCTTGGCAGGCAGCAGGGCGCTCTCCTCACAGTGCCGAGAGGCTGAGCCAGGTGGCACGAAAAAAAGCGCGAGGCTGCCCAGCCCCCAGCCTGCCTGGTCTCAGCAGGCAGTGGAGTGCTCTCCTCCCAGCGCCGAGAGGCTGAGCCGAAAGGTGCAAAGCTCACCAGCTTTGCACCTTGCTCCCTGCTGAACCTGGGTAGGCTGGGGGCTGGGCTGCATTGCACTTCTCATTAGATTTGCACTACCCAGCTCAGCTCTTGGCGCTGTGAGTTGAGCACCCCGCTGCCTGCTGAAACTGGGCAGGCTGGGGTCTGGGTGGCATCGCTTCTTTCTGGATTTGCGCTACCCAGCTCAGCCTCTCGGCACTGTCAGGAGAGCACCCCGCTGCCTGCCAAAACCCCTGCCCCAGAGCCCATCAAGCCAGATATGTGAAGTAGGTGAGGGCCACTTGCTGGCCACTTCCAAGCGATGTTACATTTCTTCATTCCTCACAAAGGGTGGCACCTCCCCAGCATGCACCCAGGGGGCGGGGCCGACACGGCAGGGGCTGGTTCCTCGCTGTTTCCAGACTGCCTTGTGGAGCTAAGACTGAATGTGTTTCAGCATAGATGGCCACCACAAAATTGGACATTGACTCCCGGCTGGCCTGGGCCAGGGCCAAGGCAGCAGGGGCCGTTCCCTCAGTTTCCAGGATGGCTTCGCAGACCACATGAAACCACATCGCGGGCCGCATCCGGCCCCCGGGCCTTGTGTTTCACATGTCTGATATAAAGTCTCCTGCTCGAGCAAGGGGCTGGACTAGAAGACCTCCAAGATCCCCGCCAGCTCTACTCTTCTGAACTTGAAAAGGAAGGATACATTCAAAAGTTGTCCAAAGCAACTGGATTGAGCAGATTCTGGCTTTATGGGAAAGGAGGGAGGGGGGCGACAACTTCCTTCTTCTTGTCCCTCCCTCCAAGGAAAACGGTCCCTTTCTCCCACTCAGGGCATGAGCAGCTGCATTGCAGGCAGGATCCTCCAGGGGGCTCCTTCTGCCAAAAGAAGGTAACACCACCAGCTTCCCCATTGGGTCACTGGAGGGCGAAAGTCAGGGCTGGCTTGCCAGAGGAGGCGTGGCGTCACAAACGCCCGACGCTCTAGGAGACCGCACTCGCTCTCCTTAACCCCTGGAGCTCCGCGAGAGGCGAAGAGGCTGCGGGAGCGTCTCGCGGGGGGGGATTCACGCGTGTCTTAGGTGGGGGAGGGCTCTTCCCGTGCAAAGGGAGGCGGGGGAGGGGGGAGACCCGTGTACGGCCCTCCTCCGGGTGCAATCCCGGGTCCCATGTTCCCCGGCCGCCCTCTCCACGCAAGCGGGAAGCGGAGCTCCGGAGCTTTAGCAGCAGAAGAACCGGGGATCTCAGGAAGGCGGCGGGGATCCGGGTGTCCCTTCCCGCCCCGTGTCCGGGGAAGAAGAGCCCGAGTGGGGGGAGAGGAGGGTCGGCCTGGCGGAGGCCCAGCAGGAGAGGAGAGGCAGGATTCGCACCCGGGACAGGGAGAGGCTCCGGGAGGACCCGATCCTCCGCAGTCCGGCCTGCCTCCGGAGGGGGAGAGAAGCGGCGCGGCCTCTCCAGCTGCTTCCTTCCCGGCCCTGCTGGCGGCCAGGGGGTCGTCGGCCCTGCGCTTGGCTGGCTCGCTCGCTTGGGGCTTCGGGCAGGTTGTGTGAAGCTGCCTGCGTGTCAGAGGGAGACACGGATCTCCAAAGGGCCACCCAGAAGAAGGGAAAGGGGGCATCCTCAGCCAGGCTCTTTTCCTGGCTTTTCCTTGGATGGGAACAGAGCTTTCCTGGTTTGTTCACCTTTTGGGGGTCAGGCAAGTTGTGTGAACCTTTCTAGGAGGTGCTGAATGTTAGTCTAGTTTTTGGAAAGGGAAAACTTCCTCGTGAGAAAGAATGAAAACAAAAATACTCCCAAGTGCATTTGTTTGTGCATTGCAACTCAGTCCCATTCAGGTTGTCCTCAACGACCACAACTGGGAGCCCAAAATTTCTGTTGTGAAGCGAGGCATTTTGTTAAGTGGGTTTTGCCTCATTTTTGCGACCTTTCTTGCCACTGCAGTTGATCAGTTACGAATCCGGTTGTTAAGTGAATCTGGTTGCCTCCTTGACTGTGCTGGTCAGAAGGTCATAAACATGGACCGGTTGTCAAGCATCTGAATTTGGATGACATGGTCCTGGGGATGCTGCAAAGGCCGTAACTCTGAAAAACGGTCATAAGTCACTTTTTTCAGTGCCGTTTTTGAGCGGTCACTAGATGAACTGTCGTAAGTCGAGGACAACCTGTATTCTGCACCACAACACACACCCGGAGGACGGATCTGAACGATGCCCCTGAAATCTCATACCATCTCAGAAAATAGTACCCAAGAGGGCTGAGTGGTGCTCAGTGGTTCAACTGCCGCTTTCTAATTCTGAGAATTTTTTTTATTATTTGTTTTGCTTTCCATGTCAGATATACAAACTGGAAGCCATTTTGTATGTCTTTCGCAAAGAGATGAAAATCGTGGCTTGGGCAAAGAGGACAGAATGGCTGGCTGCGGACCGTCCTGCGGCAACAGAAACGATCCTATGAACGAAAAGGCATTTGGAGATCCCCACGATTGCTTGGACCCTTTTGCAGTTGCCTTGCAGGACGGAGACAGAATGGAGACACAACTTTTAGCAAGTGAGGGGACTGGAAAAGGCCCTCCTGCGCTTCAGCCTGAGAGCTCCGGGGAGATCCAGACAAGCACTGGGCAGGAGACCACCCTGGAGGAGGACCATTCAGAAGTTCAGCCCTGCAACTTCAGGAGTGTCCAATACAACCAGGGTCCCCGAGGACTTTGCAGTCAACTCCATGACTTTTCCAGGCAGTGGCTGAGAAGAGAAAAGCGCACCAAAGCCCAGATGCTGGACTTCGTTGTTCTGGAGCAGTTCTTGGCCCTTCTACCCCCAGAGATGGAGAGCTGGGTGCGGGAGTGTGGAGCAGAGAGCAGCTCCCAGGCAGTGGCCCTGGTGGAAGGCCTTCTCCTGAGCCAGGCGGAGGAGAAGAAGGAACAGGTCGAGTTGCAGGTGAGAGACTTTCATCTAGGGAGTCCAAAAGGAGCCATGCTGGCTCAGGAATTTTGCGAGTTGAAGTCCACGAGTCGTAAAAAAGCCAATGTTGCCTGACCTAGGGAGTCCAAAAGGGAATAAAGAATGGGTTGAAATTCTTCACCCCAGACTTCTCTGGCACTCATAATATGTGGAGAGGCTACGCTAAATCCGTTATGCCTTCTAGATTTGAGATAGCCGTTCCTTCTTTCCAGCCTCACTGATGGACGCTCACGAATTCTTGTAGGACATTGTTCCATTCAGTTGTCTGTGGAGATTCTCAGTCATCCCAGTCATGGTTGCCCCAGAGGTGCTTTTTCAGGAGGCAACTGTACTTTCTTGTTTTTCTTTGAAGATGTTTTGCTTCTCCTCCAAGAGGTTTCTTCAGCTCTGACCGGATGGTGGGGAAACGTCTTCAGAGAAAAACAAGAATGTCTAGTTGCCTCCTGAAAAACCACCTTTGGGGCAACCATGACTTGGATGAGTGAGACTCTCCATAGAGTATTGGGGACTTTGAGGACTTTGACTCAAAGAACTATAATCCACTTTGTGTGGTGTGATGGCCATTAATTCTGCTTCTTTTCTCCAACTACGACATAGTCCTCCACTGTGGAGATCAGGGATCCTGATGGAAGGAGGAATCCATTAAATCCCTCACAGGAGCTGTTTTTCTTGGGGACCTCTCAGGAAGATCCAAGTCAGGGGACTTCAGAAGGTAATCAAAGTCCTCCTATTTCCCATCAAGAGCCCAGCTCAGTTACCTTCGCTGTTAGAATACCTCCTCCAATTTTGCTAATTATGCATTTTAAAATTCTGTATCCCTTGCAGAGAAACATAGAGTGACGTTTTCTGGTCTTTATGGTGGAGCTGAAACAATGTTTGAATCTCCAAATGAAGTAAGTTAGGGAAATTAATTCATTAGATTTGTATTCTCTCTTTCCTTCAGGAAGTGAAGCTGGTGTACGGAACACTCTCTCCTTCCATTCCCCCCTCTTGTTTGGCCTGGGTTATTTCCATGTTTTCTGAGCAACGTGGAAAGGAGAATAACGGGGTTCAGGTTGTTCTCAGCCAGGTTAGCTCCCTCTGAAGACTGTTGTTGGGACACAGTGGTTAGTCATTTCCACCCTCAGATTCTGTTTAAGCAATGTTATTTTTAAAAGCCAGTAATTAACTCGTTCTGCTGGATAGTCTTACTATGAGTTTACAAGAAGTCAACTCCTTCAAGAAGTGAGAGTAAACACCTCACAATCACAGCAGTTGCTAAACAGAGGCCAGTTCTTTTGGTCATTGTTGACTTTGCTGTGCAAGGCTTATTAAAAAAAAATAAATACACTGGTGCATTACATGGATAGAGTAGATAGATAGATAGATAGATAGATAGATAGATAGATAGATAGATAGATAGATAGATAGATAGATAGATAGATAGATAGATAGATAGATAGATAGATGATAGACAGATAGACAGACAGACAGACAGATACATGGAGAGAAACAGACAGACAGAGAGAAATGGGGTTATTTTCCCTGAAGGGGACCGAAAGTCGTGCAGAATTAAGGAAGTTGGTAACATCTGCTGTAGAATGTCTTCAGTTAAAGACATATTCTCAGCTAAACCTTGGAATCCTACCAAGCACAGCCATTTGACTTAGTTCATTTGTGAACAATGGAACATATCTTTCAAATCCTCATGGGCTTGTTCTGTTCTTTTTTTCCAATATTCAGGAGGGTTTTGTGTCCTTCGAGGAAGTGGCTGTGTATTTCTCCGAGGAGGAGTGGTCTTGGCTGGATCCTGACCAAAAAGCACTGCATTGGGAAGTCATGATGGAAAATTATAGGAACGTGACCTCTCTGGGTAAGAATTTGCTACTCCCCAATCAGAGAGCTTGGGAAGATAGTTTGAAATGAAACAATGTCAGTTATTGCTTGTTTTAAAAAATACTCAACCAGATGTCATCTCCTTGGACACAAGGAAAAGAAGAACAACAAAAATGATTAGGGGACTAGAGACTAAAACAGAGAAAGAACGATTGCTGGAATTGGGTATATCTAGTTTAATGATAAAAAGGACTGAGGGTGACATGATAGCAGTGTTCCAATATCTCAGGGGTTGTCACCAAGAAAAGGGAGTCAAGCTGTTCTCCAAAGCATCTGAAGGCAGGACAAGAAGCAACAGGTGGAAACTAATCAAGAAGAGAAGCAAGCTAGAACTAAGGAGAATTTTCCTGACAGTTAAAACAATCAATCAGTGGAACAACCTGCCTCCAGAAGTTGTGAATGCTCCAACACTGGAAATTTTTAAGAGGAAATTGGACAACTATTTGTCTGAAATGGTATAGGTTTCCTGCTTGAGCAGGGGGTTGGACTAGAAGATCTCCAAGGTCCCTTCCAATTCTATTATTCTGTTACCTGGCCTTCTACTTCAACAAAGGAAAGAGCTCAATGCCTTTTTGCCGAAATGCATCCTGTGCCTTTTTTCACCTGTATTTTTCTATTTCTAGTTCACCCATCAGTGACCTCTTGGTTTGAGGAGTTGCTGAATTGCATTATACGGATCTCAGCTCTCTTTCTCGTTGTTAGCTCCTATTTTTCCTAACAGAAAGAGTTCTGGTTTGAAGTCTTATTTGTTTTTTAGTCATCTTCTCCAACCATGAATGTATTTTAACCGGAAACCTTTTTGCTTTAGGGCAGTGATGGTGAACCTTTTAGAGACCGAGTGCACAAACTGCAACCCAAAACCCACTTATTTATTGCCGGGTGCCTGGTGGGCGTGGTCCAGTGGGTGGGCGTGGCTGTGGTGGTCATGGAAGATTGGGTGGGTGTGGCCAAGCTGGGCTTGATCACCTCGAAGTTGCTCATGGAGAGGGACACCTGTGGGGGCCAGACAGTGTTGGAGGAGATCCAGGAGGTCTCTGGCAGGTGGGGCGGTGAGCAGGAGGCTCATCTTGCAGGGTGAGGAAGCAAGGTGAGGCGGGGCAGGGGTGCCATTGTCACAGGGCAAGGTGAGGCAGGGACCGGGGCGGTTGCTGCCTGACACCATCGCCCCCTGCACACAGAGGCCAGCGAGCGCATGGGTGCTGGGATGCATCCAGCCATGTGGGACCTTGGCGCGTTAGCAGGCGGCTGGTTGAAGAGGGACGGTTGCCATCTCCGGGGCATGGCGCACGTGCCCACAGAGGGGGCTCTGAGTGCCGTCTCTGGCACGTGTGCCATAGTTCTCCACCACTGCTTTAGGGCATGTCCACCAGATATGGTAATAAGTATCTGGCCTTTGTTTACATTTCCAACAATTATTTGGGGTAATTGAAACATAAATTGCCTGTTGAAACACAAATTGCCAGTTTACATTATAAAACGCTTTTTGTGTGTCAAGAAATATTAACACCATCTGTTTCCCTGGATGAATTTCATAATACTCTAGCACATCAAGAATCATTCTTAAGTTATTTTTTAATCTGTCTTTTAGGCAAAAAAAGCCATTTTGGTCTGTTTGTATAAATTTGGTCAGAAACGTCTTAATTCTTTCTGCCATTATTGAGGCAAAAAATTTATAGCCTACATTCAATATTGATATTGGTCTATAATTTTTTATTTGTGTCAGATCAGGATCTTCTTTAGGTATTAGAGTAATATTAGCTTCAGTCCACGTCTTTGGTAATTTAGCCTCAAATAGAATTTCATTGCACAATGGTGCTAGGCCTAAAATTGAGATCCAGGCCTCTCCTTCAAGCCCAACTTTGGGGCTGCTACCAAGAACTACTCTTCAGGGTGGCTTAAATGGGGAAGGAATAGAGAATTGTTTCTCTTTTGTTTAGGGGAGGGGTTGTGTGATATATCAGGAGAGTCAGGTTAGGGATTTTCTGAATTGTTGACACATTGAATCAAAACAACTATCTATCACTGGGCTAAATGGTGCCATTTTTTCCATTTTAAATATGCTGTTGAGGTTTAATAGAACAACTCTCATTTTATTCTGCAACTGTATGATTTTGGCAGGAGAAAATGAGTAGTAAAGAGAAGGTAAATTAGGTTGGAACAAAAAGACTTGTGTTAAAATTCATTTAGAATTGGCTCTCTTCAATAAATGTTAGTTTTTCTCCTAATACCTCAGTGGATATTTACCCTGATTCTTCTTAAAGTTTATTCTGGGTGACATTTGAATATCTATGGATAATTGTCAAGTAAAAGGTGGTTTAGGCAGCCAGGATTCCCTTGGGTGCCATTTGTTGGGAGTCAAGGGAAAGGGAGGGTTTTGCCTTCTCTTTCTGCTCAAGATCCCCATGTACAATTGGTGGGCCACTGTGTGACACAGAATGCTGGACTCGATGGGCTTTGGCCTGATTCAGCATGGCTCTTCTTAGGTTCTTATGTTTAGGTCTTTTCAAACATGTTATGGCTTATGAATATAGAAACTGTCATTTCTATACTACGCTATTGCAAGCATGCAAACATGCGATATATTGATATTTGGCCAAAGTTCAGAAGGAAATTCATGTGACATCCTACAGTTTGATCTTTCCCCGTAACCTTGCTGTCATTTTTATTTTTCCTTTTCCTTTCCATTTCCTAACCTTGCTGTCGTTTTTATCTTTCCTTTTCCTTCCCAGTTCAAGATTCCTGTGAATTGTTCCAAGTGATCAAAGTTGAAGATGGAATGGAGAAGTCTGCAATTCAAACGGAACTAAAAAACCATGAGAGGAACCAGTCAAAAAATTGGAATCCGGAAAGCTCATCTTCCATTGATGCTCAGATGCAAGACTTTCTTGTCCAACAAGGGAAAATAAATAAAAAATATATTGGGAAATCTGCGAAGCTAAGCGAAGGCATATTAGATGTAAATGAGCAATATCTAACTAATGGAGAAGATGGTATATTTGGAGAGAATGAGGAAAAATTGACTTTCACTCTTTCTCAAGGAAATGGGTCACTTCCATCTCAAAAATGGAGCCACAGAGAAGAAAAGCCGTATCAGTGTTTGATATGTGGAAAGAGCTTCAGAAGAAGCGGTCATCTTACTTCCCATAACAAGATCCACACCGGGGAGAAGCCATACAAATGCATGGAATGTGGGAGGGACTTTAGGGGAAAGCGTGATCTTATTTCCCATAAAAGGATCCACACAGGGGAAAAGCCGTATAAATGCATGGAATGTGGAGAGACCTTTTCCCAGAGCAGTCATCTTACCAGTCATAAACGGGTCCACACAGGGGAAAAACCCTACAAATGCATGGTGTGTGGAAACAGTTTCACGACAAGCAGTTCCCTGACTCGTCATAAGAGAGTCCACACAGGGGAGAAGCCGTACAACTGCAGAGAGTGTGGAAAGTCTTTTGCTCAGAGTGGTTCTCTTACTTCCCACAGTAAGTCCCACATGGGAGAGAAGTCGCATAAATGTGTGGTATGCGGAAAGAGCTTTACCACGATAAGCTATCTCATTTGCCATACCAGGATCCACAGCGGGGAGAAGCCCTATAAATGCACAGAGTGTGGAATGACCTTTGTTCAGAGCCGTTACCTCCTTTCCCATAAAAGGAAACACACAGGGGAGAAGCCCTATAAGTGCACAGAGTGTGGAAAATGTTTTAGTGAACGCAGTTCCTTTATTTCCCATAAGAAGATTCACACAGGGGAGAAGCCCTTTAAATGCACCGACTGTGGAAAGACCTTTCTTGAGAACCGTTATCTTATTTTCCACAAGAGGAGACACACAGGGGAGAAGCCATATAAGTGCATGAAGTGTGGAAAGACCTTTACTCGAGTCAGTACTCTTAATTCCCATAACAGGATCCACACAGGGGAAAGACCGTATAAATGCATGGAATGTGGAAGGGACTTCAGATGGTATAGTGAGTTTATGTCCCATAACAGGATCCACATGGGAAAAGCCACGTACATGCATGCGGTGTGGAAAGACCTTTGCTCGGAGGAGTACTCTTATTTCCCAGAACTAGATCCACGTGAGGAAAAAACTTTTAACTGCATGGAAGGCGAAAGGCTTTAGATGGAATAGTGATTTTACTTTCTGTAAAAGGATGCATGCAGGGGAGAAGCATGGCGTGTGGAAGGATCTTTATTCGGAGCAGATATCTTATTTCCCACCGGGAGATCCACATGGGTGAAATCAAATAATTTCGTGCAATGTGCAAAGAGCTCTTTGAAGACCAGTCATCTTACCTGCCGCAAAAGGAACCGCACGGGGGAAAGCCATATCAATGCAGGGAATGCAAGAGCCCGAACTGGAAGATTCATCTGAAATCACTTGCAAGGGTATACTTGGACAATAATCCGTATAAATAATATATCTACTTCAGTACACATGCGTATTTTGCCTTTCTGGTCCAAACAAAATGAGGAATCCCAATTGCTGGTTGCGACTTTAGCGAAGTAGCTGATTCCAAGGCTGAAATAAGGATCAGTCATATTTCTCATAAAAGGAGCTACAGTTGTGAGAAAGCCTATAATTGCATAAGAACGGATTTTTCTCCTGGGGATGAGCCAAAGCTTGCTTCGCTGTGGAATGACAAGGGCATGACCAAAACTAATATGCATTGTATTGCATTTATTTGTTTAATTTCTATGGCTGCCTAACTCAACCTAGTGACCCTGAGAAGCTTGGAAGTCTAAAATTTTAAAACTATTTAAAAGGCATTAAAATAATATAAAACATCCACAAAATGTTTACCTGTAACCTTAGATTAAATCAAATATATTACTATGATTTCGTGTGTATCATATATTTTATTGTCCTTGGACGCAATTAAAAATGACAATCGCGGGATTACTTTTGGAGAGGTTAATACTTGAAGGTTTGGGAGTCCAGCTTGAAATCATTTACTCAAAGGCAGCTTAGCAATAGTTCCTAGTGTTGTAGAAATATCCAACCTGTTGAGTCTGTTCTTAGCTGTGTCTAGTGCACATGGAATGGTTAAAGCAAGTAGCTTCATTAAGAGAGGTTTCTTGTAGGGGAAGACAGATATCTCACCAAGCATTCAAGAGTTCTGATGAGTCAGAAATGCAGATGTGATAACATTTCAAAATATGTAGAAGACATACGGGAAAACGTGCCAAAAATAATGAGAATAATCTTAAAAGGACAATGCTGGCCTTATTACCCAATCTTATCAAAGGTCTACTGATTGATTATGAGCTATCACGTCTGTAAAAAATTCTTTACAACTACAGAGACTGGTTTTCTCCAGGTAGATCTGTTCCTAAACTGGTCTTTCAGTGATTCCAAAGGTGCACGTATCATCTCGTAGAATATAGACCATTAGAGTTGGAAGGAACTTTAGAGGTCTTCTAGTCCAGCCCCTGGCTCAAGCAGGATGCCCTATATCAGGGGTAGGCAACCTTGGCTTTTTTATGACTCATGGACTTCAATTCCTAGAATTCCTGAGCCAGCTATACTCAGAAATTCTGGGAGTTGAAGTCCATGGGTCATAAAAGAGCCAAGGTTGCCTACCCTTGCCCTATACCATTTCAAACAATTGACTGTCCAGTCTCTTAAAAGTCTCCGGTGATGGAGCATCCATTGTATAGAGTACTTTATTGGCCAAGTGTGATTAGATACACAACGAATTTGTCTCATGCAGAAGCACTCAGTGTACGTGCAAAGCAACAGAATAATCATAATACCAATAGGGGGGGGGAGTAAAGACGTTAATAATACTACAGCCATATAACATGTAAGACAGATTTAGATGTAAGACAGCATTGTGAGAAGTAGGTGTTCAAGTATCTGGGTCCATCCACCGTTTTGCTGATCATCCTGTTCTCTTCCATCTTTTTAGGCATTAGAGCCTTTTGTCTTCACATACAGATGTAGGATGCGTGGAAATTTGCCTAGTTTTTACTTGGAGCTATGACTCCCCTCCACTTTGAGAATCTGGTGGCCTACTAGCTTATTAATAAATAAAGTCTTTTGTAAGCTATGAATTAACTTTTTATTAGTTGTGTCTTTGCCTGCTAGAAGAAACACTTAACATCTTTCAGCAAGAACCAGAGGAGTCAACCAGAAACATTCCATGGTTGACCACAAATATCTCTTCTACAGACTAGCTTACAGGTTGTGCCTTTGACACCCAGTTGAAATACATTACAAGCCTAATCCCAGCCTATTACTGGGATTAAGCAAGATGATGCAACCCATAGTTTAAGCAGTGGTTAGAGGCATCTGCAAAAACAGTCTGGAGGGAAGCAACGTTTATCACTGGCGTAACAAAAAAACCCACGTCACCCTGACAATGTATATGATAATAAAGTAGAATTAAACAATGTAGTGGTGGAATACTTCAAGGTTCTATCATGGGCCCAGTACTCTTCATCATAAATGATCTAGACGAAGGGATAGGAATGTTAACATCCAGCTTAAGAATCCAAATAAAACTCTAGGTTCATTCCATCCCTGAAAATCTTACTGTTTATTGAATACACTGTATGGTACTGTCGAATCAAAACTAACTCTGAGGTTCCAACACCAATTCATAGACTTAATATTTTTCCCAGCCAAACCTCCATATAAACATGTTCACTTTGTCATGGGAACCATCTGCTTCAAATCCACACCTATTCTGCTGTTCTTGAAAAGGCTTCAGGCTCTCAAGGTCTTCAGCTGAATCATAGAAAGTTCATTTCTCCATCTAATCCACCTGAAAGTAACACCTGCCCCACTTAATCTAAAGGCAAGTTGAAATGCAGAGGCACATAGCTGCCAAAGTTTCATCCTTGACAAGGAACTCATTAATTTTGCAGATGGCATCTAGCTTGGGGGAATTGCTAAGCCTTTAGAAGATAGACTTGAGATTCAGAAGGATCTTAGCAGGGCTGAGCATTGGACCCTGTCCAATAAGATGCTGTTTAGTGGTGATAAAAGTAAGGTCCTGCAGTTTAGAGAGGAAAAATCAAGTGCACAGGTATAGAATAGGAGTTATTTGGCTCAACCATACTAAATGAGGGAGATCTAGCTTTCCTTGTGGACCACCATTTTAAGTATGAGCCAGCAGTGCGCTGCAACTGCTAAAAAAGCCAATGCAGTCATAGGTTGCATCGACAGAAGGATCATATCCAGATCATAAGTGATAACACTGCTTTATACTGCACTGATGAAGCCACAGTTTTGCAGATGATACCAGGAGTAGCCAATACCCCAGAAGACAAACTCGGGATTCAAAAAGATCTTGACAAATTTGAACAATGGACCCTATCCAACAAAATGACTTTCAGGGTGAAAAAAAAGCAAAGTTTTACATTTAGGCAGGAAAAATCAAAGGTACAAATACAGATTAGGCAAAACCTAGCTCACAAACAGTAACTGTGAGAGGGACCTTGGAGTCCTAGTGGACAATCACTTGACTATGACCAAGCAGCAACCAAAAAAGCTAAAACAATCCTGGGTTGTATAAACAGGCATAGAATCAAGATCAGGCGAAGTATTAGTATCGCTTTATAAAACCCTAGTAAGACCACACCTGGAATACTGCAGCCAACTTAGGTCAACATATCACAAAAAAGATGTTGAAAGTTTAGAAAAAATACAGAGAAGAGCAACTAAGATGATCAAAGACCTGGAGAAGGGCTGCAGGATTTGGGTTTGGCTAGTCTAAAGAAAAGAAGAAATAGGGGAGACATAATAGCAGTATTCCAGTATTTGAGGAGCTGCCACAAAGAAGAGGGGGTCACATTATTCACCAAAGCACCAAAGGGAAGGACAAGAAACAAGGGTTGGAAGCTGATCAAGGAGAGAAGCAACCTGGAATTAAGGAGAAACTTCCTGACAGTGGTGACAATCAACAGTGGAATAGCTCGCCTCCAGAAATCCTGGGCGCTCCATCACTGGAATTTTTAAAGAAGGGACTAGACAGTCACTTGTCTAAGATGGTATAGGTTCTCCTTCCTGCTTGAGCAGAGGGCTGGACTAGAAGACCTCCAAGTCTCTTGCAGCTCTCATCTCATCTCATCTCATCTCATCTCATCTCATCTCATCTCATCTCATCTCATCTCATCTCATCTCATCTCATCTCATCTCATCTCATCTCATCTCATCTCATCACTTAGAACACTGCATCTAGTCCTGTTCACAATACAAAAAAAAAAAAGACCCTAAAAAGAACAAAGAGAAGAGCAAAAAAGATGATAAAGAGTCTAGAGAGACTGGACGGCTAAGGGCTAGGCTTAGCCTATTTCTTCCAATAGTTGAAGGACTGCAAATAAATGGAAGCTGGTCAAGAGAGATTCAACTGGGAAATAAGGAGAAACAATGGTAACAATGATAACAATCAATGAGTGGAACGGTTTGTCTCCTGGAGTCCTGACTAGTCCATTGCTAGAGACTTTTGAGAAAATATTTGTCCAGGATGGTATAAAGTCTCTGCCATGAGCAGGGGGGAGTTGGACTAGAACAGTGTTTCTCAACCTTGACAATGTTAAGGCATGTGGACTTCAACTCCCAGAATTCCACAGCCAGCAATGCTGGCTGTGGAATTCTGGGAGTTGAAGTCCACATGCCTTAACATTGTCAAGGTTGAGAAACACTGGACTAGAAGATCTCCAAGGTCCCTTCCAGCCTTTATGATTCGACGATCCTTTGAAAAGGGAAGGATGGATACATTTAAAGCCGCTGGATTGAGAAGATTCTGGATTGGGGGTGGGTGGGAAGAACAATTTCCTTCTTCCTGCCCCTCCCTCCATGGAAAATGGTCCCTTTCTCCCACTCAGGGCATGGGCAGTTGCATTGCATGCAGGATCCACCAGGGGGTACCCTCTGCCAAAGGAAAGCAACACCGGGAGCTTCCCCATTGGAAGGCGAACGTCACAGCTGGCCTGCATGCAGAAGAGGCGTGGCATCCCTGAGCCTTGCCCCTCTAGGGCGCTGCACTCGCTCTCCTTAACCCTTCTAACTCCGCGGGAGGCGAGGCTGCGGGAGCGTCTCGCGGGGAAGAGATTCACACGTGTCTTTGGTGGGTGGGGCGGGCTGATCCCGTGGAAAGGGAGGCGCGGAGGAGGGGGAGACGCGGGCCCCGCCCTCCTCCGGGTCCCATCCCGGGTCCCATGTTCCCCAGCCACCTTCTCCATGCAGTGGGGAAGCGGAGCTCTACAGCAGCAGCAGCAGCAGAAGAAGAACCGGGGATTCCAGGAAGGCGGCGGGCATCTGGGGAATTCCTTCCCGGCTCTACTCGGGGGAGGGGTTTCGAGGCGGGGGAGAAACCTCCACTCTGCGCTTGGCTGACCCGGTTGGGCTCCTGTCAGGTTGTGTGAATCTGCCCGCGTGTCAGAGAGCGACACGGATCTCCAAAGGACACCCAGAAGAAGGAAAAGGAGGCATCCCCAGCCAGGGTCGTTTCCTGCTTTTTCCTTGGATGGGAACTGAGCTTTCATGGTTTGCTCACCTGTTTTGGGCTTGGCAGGTTTCTAATTTCTTGCATTTTATTTTATTTTATTTATTCTATGTTATGCTACATACCATAATATACTGTATACTAACTACATACCATATGCTATATACTGATATACTATATATGCTATATAGCAGGGGTAGGCAACCTTGGCTCTTGTATGACTCGTGGACTTCAACTCCCAGAATTCCTGAGCCAGCCATGCTGGCTCAGGAATTCTGGGAGTTGAAGTCCACGAGTCATACAAGAGCCAAGGTTGCCTACCCCTGCTATATACTATGCTATATACGCTATATTATACATTATACCATAGTATACTCTTTTCTAATTCTTCCCATTTATTTTCCATGGTCAGATATACAAACCGGAAGCCATTTGGTACGTCTTTGCATAGAGACGAAAATCATCTCCTGAGCAAGGAGGCTTGCCAAGGCCGGTCCTGGGACAGTCGAAACGATCCTATGAATGAATGAAAAGGCGTTTGGAGATCCACATGATTGCTTGGAAACCAATTGGAGTTGCCTTACAGGGTCAGAGACAGAATGGAGACGCAACTTTTAGCAAGTGAAGCAACTGGAAAAGGCGGTGGGGAGAGCTGGGCAGGAGCTGGGCAGAAGATCCTGGAGGAGGAATCCATCACCCCTTCAGAAGTTCAGTCCCGCAACTTCAGGAGCCTCCAATACCAGGCGGCTGAGGGTCCCCGAGGACTTTGTGGCCGACTCCATGACTTTTGTAGGCGATGGCTGAGACCCGAAAAGCACACCAAGGCCCAGATGCTGGACCTGGTTGTTCTGGAGCAGCTCCTGGCCCTTCTGCCCCCAGAGATGGAGAGCTGGGTGTGGGAGTGTGGAGCAGACACCAGCTCCCAGGCGGTGGCCCTGGCGGAAGCCTTCCTTTTGAGCCAGGCGGAGGAGCAGAAGGAGCAAACTGAGTTGCAGGTGAGAATCCAGAAGGGGGTTGAAGGAAATAAAGATTATGTTTGAATTCTTCACTTCTCCCTCCCAGACTCCTAAGATTCCATGTCTCACTAATTCTTGTAGGACTTTGTTCCATTCATGTCTCGCTCAGCCTCATTGATGGAGATGGTGGGCTTTGATGTTGTGTTCACAAAACAAGTACCCACTTCACATTGTGTGATGTCTTCTTATTTCCCCCCCCCCTCCTGCCTATATTCCAAGTCCTTTCCTGTGGAGATCAGCGATCTTGAAGGAAGGATGAGTCTATCAGATCCCTCTCAGGAGCTGTTTTTCGGGAGGATCTCTCCGGAAGATCCAAGTCAGGATGCCTCAGAAGGTAATCAAAAGTTTTCCCCAATCCCCAGGAAAATCTCTTCTGTCTAACCTTCTTTATTTCTTCTCTTCTGTAGAGTACCTTCTCCTATTTTGTTAATTATGCGTTTTAAAATTCTGTATTTCTCACAGAGAAACATAGAATGAAGTTTTCTGGTCTTTCTGGTAGAGCTGAAATGCTGATTGAATCTCCAAACCAAGTAAGAGGAGCAAATTCATTTATTAATTTGTATTCTCCCTTCAAACTGGAATACATAGCTCTCTTCCTGTCCATTTTTCTCCCGTTTTCCTTTGGATATGTGCCTGAGCAACATAGAATGGCCAATAGAAGATTCAAATTGCTCTCAGTTATTTTAGCTTCTCTGAAGTACATTGTTGGGACAAAATTGTAACTTTACCTTGAGATTCTTAATAGATGTTTTTAAGATCACTACTTAACTCTCCATTTGCTTGTTACTCTTCCTACTCTTAATATACAATTACTAATTTTTTAAAAAACTCATTCAAGAGTTAGGAATAACATTGTCACACTAGTTGCAATCCCAAAGATGCTTTTTCTTCAGTTCAGGAAGCTTCTTGGATGAGAAGCAAAACATCTTCAAAGAAAAACAAGAAAGTCCAGTTGCCTCGGGGTGTGTGTGGGGGGGAGCATCTTTGGGATAACTATGACCTGGAGGACTGAGAATTTCCATAGACAGTATTTGCAGTTATTAAACTTTTTCTAATTCTTTGACTTGGAATTGTGCAAAAAATAACTAAACACTGACACTGGCACATTGCCATTTTTAAAACAACCAGTAATTAAAAAAAAAATAAGCACAACAGGTTAAAAGATAAGCCTCTGTACAAATCGATGGTGAGACCACACTTGGAGTACTGCGTACAGTTCTGGTCACCGCACCTCAAAAAGGATATAATGGAACTGGAAAAGGTGCAAAAAAGGGCAACAAGAATGATCAAGGAAATGGAGCACCTCCCTTATGAAACCAGATTGCAACGCCTTGGTCTGTTCAGCCTTAAAAGACGGCATTTAAGGGGTGACTTGATCGAAGTGTATAAAATCATGCATGGGATAGAAAAGGTGGATAGAGAAAAATTCTTTTCTCTATCACACAATACTAGGACAAGGGGGCACTCCCTAAAGCTCGTAGGTAAGAAAGTGAGGACAAATAAAGGGAAATATTTCTTCACCCAGAGGGTCGTTGGTTTATGGAATTCACTTCCAGAAGGGGTCGTGACAGCTGTCAGCCTTGACAGCTTCAAGGCAGGGCTAGATAGATTCATGGATGCAAAGTGTATCGATGGTTATTAAAACGGATGTCCATGTGCCGCCTCTATGTTGGTTGAGGCAGGCAGGATTCCCTTGAGTACCATTTGTTGGGGGTCAAGGGAAAGGGAGGGTTTTGCCTTCTCTTTCTGCTCAAGATCCCCATGTACAATTGGTGGGCCACTGTGTGACACAGAATGCTGAACTCGATGGGCTTTGGCCTGATTCAGCATGGCTCTTCTTACGTTCTTATGTTCTTAAGGCAAGCCATTAAACTTCAATGACATTGGCCAGATAAAGAACTCTCCAAGAACACCCCAAAGGGGCTTTTTCAAAAGGCTTCTTGGATGAGACGTGAAATGTCTTCAAGGAAAAACAAAGAAAGTTCAATTGTCTTTACCTAGTCCTAGATGACTGAGAATCTCCATGCCCAGAAAGAGCACTTAATTAAGGGACCTTTGGTCTGCAAAGTGATTTGTAATCCTCTGATTTGTGCCTGGATTTGGTGAATAGGGCAGGAGTGGCTAAAAATATATGAAGAGCACTTGCAGGAATTGGGCATGTCTCGTTTAATGAAAAGAAGAACTAGGGGTGATGTGAAAGTTGTGTTCCAATATCTCAGGGGTTGCCACAAAGAAGAGGGGGTCAAGCTATTCTCCAAAGCACTTGAGGGCAGGACAAAGAAGAAATGGAATGGATGGGTGGAAACTAATCGAGGAGCGAAGCAACTTAGAACTAAGGAGAAATTTCCTCAGAGTGAGAACAATTAATCAGTGGAACAACTTGCCTCCAGAAGTTGTGAATGCTCCCAACACTTGAAGGTTTTAAAGAAGAGATTGGACAACCATTTGTCTGAAATGGTATAGGGTTTTCCCTGCTTGAGCAGGGGGTTGAACTAGTACAGACATGTCAAACACAAGGCCCGGGGGCCGGATGCGGCCCATGAAGTGGTTTCATGTGGCCTGCAAAGCCATCCTGGAAACAGTAAGGGAACAGCCCCCGCTGCCTTGGCCCTGGCCCAAGTCAGCCGAAAGCCAATGTACAATTTTGTGGTGGCCATCTATGCTGAAATGCATTCAGTCTTAGCTCCACAAGGCCGTCTGGAAACAGCGAGGAACCAGCCCCTGCGGCGTCGGCCCCACCCCCTGGGTGCATGCTGGGGAGGTGTCACCCTTTGTGAGGAATGAAGAAATGCACCATTGCCTGGAAGTGGCCAGCAAATGGCCCTGGCCTACTTCACATATCCGGCTTGATGGGCTCTGCCCTGGTCCCACCCCCTTCTGCCAGAGACCCTCAGATCTGTCCCACTCCTGCCCAGGCCCCCACAGGCACCCTTGACGTGAATGATGTAGAGCTGGCCACGCCCACCCAGTAGGCCACACCCACTCCACCCACGCCCACCCAGTAGGCCGCACCCACTCGGCCCCCCTGAGGCCAACCGCAATGCTGATGCGGCCCTCAATGAAATTGAGTTTGACACCCCTGGACTAGAAGACTTCTAAGGTCCTGTCCAACTCTGCTTTTTCTGCTAGAAAGAATGCCCCCTCCTGTTCTACTTCTGGAAACACAGGAAGGATTGAAGTCACAGAGGTGGGGATTCCAACGCTTATCTGCCGGTTGATTTTCTCCATATAAGAACATAAGAACATAAGAAGAGCCATGCTGAATCAGGCCAAAGCCCATCGAGTCCAGCATTCTGTGTCACACAGTGGCCCACCAATTGTACATGGGGATCTTGAGCAGAAAGAGAAGGCAAAACCCTCCCTTTCCCTTGACCTCCAACAAATGGTACTCAAGGGAAACCTGCCTGCCTCAACCAACATAGAGGCGGCACATGGACATCCATTTTAATAACCACCGATACACTTGGCATCCATGAATCTGTCTGACCCTGCCTTGAAGCTATCAAGGCTGACAGCTGTCACTGAAAGTCTTTTGGGGATAGATGGATATACAGATATGCTGAAAGTCTTTTGGGGATGGATGGATGGACAGATCAATCAATCAATCAATCAATCAATCCAATAGAGTTACTTTCATTGAATGGTACTGAAAGTTCCATGGAATCAATGAAGTTCCTAAAATCTGCCCAGGATATTTCTTCAATCAAAGACTTTTGTCTCTGTCCATTTTTTTCACTTAAGTTTTGAAATCCTACCAAGCACAGCGATTTAGCTTAGTGTATAACTTTGCTTTAGGAGTATTGAAACATTCCATATTTTGTAAATCCTCCCTGGATCTGTTCTCCTTTTTCCCCTCCCCTTATTCAGGAGGGTTTTGTGTCCTTCGAGGAAGTGGCTGTGTATTTCTCCGAGGAGGAGTGGTCTCAGCTGGATCCTGACCAAAAAGCACTGCATTGGGAAGTCATGCTGGAAAATTATAGGAACGTGACCTCTCTGGGTAAGACTTTGCTACTCCCCAATCAGAGAGTTTTTGGAAGACAAGTTTGTAGTTAGGTGCCATTGGCTATTTTTTAAATTACAATTTTATTGAAGAAATTTTATCAGAATAAAACTAGCACATATTTTGAAGAGGCAATAAAGTTATAAATGTTATAAGTAGAAATCCCAAAGTGCTTTTTCATGAGGCAACAGGACTTTCCTTGTTTTTCTTTGAAGATGGTTCGCCTCTCATCCAAGAAGCTTCTTCAGCTCTGGTGGTTCCACACCCATTTGCACTACTCAGGTGATCCTCAAGACACAGATACTGTAAACCTCCAGGTGGCCTCAATGACTCTCTAAAACAGCGGTTCTTAACCTGTGGGTCGTGACCCCATTTGGGGTCGAATGACCATTTCACGGTCGCCAAACACCGCAGTCCGCCATTTTTTTTTGGTCGGCCATTTTTTTTGGTCCGCCATTTCCCCCCCCCTTTGTGATGCAGGCCGTCGTGCCGCGCATGCGCGATGCGGGCCCGCCATTTTTTTTTGGTCGGCCATTTTTTTGGGGGGGTCGGCCATTTTTTTGGGTCCGCCATTTTTTTCCCCTTTGCAATGCGGGCTGTCGTGCCACGCATGCGTGATGCGGGCCCGCCATTTTTTTTGGGTCGGCCATTTTTTTTGGGTCCGCCATTTTTTTCCCCCTTTGCGATACGGGCCGTCGCGCCGCGCATGCGCGATGCGCCCGTCACGCCGCGCATGTGCGATGCAGGCTGGGGTCGAGCCCCGGAAAAGGTTGAGAACCGCTGCTCTAAAAGAATGCAAATGACCAGCTCTCTGCAAGGAGTATAAATCCTTCCATTTCCCCACCATCCAGTCAGAGAAGCTTCTTGGATGAGAAGTGAAGCGACTTCAAAGAAAAACAAGGAAAGTCCAGTTGCCTCGTGAAAAAGCACCTTTGGGATAACTATGACCTGGATGACTGAGAATCTCCATAGACGTATAAGTAGAAAGTAAGAAGAAAGTAAAAGAAAAGGGAAAAAAACAACAAAAAAAATGAAGTGGCTTCCTATCTTCTTAACAGCAGTTATAAATGCAATTATGTTTTAGCCTCTCTCCCTTAAGGCGACATCATAGTTTTTTCCTTTACATTATTTATAATTTATCCATCTCTCTGAATTCTGTTATCTTCACCTTCATGCCTCCATTCTAGTTATTTCTGTTCTCCAAAGATTCTTCCAAAATTGCCATCAAATCCTCAGCAAATTCTCTTGAGTAGGGGAGACAAAGGGAATACTTTGTCCTTTTTTGTGTTTCACAAGGCTTGTTAACTCTCCAATTATTTGGCCATTTTGCAAAGTAAAGAATGATTTTAACTTTTTTTATAAAATCCCTATCTTCCAAAATTTTAATCATGAAAATCCAAATTCTCAGATACCTTCTCTGCAGCTAAGAAGATCTGTGCAGCTTCTTTAAAAAAAAAACGTTCAAATTTTCTACTGTTTGGAAATTTAGTTAATTTTTCCTAGCTTTGCTTTCATTTTCATTTTTTATTTTCCTTTGAAGGCAATAACAGGCAGGAGAATACAGATTCCAGCGTACCATTTCAAGCCTTCAGTCCTGGAGATGGAATGGAGAAGCCTGCAATTCAAATGAAACTAGAAAAGCACGAGAGAAACCTGTCATATAATTGGAATTGGAAAACCTCATCTCCCATTGACACGCGGAACCAAGACTTTCGTGCACCACAAGGAAAAATAAAGAACAAATATATTGGGGAAAATGAAACATTATTCAAAGGCAAATTAGAGGTAAATGAATGGCCCCCAACTCAAACCAAAGAAGATTATATATCTAGAAGCAATGGAAAAAATTACAATGGGACTTTCCCTCTTTCTCACAAAAACGGGCCCCTTATATCTCATAAAATAATTCACACAGAAGAGAAGCCGCATAAATGTTCGGAATGTGGAAAGAGCTTCAGAACAAGCAGTCAACTAATCTTCCATAAGAGAAGCCAAATAGGGGAAAAGCCATATAAATGCACAGCATGTGGAAGGGGCTTCAGGAACTGCTGTGCCCTTACTTCCCACAAACAAATCCACACAGGAGGAAAGCCATATAATTGCACGGAGTATGGGAAAAGTGAGAGCTTTTCCTTTACAACTCACAAGAGGATCCACACAGGAGAGAAGCCATTTCCGTGTACGGAGTGTGGAGAGATCTTCATTCAGAGCAGTCATCTTACTTTCCATAAGGGGATCCACACAGGGGAGAGCCCATATAAATGCAGACAATGTGGAAAGGACTTTATTACTGGCACTCATCTTAACTTGCATAAAAGGATCCATGCAGGAGAGAAGCCGTATAAATGCATGGAGTGTGGAAAGACTTTTGCTCAGAGCAATTATTTTAATTCCCATAAAAGGATCCACACAGGAGAGAAGCCACACAAATGTGGGGAATGTGGAAAGAGCTTTAGTGTGATTAGTTCCCTTACGTGCCATAAAAGGGTCCACACAGAGGAGAAGCCATATAAATGCAGAAAATGTGGAAAGTCTTTTACTCAAAGCAGCCATCTTACTTCCCATAATCGGATCCATACAGGAGAGAAGCCGCATAAGTGTGTGGAATGTGGAAAGAGTTTTACCACGATTAGCTCTCTTACTTGCCACACAAGGATCCACAGCGGGGAGAAGCCCTATAAATGCATGGAGTGTGGAGAAACTTTTATTCAGAGCCGTTATCTCGTTTCCCATAAAAGGAAACACACAGGGGTAAAGCCATATAAGTGTACAGAGTGTGGAAAGTGCTTTTCTCAAAGCAGTTCCTTTATTTCCCATAAAAAGATTCACACAGGGGAGAAGCCCTTTCAGTGCATGGACTGTGGAAAGACCTTTCTTCAGAACCGTTATCTTATTTCCCACAAAAGGATCCATACTGGGGAGAAGCCATATAAATGCAGAGAGTGTGGAAAGACCTTTGCTCAGAGCAGTCATCTTACTTCCCATAATAGGATCCACACAGGAGAAAAGCCACATAAATGTGCAGAATGTGGAAAGAGTTATAGCAGAATTGGCTCTCTCACTTGCCATAAAAGGATTCACACGGGGGAGAAACCGTATAAATGCATGGAGTGTGGAAAGTGCTTCTCTGAAAATCGGTCCCTTATAAGACATAAAAGGATTCCACACAGTGGAGAAGCCATATAAATGTGTGAGGAGAAATGGCCTAATTTTTCATACAGAGATCCATTTGATGAAAATCCATGTAAATTTTAGATTTAATTGGTTAAATCTATGGATTTCCTATTTACGCATACTAAACTAGGAAAGAGATTTTACTGAGTCTGACCCTCACAACTGACAGCCTCGGAGAGATATGAATTTACCAATAGAAAAAAAATGGGCATGTGCTTTTTTAATTATGGAGATTTTACATGGTCAAGAATTGTACATGTCAATAAGAGAAGATAGTTTTGTCTTAAGCTTACATTTATTCTTGTTTCCAATTGGGTGTCAATTCCAAGAAAATGGGCATTATAGGTATTTCAGATTCTGGACTATATGAATGTATGAAGATGTTTATTGTGTTTTTTTTTTACAGGTATGCTTCTTGGTTCCCAATCATTTGTTCTTTTCATTTGATCTTGGTTCTGGGGGGTATATGAAGAGGCAGATATTTACATGTGGTCCTTTCCCAGGTGGGAGAAGCAACTGAGTCTCTTTAAGACAAAGGTTTATCAGTCTTTCTTCCATTATAGCAATTGCATTTAGACTTATATACCGCTTCACAGCCCTCTATAAGCGGTTTACAGAGTCAGCACATTGCCCCCAACAACCTGGGTCCCCATTTTACTGGCGTTGGAAGGATGGAAGGCTGAGTCAGCCTTCAGCAGGCGAGAATCGAACTGCAGGCAGCCGGCAATCAGCAGAAGTAGCCTGCAGTACTGCATTCTAACCACTGCGCCACTAAGCTTCTTATGGCAAATCAGCAAGTAGAAATTCAGTTGATTCAATCACTTCTCATAGTGTAAACTTCCCTTATTTTGTCTCCTCTCTTTACAATTGTTTTCCACTTCCTCTCATTCCTTAACACCAGGGATTTTTTTCTCATAGAATGCCCAGAACGGAGTTCCAGCACCTTTGTTTGGATGGAACCTTGTAGGGTAGGCAAGGTGGGTTGTATGATGTGTGAGTTCCGGCACCTTTTTTTTAAGAAAAAAAGCACTGGTTAACACACTCATATTTTATCAGAGGGCCTTAACGCTTCTTCTGTCTTCACAAAAAGAAATGGCGCAGCAGAGATATACTGGGATCTGAAATGATATTATAATCCAAAGGGGACTCAAATTCCATTAGAGTAAATGGAAAGAGATTGTTAGATCTTCCCCAATCAGATCCCTTAGGGAAGAAAAGCCTTCGACTCCATTTGATTAAGGCAAAGGTTTCTCTTACTAAGAGTGTTCGTTGCAGTAAATTCAAGCCAGCTCTGAAATCACTGCCCTCTCTGGATATAAAATATGCCCTCAGCTCATCCATTCTCCCCCATGACCAGTCCATTTCCAGCCAACTGGAGCTTGCCAAGATGTTTTGAGGTATTTGAGGGTGATCCGCATATTTCTCAGGGTACCTGGCTGTGGAATGCTGATGCAAACAGGATCCAGCTGCTCCAGTCCTTCTTACCTGTCATCCCCCTTCCCAATTTCCTATCGTGTACACACACCACTTTATTGCCCTTTCATCTTTCCCCCTCTCATCCCCTTGTGGGATGTAAAGATATCAAAAAATAATCCAACTCGCATCCACTGTAAAGAACAGAGACCTGAGTTAACCAGTATGACTAGAAGCAGGAAAACTTTTTTGGTCAAAGGACTCATGATGTGAGAGAATAATAACATAGATATCAATATAGAGTGAATAAAAAGTTTTAGGAGGAAGAATTCCTGTCACAAAAGGAGCCAGAATGACGAGAAATCCCCAAAATTCAGGGGCAATCCCCCCCCAAGCATTAAGACCATTTTTTGCCTTTCTGTGCTGTGATGAGAGCTAAGAAAAAAAAAATCTATTTAGATAAAATTAAATATCAGTGATGTGGTTACTTTCCTGGCATGTATTAAATCCTTTTTCTCTTTGGTTGCATCAAATATTACTATGTATGAAACTATTTGGAGGACTTTGGGTGGGTGGTGTGGACAAATTTCAGGGCTTCAGAGGCTCCTGCTGAGTTGAAACTGGAAGTAAATCTGATCCAGATTTCAAGCTGCAAAAGAAAGGGTGATGCTACTTGAAAGCAGATTTATTTTCCAGAAAATCAAAATCTCTTGAAGGTAGAGTGCAAAATAGGGAAAGCTCTAGTACAGCGGTTCTCAACCTTTTTCAGGCTGCGACCCCGACCTGTGCCGCGCATGCGCGGTGTGACCCCGATCTGCACCGTGCATGCGCGGTGTGACGCCTGCATTGTGCATGCATGGCGTGCGACGGCCCGCATCGCGCACGCGCGGCGTGACCCCGACCTGCATTGCGTATGTGCAGCACGACGGCCCGCATCGCACATGCGCGGCGGCCCGCATCACGCATGCGCGGCGTGGCGGCCTGCATCACGCATGCGCGGTGCTGCCCCCTGCACCGGCCGAGGGGAAAAAATGGCAGACTGCGTTGTTTGGCGACCCCCGTGAAATGGTCGTTCAACCCCAAATGGGGTCGCGACCCACAGGTTGAGAACTGCTGCTCTAGTAACAATATGTATAGCATTTTAAATCAGTCTCTTAGTTGATTTTCCTTGTTTATTTTTAGCATTCTTATTGCCCCGGAAAATGACTTGATTAAATCAAGCGATGACTGAATTTCTTCCTTTAAATTATAAGTGTTATAATAAACACATCGTGTAAATTAAGTTTTGTGTGTTCACTTGTGTGTTTTTTACAATTTAAAATAAGAGTAATTCTTACGTTTGAGTAAATTTAAAGGATGTCGGAGGTTGTAAATCAGTAACATATGATTCCTGATACAATATTTCTAACGCAGTTGTAAAATTTATAAATTCTGCCCGCAAAACTCTTTACTCAAATATTGCTTGTGGATAGTTGGGGGAAAGGCACTGATTCTGGTTTTGTGTCTGTTATTGTCAAATGTTTCATTAAAGAATTGGAAATCAGATTGGCAGTCAAAAAAATTAGACAACAATTACAAGGAAGCTGGATAGGTATAGAAATGGGCTAGGGGAAAAATAAAACAGAATTTAACTCCATTCTTTTTAAATGGCTTTTTTTTTTTACTTCAGTCCTTTTCAAGGTATTTTATTTTGTTCATACACACTATGCCATGAATTCATAAGGAATTGGTTCCAGCAACTCTGGCTCTTTGCCATTAGTTCTAACAAAGTGAGCTTCTCTTGGAGGTGCAGGCTGGTGTTTTAACTCAAACCAAGTGCCCTTTTCCTTTGCTTCTTTTTTCTTTCTTTCATTTTCCTTCACACGCTGCAAAAAACTGTCTCTGCTCTTAAAATGCTTAATGTGTTCAATGCGCACATTGATTCTCTTAGCAAGGATCTTGCCTTTAACCTTCTTGTTCACAATAATGCCCACAGCATGCTGTGTAATGTTATATACTCTTCCAGTCTTGCCATGGTAATATTTGTGGGGCATGCCTTTTTGAACTGTCCCTGTGCCCTTAATATCAACAATATCACCCTTCTTATAGATTCGCATGTAGGGAGCAAGAGGGACAACACCATGTTTGCGAAAGGGTCTTGAGAACATGTAACGTGTCCCTCTCCTCTTTCCTTTTGTGTTTGTCATCTTGATTGATCACGGACCCGACGAAAAAGAGGAGCAGCTGAACTCCTCCCGGGACCTGCAAGATGGCGTCCAAAGGCCGAAAAGAAAGAAGGCGGCCATTTTTAAATGGCTTTTTAATCATGACTCCCACTCCATTTCAACTGCTAATTGTAGCTCAGTCTCTTTTGTAATCCTTCACAAATGTAGAGGAATCTCTTCAAACCAGTAGTTTTCAGGTGTTTTTTTTTTGCTTTATCTGTTATCTAAAATATTTCCTTTGCCTTAACTTCTTCAAAGGTCTTGCTTCCTAATCACATTTCCTGAGGTAAATTCTTTATTCAACCCCTAAATAAAATAGATTTTCCCTCTCCCCTTTTCCCCTCATGGTATTTGAATGCTGTAATCCCTTTCAACTATTTATTTATTTATGTAAAATCTTTGTATGGCCAGCAATCTTTTCAGGCAACTTGGGTCGGCTCCCAATCAAAGATTAAAAGATATATAAAATCATGTTAATAACCAAAACAAAACTGGTGAAAACATAAAATATTAAAAACTACAAAAACCTTCCTTTGATAAGTCTGTCATACCACTATCTCTCCCCCCCTTTCATTTCTCCACCAGATTTCTGGAACATCTAATATTTTTTTCTCCATTTTGGATCTGGTTTTCCTTTCTTTTTCTTCAGCATTATTCTGTGAGCCCAAAAGGGGCTTTTCTCCTACTCCCATACCCATCATCCCTGACCTCCCCTTCCCCTCAGATACTGTCCTTTCCCAATATGTGTGCATGTGTTTGTATATATATGTGTGTGTCTGTGTAATATATATGTGTGTGTGCGTACACACACACACACACACTGGATTGTGATTTTTCTTAATTTGGGCTTCTGGAGTTCCCACAGGGGTTTGGGAAGTTTTACTGTAAGTTCACCTGTTGATTTATTTATGTATTAAATCAGTTGACGTACTAGTCATCTGAACTGCTGCATGTGACCCGAGTTATTTAAAAGATTGTTCTTAACTCTCTAGGTGGTCATAGAAATAATTAAGATAAATAACTAGGAAATAGAAATTCACATCTGCAGTATTTTGAGTCCTTGATAGAAGCTGATCAAGAAGTATGCTCGTGATTTCCCCCCAAATGCAGAGAGGTCAACCTACTTAATAAGATTCCCCTCTTTCTTCCCTGACATTTTCTTCTTTTTATCTTTTCTTTAGAGGAGAATTCTTTTCTGTGGCCACGAATGCCAGAAACAATTAAGAAATCAGCTGAGAAAAGGGACTTTGGAAATCTGGGGCTAGAAGTATTATTATTATTTATTATTATTATTATTATTTAATTTCTATGCCGCCCTATTCCGGAGAACTCAGGGCGGCTCACAACATGATAGAAATCACAATAAAATACATAAATATAAAAACCCTTAAGTTAGAAAAACCAATCATTCCACAAACATACACACAAACATACACTGGCTAGGGGCAAGGTGTTAGCTGCCCCAGGCCTGCCGGCAAAAGTATGTTTTAAGCAATTTACGAAAGGCGGAGAGGGTGGGGGCGACACGGATCTCCGGGGGAAGTTGGTTCCAGAGGGCCGGGGCCGCAACAGAGAAGGCTCTTCCCCTAGGCCCCGCTAAGCGACACTGTCTGGCTGACGGGACCTGGAGAAGGCCGACTCTGTGGGCCCTAACCGGCCGCTGGGATTCATGAGGCACCAGACAGTCCCGTAAATAACCTGGTCCGATGCCATGTAGGGCTTTATAGGTCATAAGTAAAGTTAGGACGAGAACTCCATGGATGTGTGGGAGATATTCGCCACATTTGAGTGTGCTGCAATAGTTACTATTTCTTGGACATGGGAATAACCAAACTCAGTCCCATGAGGCAACTGAACTTTCTTTTTTCTCTTTGAAGACGTTTTGCTTCTCATCCAAAAAAGCTTCTTCAGCTCTGACTGGATCTGTACATTGGGGAAACAAAACAAACATTACATGAACCTATGGCACAACATAGAAGAACAAACCCATCAGGATCAGATTCAGCAGTCCATCTGCATTTAAAAGACAAAGGCCACTTTTTGAAGACAGCAAAGTCCACATTTTGGACAGAGGACCTCTGGTTTGAAAGAGGGGTCAAAAAGGCCATCTGTCAAAACTGAACAGCGCCCTCTCAACAGAGGGGGAGGGATAGGACCCCATCTACCTCCAGTCTACAACACGGTCCTTTCAGCAGTCCCAAGAAGGCTCCACACCCATTTGCACCACTCAGGTAACCCTGACGACACAGATAAGCCTCCAGTGGCATCAGCGACTCTCTAAAAGAAGGCAAATGACCAGCTGCCTACAAGGAGTATAAATCCTTCCATTCCTCATTATCCAGTCAGAGCTGAAGAAGCTTCTGGGATGAGAAGCAAAATGTCTTCAAAGAGAAAAAAGAAAGCATGGTTCTATGATGAAAAAGCACCTTTGGGACAACCATGACCGGGAGGACTGAGAATCTCCATAGAAACCAAACTCAAGTCTTGTTTCTTCTGTGTGAAGTTGAGACTCAGGGTGGGCAGTAGGAATGAGAAAGCATTTTTCTATCAAAAGTTTTCTTTATGTCACCAATTCCTCATCATAAACCCATGGAAAGAGCTTCAGAGGGAGAGTTTCTTTCTCCATCAAAGGAGTCACAGTGCAGAGACTTATAAATGCGCAGGCTTTTCTTCCACGAAGATGCCAAAGTCTGCTTTGCTGTGGCGTAACAAGGGCTCGACCAGAGCTAATAGGTATTGTATTACATTTCCCTATAACCTTGGATTAATTAAATTATATTTTCTAGTCCTAGGGCATATCAAAATGACAAATACGGGATTATTTTGGGAGGGGCTCTACTTTAGAGCCTGGAGTGAAATCACTCAATCATTTACTCAAACGTGGGTTAGCCATAGTTTCTAGCTGTTATGATCTAGGTCGCCTAGGCAGAGACAAGCTACAATAGAGTCCTTTATTGCTTTGATAAATTCCACAACAAATGATCCTACATTGGCTGGTAAAGCTCCACCCCATATTTTAGAATAGAATAGAATAGAATAGAATAGAATAGAATAGAATACTAGGACTAGAACAGAATAACAGAGTTGTAAGGGACCTTGTGGATCACCTAGTCCAACCCCCGTCCAAGCAGGAGACCCTGCACCATTTCTGACAGATGGCAGTCCAGTCTCTTCTTGCCCAGTTCTTGTAACCTGAAGGCAGCCACACACAGTCCACCAAACAAAAGCCAGTAAGCAACAAAAACAATTTTCACAGGCAGAAAAGAAGTCCAAAGACAAGGTACAAGCTCATGGGGCAAGGTCCAGAGTCAATGTCCACAAGGCAAAGGCATGACACAGGCAGAAACAAGAGTAAAGGCTGAGCAAATAATTATTCCTGACAATCTCCCCTGGCTTCTGCTTAAGTCAACCCACACCAAGTGTTCCTTGTGAGGAGGGGCGGGCGACCTTCTCCCGAGCAGCCTCACAGACCTCCTTTCAGCTTGCCTCCGCTCTACTCTCTGTGCTCTTGGATCAAGTGGGGGAGGCAGCTGTTCTTCATCAGAGGGGATCTGCTGCCTCTCAGCACCACTGCCTGTCCACAGCCCTTCAGAAAAGAACCCCCAACTCTTCCCACAGGAATGGCCACATCAGAAGGTCCCCTTGGAAGTGTCTGCAGAATCCAGAGAGCAGATGGAGGCAAAAGAGCTGGCCTCAATGGGACTCAGATGTAAGCCTGAGAAGATCTGTTCATCTTCAATGCACCCAGCAGGATCATGGAACCAAAGGGCTAGAAAACCTCCAGTGATGGAGCATCCACAATTCCAGGAAACAAGCTGTTTCAAGTGTTCTCACTGTCAGGAAATGTCTCCTTACTTCTAGGTTGGATTCTCTTTAACGAGCTTCCACCCATTACTTCTTGTCCTGACTCAGATACTAGGGGGAATAAGTCAGTCCCCTCTTCTCTGTGACAGCCCCTCAAATACTGGAAGGCAGTTATCCCGTCTCAGCAATCCTTCTTTTTGACAGGTTAGACATAACATTCATCGTACAATTTAGCCTCCAGACCCTTTGATCCATATTGCTCTCTTGATGATTCCTTCTCACAGCAACTGTTTTACTCTTTGAAAGATGAGGTGCGACTTGACCATCTTGCACTCTGTTCTGGATTGAAGAACTTTGGGATATCTATGGTTGTAACAGAATCACCATCGATGAGTTAAAATGAGACTGTCAATGCTGCTAACATTAGATGTTTTTGCATTGACAACAGATGGAAATGTAGCCATCTTTTACCTTTTGCATTTAGAGTCAGATAATGCTGGGAGGGGGGATGTGAACGAGAGTCCAGCTAAACATAATCACACTAAACCTAGCCTGAGGAACAAGGTTATTGTAACCAGAACTGATAAGGAATTGGCAGGCTGGAGAACTGGAGAGGAGGCCCACGCTTTAAGCTAATTGGGGAATGTGATTTATGACTTAATTGGAGGAGGGAATTGTGCTTTGATACTATGTGCTCAGGGGAGGGGAATTCAGTTTTTTGGCTTCGATTATGCAATGCTGATATTATGCTACTCAAAATAAAGATTCTTTAAGGTAAGTGAACACCTGTCCAGCCTAGACGAGTTCAAATCACTAGGACCAGATGGATTACACCCCAAGGTTCTTAACAGATGTGATCTCAGAACCACTGAACTATATTTTAAAAAGATCCTGGAGCACTGGGCAACTAACTACCAGAGGACTGGAAAAGAGCCGATGTGGTTCCCATCTTCAAAAAAGGGGGAAAAAAAGGACCCAGGAAATTACAGACCTATCAGCCTGAGCTCAATACCTGGGAAGATTCTGGAAAAGATAATCAAACAACGAATCAGTGAACACCTACAGGCAAACAAAGTCATTAATAAAAGCCAACACAGGTTTGTCAAAAACAGATCACGACAGACAAATCTTATTGCATTCTTTGACCAAGTGACAAAATTATTGGACCAGAGGAATGCTGTGGATATAATTTACTTAGACTTCAGTAAGGCATTTGACAAAGTAGACCACAACCTACTACTTGATAAGATAGAAAAATGCAAGTTAGACAGCATCACCACCAGATGGATCCGTAGCTGGCAGACTGGCCGTACTCAGCGGCCGTACTCAGGAACCGCATCTACATGGAGGGAAGTGTGTAGTGGGGTGTCCCAGGACTCTGTTCTGGCCCCAGTGCTCCTCAACATCTTCATCAGCGATCTGGATGAGGGGATAGATGGGGAACTCATCAAATTTGCAGACGACACCCAGCTGACAGGAATAGCCAACACTCCAGAAGACAGGCTTAAGATACAGGAGGATCTGGACAGACTTGAATACTGGGCGCTATTTAACAAAATGAAATTCAATGGTGAAAAAAGTAAGGTTCTACATTTAGGCAAGAAAAACCAAATGCACAGGTATAGTATAAGGGGTACCTTGCTCAACAGTAGTAACTGTGAGAGGGATCTCGGAGTCCTAGTGGTAACAATCATTTAAATATGAGCCAGCCGTGTGCTGCAGCTGCCAAAAAGGCCAACACAGTGCTGGGCTGCATTAACAGAGGGATAGAATCAAGATCACGTGAAGTGTTAATACCACTTTACAATGCCTTGATAAGGCCACACTTGGAATACTGCATCCAGTTTTGGTCACCACGATGTAAAAAAGATGTTGAGACTCTAGAAAGAGTACAGAGAAGAGCAACAACAATGACAATTTGTTGCTGCCATCTAGTAGTGACCTACGTCTATTATTCCAGGTATAGCATTCTTCTTTTCAGACCCCTTTCTATATCCTGAGATATTATTGATTTAATTTTTCCTCTTTGCATTAAAAATAGTGTGCAGTGTAGCCTTATTACACAGAACGCTCTAGCAACCATTTTAACAAAATGCAAATGTTGTTTATTTCTATGACAACCAGGAGTAGCGTATATACCCAGTGTTTGTAAACTAATCTAAAAATAAACTTTAATTCCTATAAAAGCACCATGAATATGTTACATTACAGTAACAATATGTTACTGCCAAACATGAAAATATCTCAACCCTCACGCATAGCTGTCTCATGAAGAAATTATCCTCTTGCAGTTGGAATCTGAAGTAACAATATAAATGTTTGTTGAAAATGTCCATTCCATGTTAGGACTGAAGACTTCCTTATCTTTCATGCATGATTTTCTTCTGTCCATCACAATTCTTCTGTATTTTAGGACAATAGTCCTTTGTATGAATTCTTTGCACTCAGCTCAAATTATCACCCCATTCCATATTTATAGACTTTGTTTTGGATTCTGATGAGAAATTAGGTCAAAACTCTAGTCAGAGTTCTTCCCGTACTCCAGGCAGTTATTTCTCTTTCAAGTGGGTCCTTCTTCTATGTAAAGCAGTGGTTCTCAACCTTTTTCAGGTTGAGACCCCACTTGCGCTGCCCATGCGCAGCACGACCCCGACCCGTGCGCGCGCTCGACGAAAAAAAAACACAAAAAACAAAATGGCGGACCGCGACGGGCCGATCCACGCATGCGCGGCGCATGTGCGATGCCCCGATCCGCACATGCGCGGTGCATGACGGCCCGAACCGTGCATGCGTGGCGCGCGTGACGAAAAAACAAAAAAAACCCAAAAAAACCAAAATGGCGGACCGCGACAGGCCGATCCACGCATGCGCGGCGCGTGTGCAATGCTCCGATCCGCGCATGCGTGGCGCATGACAAAAAACCAAAATGGCGGACTGCGACGGCCCGATCCGCACATGCGTGGCGTGCGCACGATGGCCCGAACCGCGCATGCGCGGCGCACGTGACGAAAAAACAAAAAAACCCCCCAAAAACAAAATGGCGGACCACGACGGTCCGAACCGTGCATGCGCGGCACGCGTGCGACGAAAAAAAAAACCAAAATGGCAGACCGCGGTGTCCTGTGACCCCCGCAAAACGGTCGTTCGACCCCAAATGGGGTCGCGACCCATAGGTTGAGAACCGCTGATGTAAAGTAAGGTTACTGCTAGTTTTGAATGTTTCCCCACACACCTTGCATTTGTAGGGTTCCTCCCGTGTGGCTCCTTTTGTGATAACGAAGAGCACTTTTCCAACGGAAACACTTTCCACATTCCATGCATTTAAATGGTTTTGCGATTAAGTGGGTCCTTTCGTGGGAAATTAGGTCACATCCCTGATTAAAACTCTTTTCACATTCTGTACATTTATTTCTCTTCCGAATGGATCCTCATATGGAAAGAAAGTTTACTGCTCGTAATGAAGCTTTTCCCACATTTGGTGCATTGATATGGCTTTTCCCCTGTATGAGTTCTTTTATGAGAAATAAGAACACTATTCCATTTAAAACTTTTCCCACACTCCATACATTTATAAGGTTTCTCTATCCTGTGGACTTTTTTGTGAGAAGAAAGCTGAGAAAAGCTTTTCCCACATTCTGTGCATTTATATGGTTTTTCCCCTGTATGAATCCTTTTATGGGAAATGAGGTGGCTACTTTGACTGAACCTCTTTCCGCACTCTGTACATTTAAACGGTTTTTCTCCAGTGTGAGTTCTGTTATGACAAGTAAGGGCAGTGCTGTTGTTAAAGCTCTTTCCGCACTCCATGCACTTATATGGTTTCTCCTCTCTGTGTGTCTTTTCATGACGCACAAGCAATCCAGTTTCACGGAAATTCATTCCACACTCCATGCATTCATATGTTTCCTTTCCTGTGTGGATTCTTTTATGGGATATAAGGGAGCTGTTTTTCTGGAATCCTTTCCCGCATTCCACGCATTTGTATGGTTTCTCTCCTTTATGGCTCCTTTTATGAGAAATTAGGCAAGCCCTCTTACTGAAACTTATTCCACACTGCATGCATTTATGTTTTTCCTTTGAGTGAATTCTTCTGTGGGTAGAAAGGCTACTGCTTGTATTGAAGCTCTTCCCGCACTCCGTGCATTGATATGGCTTCTCTCCCGTGTGTATCCTTTGATGGGAAATCAGAGAATGTTTCCACCGGAAGCTTCTTCCACACACAGTGCATTTATATGATTTCTCTTCTGTATGGATCTTTTGATGAGACCTAAGGGAACAATTCTGACTAAAGCTCTTTCCACACTCCACACACTTATATGGCTTCTCTCCTGTGTGGATCCTTTTATGGGAAGCAAGGTCACAGCGCCTCCGGAAAGTGTTACCACATTCCATGCATTTATAAGGCTTCTCCCCGCTGTGGATCCTTCTATGATAATTAAGGTGACTACTCTGAGAAAAGTTCTTTCCACACTCCGTGCATTTGTAAGGTTTTTCCCCACTGTGGGTTCTTTTGTGAGAAGTAAGATGGCTTTTTTGACCAAAGCTCTTCCCACACTCCAGGCATTGGTATGGTTTCTCTCCTGCATGCATCCTTCTATGGGACCTAAGATACTGGCTCCATTTGAAGCATTTCCCACACTCCATGCATTGGTATGGCTTTTCTCCTGCTCTTCTTCTTTCAGCTAAAGAAATAGTTCTTCTGTGATACTTTCTATTGTCCAACAATTCACAACCTTCTCCTTTAGTGTAAGTCCTGTAGTTTTTATTAACAACTAACGTGTCTTTGGATGTTTCCCTTCTTTCCCCTAAAGTCTTTTCTTTATTTCTTCCTTTTGAAGGTTGTTGAAGAACATCTTGAATCCGAATATAATGGAGGTTGGATTTTTTTCTCCCCTGCTTTTTGGACTGGTTTTTCTCTTTTTTAAGTCTTTCTTCCTTTTTCTGATCGATCTCTTGAAATGGTTCCTTGCAACTGTCGTTCTCCTGCCCATGAGCTCCTTGAGAAGAAAAAAGAACAATTGGACAAAGCTAAGGGAAAGAAAAATATATATATCAAAGAACGTCACTGAATTCCCCCCCCCTAAGATTTTGTTGACTTACTGAAATAATAATAATAATAATAATAATAACATTTATTCATTGTGGACATCTGATGGGATTATTACAATTTCAGGAATATTAAGATGCATGGTCAATATGCCGATGTAGTTTCTCTTTAAGGAACACCCTCAAAAGTTAATTTCTGTTAAACAGCAAAGCCTATCCAAATAAATAATTTCTATTTTACATAGAAAGGAGAGAACTTTGAATTTTTTTTTAAGTCTTTCCCCCAGAAAATAGAAGTTTATTTATTTTAACTGAAGAGGAAATCTGTGCCCTTATCATTTTTCCCTCAGCAAATTAATTTTCTTCATATCTTAACAGAGGTCAGATATAAAGTAGTGAGGAATCAAAAGATATATTTCTTAAGGATGTCCAGAGGGATAATTTGAGCAGAGCCAATCATATTTCATTCCCTATCCATATTTTCCTACTTCTCCTCTGCCATCATCTCCTCCCATTGCAACCACTGCATTGCAGTCAAGTAGTTTATCTATTAATATTATCTATTAACTTAAAGCCGCATCTCCACATAGGTGAAATACTGTATTTCACCCAGAATCTAGAGACACTGGATTATAGAAGAAAATGTCAAAAAGAAGAAAACATTGTAATCCACTGTTTCTCAACTGTGGCAACTTTTTATGCTGTGTGCCTTGCTGCCTGGGGAACTCTGGGAATTGAAGTCCACACAGCTTCTTAAATTTATTTATCAAATTTATATGCCGTTCATCTCGCAGTTGCCAAATAACAATTTTTTAGAAAACATCTGTGGCAAGGGGGGCATTTGCCCAGGTTCGCCTGGTACACCAGTTGCGCCCTTATTTGGATTGGGAGTCTCTACTCACAGTCACACATGCCCTTGTCACCTCGAGGATCGACTACTGCAATGCTCTCTACATGGGGCTACCCTTGAAGAGTGTTCGGAGACTACAATTAGTGCAAAATGCAGCTGCGCGAGCAATTGTGGGCCTTCCACGTGGTGCCCACATTTCGCCAACTCTCCGCATGCTGCATTGGCTGCCTATTGGTCTCCAAGCGCAATTCAAAGTGTTGGTCATTACCTATAAATCCCTTCATGGCATTGGACCAGGATACTTATGGGGCCGTCTTCTGCCACATACTTCCCTTCGACCGGTGAGAGCACACAGGGTCGGCCTCCTCCGGGTCCCGTCAGCGAAACAATACCGTCTGGCGGGTCCTAGGGGGAGGGCCTTCTCCGTTGTGGCGCCCACCCTCTGGAACCAACTGCCTCCTGAAGTCCGTGCTTCCCCCACTCTCCTGGCCTTCTGAAGGAATCTTAAAACCTATCTTTGCCAGCAGGCCTGGGGTTGACTGTGGTTCGTGAATGAATGATGAATGTGTCTGGGGTTTTATTAATGCTTTTAGATTTGGACTTAGTTTTTGAAATATTGTTTTATTTATGTTGTGAGCCGCTCCGAGTCTTCGGAGAGGAGCGGCATATAAGTCCGAAAAATAAAATAAATAAATAAATCTGTGGTTCATAGGACAAGCAAGTAGCTTCCTATCCTATACAAGAAGTGACTGCGAAGGTCGGAAGTCAGATCACTGGGTTCATAATCTAAAATGAAGCACTGAGAAAGTAAAAAATAATATATATATATTCTTGAAGGGGAATATCTGAAGTATGAGATAACAAATGACAACATGACGGATCTAAGGAAGTAGCTGTTAATTTTGTCCCAAAGATGCTTTGTCAGGAGGCAACTGGACTTTCTTATTTTAATCTGAAGACCTTTCGATTCTCATCCAAGAAGCTTCTTCAGCTCTGACTAGATGGTGGGGAAATGGAAGGATTTATATTCCTTGCAGACAGCTGGTCGTTTGCATTCTTTCAGAGAGTCGTTGGGGCCATTTGGAGGTTTACCTCTGTCCTCAGGATCACCTGAGTAATGCAAATGTGTATGGAGCCTTCTTGGCTGCAGGATGTCTTCAAAGAAAAATAAGAAAGTCCAGTTGCCTCCTGAAAAAGCACCTTTGGGACAACCATGACCTAGATGACTGAAAACCTCCATAGACATTTAGCTGTTAATTTCTTCCCTTGCTTGGAGAAGATAGGATTAACTCCTTCCTGTATACAGGAGATGAGATCTGGTTGGGGAGAAATATTTGGCTAACTCTGTCTTCTACACGTTTGAAGGCTGAGTAGGGGACTCTTACCCAGAGACGCCACATTCTGAGAATTCTCCAGCATGACTTCCTCGTGGAGGGCTTTCTGGTGGGCATCCATCTGAGACCATTCCTCCTCAGAAAAATACACCGCCACATCCTCGAAGGACACAAGATCCTGAACAAGGAAACAAATTTCTCTATTAGCAGACAAGGGAGGATTTAGAAGTTCACAAATCCTATAAGGGGACATCTGCAATGAGTGAAAGATGAGGATGTAACATTCTATGTAAGAAAATGGGCCAAGTTCATAGGCTCTCACTGAAGGCTATAAAAAAAGATGTTGAGACTCTAGAAAAAGTGCGGAGAAGAGCAACAAAGATGATTAGGGGACTGGAGGCTAAAACATATAAAGAATGGTTGCTGGAATTGGGTATGTCTAGTTTAATGAAGTTTAAAGTTAGTTTAATGAAAAGAACAACTAGGGGTAGCATGATAGCAGTGGTCCAATCTCTCAGGGGCTGCCACAAAAAAGAGGGGGTCAAGCTATTCTCCAAAGCTCCTGAAGGGAGGACAAGAAGCAACGGATGGAAACAAATCAAGGAGAGAAGCAACGTAGAACTAAGGAGAAACTTCCTGACAGAACAATTAACCAATGGAACAACCTGCCTCCAGAAGTTGTGAATGCTTCAACCCTGGAAGTTTTTAAGAAGAGACTGGACAACCATTTGTCTGAAATGGTATAGGATTTCCTGCCTGAGCAGAGGGTTGGACTAGATGACCTCCAAGGTCCCTTCCAACTATGTTATATTCTATTCTAAGGTGAGGGCCAATCATATCTCCACAGGGATGATGTATCAAAGGGAGGAAGCCTATCACAGAGAAGGCCCTTCTTCTTGATCCTATCAGATGGACCTCCATAAGAGGGGGGAACCAGAACGTTCCCTACCTCGCTGCTCAGGAGGGTCAGGTAGATGTAACAGGAAGAGACGGTCTTTTAGATAACCTGATCCCAAGCCACGTACAGATTTAAAGGTGACAACCAGCATCTAGAATTGCACCTGGAAGCAAATTGGCAGCCAATACAGCTTCCACAGTAGGAATGACACGTATGTACACCTGGGTCTGCACAAAACCATGTGGGCCACTGCATTTTGGATCAACTTGAACCTCCGGATGCTTTTCAAGGGCAATCTTATGTACAACACATTGCAATGGTCATGATGGGAGGTCACTAGGGCTTGAGTGATTGTGAGCAAGGATTGTTGAACATATTCCTGGTTCTTTTTTTCAGTGTTTTAAAAATGACGATGGCAAACCACCTTATGTACAACTTAAAAGTTCTGGATTTGTGGGAAAAAAATGAATTCAATTTTCTCTTTAAGAATCTCTCAGCATAGGTATTTTCTTTCCTGATTTCCACAGTGACCTTGAGACATGAGTTATGATGAGCTTATGATTTCAACTTTACCCGTTTTGTGTGCTTAGGAAGTGCCATGCTATATGTGGAGCCACAGAACAATTAAACCCTCAATTTCCCATTTCATGTGATTGAAATAGTCTACGCAGAAGACTTAAGTAGAAATCTTGATAGGGTCCCTTGTCTATCTCAAAGCTGCTTTTTCAAAAGGCATCTGGACTTCCATTTTTCCTTGAAGATGTTTCACTTCTCATCCAAGAAGCTTCTTCAGTTCTGACAGAAGCTTCTTGGATGAGAAGCGAAACGTCTTCAAGGGGAAAAAAAAAAGTCCAGTTGCCTTTTGAAAAAGCACCGGTGGGACCACCATGACCTGGATGACTGAGAATCTCCATAGACGTCCTGCCTGCTACCATTTGGAGGCAGAGGTTGGTAGAGGTCTCCAATCGGGTTATGGATAGAGAAAAATTTACTCTCTTCTCTTCGAAGTGCTTTAAAAAACAAACAAACTAAGAGCATGCAGAAAGAACAAAGAAACTTGCAAGGGGTTCTCCTGAAAACAAATCCTGTAGTAGCCAAGCAGCAGATCTTTTCATATGCCGCTCCGAGTCTCCGGAAAGGAGCGGCATACAAACCAAATAAAATAAATAAATAAAATAAATAACAATTCGGCTTGAGCAGGGGTTGGACTAGATCAGGGGTAGGCAACCTTGGCTCTTTTATAACTCATGGACTTCAACTCCCAGAATTCCTGAGCCAGCCATGCTGGCTCAGGAATTCTGAGATTTGGTCCACGAGTCATAAAAGAGCCAAGATTGCCTACCCCCGGACTAGATGTCCAAGGTTCCTTCCAACTTTATTTGTCTATGGAGGTTCTCAGTCATCCAGGTCATGGTTGAAACAGGGGTTTGATGAAGGGGTCAAAGAGGCCATCTATGTCAACATTCAACAGCCCTCTCTCAACAGACTGGGAGGGATATGACACCATCTATGTCCAGTCTATAGTCCTTTGAGCAGTTCCAAGAAGCCTGCATACCCATTTGACCCTGAGGACACAGATAAACCTCCAAGCGGTCTCAACAACTCTCTAAAACAGTGGTTCCCAACCTTCCTAATGCCGTGACCCTTTAATACAGTTCCTCATGTTGTGGTGACCCCCAACCCTAAGGGCTCTCCAAGCGCGCACCGACACCGCCCATTCACCCGCCACGCCCGGGGCTCAGCACGCCTAGCCTGTCCTCGTCTCACTTCCGAAGGTTGCCGGCCTGCCTGGCTCCAGCTGGCTGGGGAGGGGGGGCAGGAAGGCCGCTCCGCCCAGCCTGGTTGGAGAAGCGCGGGGGGGGGAGAGGGAGAGAGAGAGGGAGGGAGAGAGAGAGTGAGAGAGAGCGCCAAGAGGGTGATAGCACCGGCAGAGCTTAGTTCAGCCTCCTCCGCAGAAAAGGCCACAAAGCAGGGCAGCCTCCCTTAGGAGATGCTTGATGGAAACGAATACGGCGCTGCAACGGCCCCCAGCTCGAAGCTGTGTGGAGACGGATAGAGGAGCGATATCTCGGTTCCTAAGACCATCGGAAATATGTGTTTTCCCATGGTCATAGGCGACCCCTGTGAAAGGGTCATTCGACCCCCAAAGAGGTCGCGACCTACAGGTTGAGAACCACTGCTGTAAAAGAAGGCAAATGACCAGCTCTCTGCAAGGAGTATAAATCCTTCCATTTTCCCCACCATCCAGCCAGAGCTGAAGAAGCTTCTTGGATGAGAAGCGAAATGTTTTCAAGGGAAAAAAACCGCAAGAAAGTCGGGTTTCCTTTTGGAGCGGCACCTATGGGATACGGTCCCTTCCATCTCCTGAGATTTGTTCTGCTACCTGAGATGTGGGCTCAGCCCTGCTTTCGGTTCCACCAGAAAAAGATGGCCGCATGAATACAAATGAGATGGTTCTGTTCCCTGTGAAGGAGACAAAAGCAACAAAGGAAGGATTTTTAAAAACCTAACAAATAAAATAGGGAAAGACATTATTCCCAAGGGGAGCCAGGACATTCACATTACTTGGAAGGACCTTCTCTTACCTTCTGAAGTGCCCCTATATGGATCTTCTTTTGAAAAGTGCCCGAAAAACAGATCCTCAGAGGAAACGTCTCTCTCTAGATTTTCAGGGATGACAGCCCAGGGGAACTCCTGCTGCTGAAATGGAAGAAAGGAGAAAAAGAAAAGAAACTGAAGAAAGGAGAAAAAGGAAAAGAGGGTTAAATGGACCAACAGAGAAGAAGTAATGGATATTTCTCAGTCCACAATGCTTCTGACATGGTTCCGAAAAGAAGCAGCTTTTCAAAGAACTTTGAGGCTTATTTACCTTAAAAAATCCTTTTATTTCTGCATAGCTTCGGCACACACGAAAGTTAATCCCAATCACCCGTAACAAAGCATAATACACTCCCTCATTCTGCAATCATCAATCACATTCTCCAATTAAAGTGAAGTGTGAAGTGCCCCTCCCGTTACAGCTGACCTTGGCAATGCTGTGCTGAGATATTGTTATGGTTAAATAGCATATTTTCCCATCCACTAAGCTAGTATTGTCTGCTTTAACTCTAGAAGTGATATACAGGCTAAATAAAACATGTTTGCTTCTTCATATATGGCAAGCAAGAACATCCGATGTTAGCAGTCTTGACACCTTCTATACTTTATATCAGGGGTGTCAAGCTGCCGGTCCACGGGCCGGACCTGTCACCAGGAAACCGCCCACCCCATTGCCGGCAATGGGGAAAAAGCTCCGATATGTCACACGATGTCGCGAGTTCGACATGTCTGCTTTATATCCATCAGTGGAGATGGAGACTAAGAAGGGAACCATTGCCCCAAATGGAAGAAATGAATGATCTGCCATAAGAGTTTATTTGTTGTTACATTTTTTTTAAATCATCCATCAGCTGAAGTTTTTGTGGCAGTTTACAGTAGAAGAGAAACACGTGTGTTCTTAATGTTTAAAAGGCCAGAAATCCTTACTACAGAAACATAGAAAACTGAGATTCTTTGGAGATTCTCAGTCATCCAGGTCATAGTTGTCCCAAAGATTGCTTTTTCACGAGGCAACTGGACTTTCTTTTTTTCTCTTTGAAGATATTTCGCTTCTCATCCAAAAAGCTTCTTTAGCTCTGACCGGATGGTGGCCTCAACGATTCTGTAAAAGAATGCAAATGACCAGCTGTCTGCAAGGAGTATAAATCCTTCCATTCCCCCACCATCCCATCAGACCTGATGAAGCTTCTTGGATGAGAAGCGAAACATCTTCAAAGAAAAACAAGGCAGTCCAGTTGCCTTGTGAAAAAGCATCTTCGGGATAGAAAACTGATGGCGGAAGAAGACCTAGTGGTCTGTCAAGCTTGCCCTTTAAGTGGTATGTATGCATGTAAATATATATATATAGGTATGTATGAATGTATTTATGTTAGTTGATAGACATATAAGAACATAAGAACATAAGAAGAGCCATGCTGAATCAGGCCAAAGCCCATTGAGTCCAGCATTCTGTGTCACACAGTGGCCCACCAATTGTACATGGGGATCTTGAGCAGAAAGAGAAGGCAAAACCCTCCCTTTCCCTTGACCCCCAACAAATGGTACTCAAGGGAATCCTGCCTGCCTCAACCAACAAAGAGGCGGCACATGGACATCCGTTTTAATAACCACCGATACACTTGGCATCCATGAATCTGTCTGACCCTGCCTTGAAGCTGTCAAGGCTGACAGCTGTCACGATATGTTTTCCCCAAGCACGTTTAACAATTATACGGGTAATCCTTGACTTACAATAGTTCATTTAGCGATTGTTCATAGTTACAACGGCACTACAAAAAGTGACTTATGACTGTTTTTTCACACCTGATCAAAATTTGGCAACTGGCTCGTATTTACGATGATGATTGCAGTGTCCTGGGGTCATGTGATCCCCTTTTACGACCTTCCGACAAGCAAAAATCAATGGAGGAATCCAGATTCACTTTAACAATCTTGTTACTCACTTAACAATTACAGCAAGGAAGTGGTAAAATGGGTCAAATCTCACTTAGCAAATGACTCGCTTAGCAACAGAAATTTCAAGCTCAGTTGTGGTGGTAAGTTGAAGACTGCCTGTATATCGTTTCTATTATTTGGACCCATCTTGAGATTCCAAGATGAAGACGTCCTACCTGCAGGTTTTCCTGCTGCTTCTTCTCCACCTGGGCCATGAGGAAGCCTTCCGCCAGGGCCACCGCCTGGGAGCTGGTCTCTGCTCCACACTCCCGCACCCAGCTCCCCATCTCAGGGGGCAGGAGGGCCAGGAAATGCTTTAGGACTACCAGGTCCAGCATCTGTGCCTTCGTGTTCCTTTCTGGCTGCATCCACGCATGGCAAACTTGGTGGAATCGGTTGCAAAGTCCTCGGGGACACTCAACCTCCTGGTATTGGAGCCTCCTGAAGTTGCAGGGCTGAACCTCTGAAGGGAGGATGGTTTCCTCCTCCAGGATCTTCTGTCCAGTGCTTGCCCAGATGTCCCCACAGCCCGCAAGCTGAACTGCAGAAGGACTTTTTCCAGTTGCCTCCCTTGCTAACAGCTGTGTCTCCATCTTCCTCTGTTCTCCAACAGGACTTTAAATGGGGCTGCAGATCTCGTGACTCTCTCCTTTGTGAGATATTTTTGTGTCTAGGCAAGGAGACAACGTGCTTCTGGCCTACACATCTGCAACAGAAAAGCACAGAGAATGTAACAAGTGATCTTTTAACATCTCCCTACAAAATGTCAGAATAAGGATTCTTTTGAGCTGGAGTAGGGACTGCATTAGGAAGATGGATGTGATTTTATCTGCTAATGTTTTTTATCTGCTGTGTTTATTTTTTATGGATGATTTCAATGTCTTTCAATGTTTTTATGTTGAAAGCTGCCCAGTGCCATTTGTTATAAGACGGGCAGCAAAAAAATTTCATAAATAAATAAATAGCAACAGCCCTTAAGACTTATATACTGCTTCACAGTGCTTTACAACTCTAATTTATAGTCACAGAGTCAACATATTGCCCCCAACAATATTTTACTGATCTCGGAAGGATGGAAGGCTGAGTCTACCTTGAGCCGGCGAAAATCGAACTGCGGGCAGTGGGCTGAATTAGCCTGCAATACTGCATTCTAACCACTGTGCCATCATGGCTCTTCAAATAAATATCATGGGCCCAAAATATGACACATCTCAATACAGGTAGTCCTTCTTTAATGAGCACAAGTGATACTGGTAACTCAGCCATTAAGTCAGCGGTTCTCAACCTGTGGGTCGCGCTGCGCATGCACAGTTCGGCCCGTTGCGCCGCGCATGCGTGGTTCGACCCGTCACGTGCGCGCTGCGCATGCGCGGATTGGCCTGTCGCGCCACGCGTGCACGGTTTGGGCCATTGCGCTACGTGTGCGCGGTTTGGGCTGTTGCGGCGTGCGTGCGCGGCACGGGGTCGTGCTGCGCATGGGCGGCGCAAGTGGAGTCTCAGCCTGAAAAAGGTTGAGAACCGCTGCATTAAGTGAAGTAGTTGCTAAGGAAAACAGATGCTCTTACCACAGCTTTCCTTTGCTTTACAGACCTGTGAAGGATGCAAATGTGAGGACTGCTCACAAAGTTACTTCTTCATCCCTGTTCAGCAGTCATATCCATGGATTTGGGATATGGATGCAGCTTTCTCTTCCTCACAGTCAGTGCAATTGTAGCATTTCCTCTGCAAGAGAACAGATGTTGAGACTTTGGGGAAAAGTGCACAGAAGAGCAACTAAGATGATTAAAGACTTGGAGACTAAAACATATGAAGAAAGGTTGCAGAAATTGGTATGGCCAATCTAGAGAAAAGAAGGATTAGGGATGACATAATAGCAGTATTCTAGTATTTGAGGGGCTACCACAAAGAAGAGGGGGTCAACTTTTCCAAAGCACCAAAGGGCAGGACAAGAAACAATGGATGGAAACTGATCAAGGAGAGAAGCAACCTGGAATTAAGGAGAAACTTCCTAACAGTGAGAACAATGAACCAGTAGAACAGAAGTTGCCTTCAGAGGTTGTGGGTACTTCATCACTGGAGGTTTTTAAGAAGAGATTGCACAGCCACTTGCCTGAAATGATATATGGTCTCCTGCCTGAGCAATTGGACTAGAAGATTAGGCAAGAAAAACCAAATGCACAGGTATAGTATAGGGGGTCCCTTGCTCAATAGTAGTAACTGTGAGAGGGACCTCGGAGTCCTAGTGGACAATCACCTAAATAGGAGCCAGCCGTGTGCTGCAGCTGCCAAAAAGGCCAACACAGTGCTGGGCTGCATTAACAGAGGGATAGAATCAAGATCACGTGAAGTATTAATACCACTTTACAATGTCTTGGTAAGGCCACACTTGGAATACTGCATCCAGTTTTGGTCACCGCAATATAAAAAAGATGTTGAGACTCTAGAAAGAGTACAGAGAAGAGCAACAAAGATGATCAGGGGACTGGAGGCTAAAGTATATAAGGAAAGGCTGCTGGAATTGGGTTAGGGTTAGTTTAACAAAGAGAAGGACTAGGGGGGACATGATAGCAGTCGTCCAGTATCTCAGTGGCTTCCCCAAACAAGAGGGAGGCAAGCTATTCTCCAAAGTGCCTGAAGACAGGACAAGAAGCAAAGGAGAGAAACTAATCAAGGAGAGAAGCAACCTAGAACTAAGGAGAAACTTCCTGACAGTTAGAACAATTAGCCAGTGGAACAACCTGCCTCCAGAAGCGGTGAATGCTCCAACACTGGACATTTTAAAGAAGAATTTGTCTGAAATGGTATAGGGTTTCCTGCCTGAGCAGGGGGTTGGACTAGATGACCTCCAAGGTCCCTTCCAACCTATTCTTATTCTTATTACTATTATTATCATCATTATTATTATTATGACCTCCAAGGTCCTTTCCATCTCTATTCTGACTGACGTGTTGATGAAGTGGTTGCTAAGCGAAACGGACTGTGCTGATGTTCTTACCCCAGAGCTTTCCTTTGCTTTACAGACCTGTGAAGGATGCAAATGTGAAGACTGGCCACAAAGTTATCATTTCATCCCTGTTTAGCAGTCACATCTATGGATTTGGGACACAGATGCAGTTTTCTCTTTCTCACTCTTGGGTGCCATTTTTAGCATTTCCTCCGCAAGGGAACAGACCTTCTTCAGCCACTTCTTTGAAACGGTATACGGTCTCCTGCCTGAGCAGGGGGCTGGACTAGAAGACCTCCAAGATCCCTTCCAATCTGTTACTCGGAGGACAAAGAGGAGGAGGGAGGCGGCTCCTGCTTGAGCAGGGGGTTGGACTAGATGACCTCCAAGGTTCCTTCCAATCTATCATTCTGAGGAGGAGGAGGGGGGGAGAGGGGTCTCCTGCTTGAGCAGGGGGCTGGACGAGAAGACCTCCAAGGTCCCTTCCAATCTGTTACTCGGAGGACAAAGAGGAGGAGGGAAGCGTCTCCTGCTTGAGCAGGGGGTTGGACTAGATGACCTCCAAGGTCCCTTCCAATCTATCATTCTGAAGAGGAGGAGGGGGGGAGAGGGGTCTCCTGCTTGAGCAGGGGGCTGGACTAGAAGACCTCCAAGGTCCCTTCCAATCTGTTACTCGGAGGACAAAGAGGAGGAGGGAAGCGTCTCCTGCTTGAGCAGGGGGTTGGACTAGATGACCTCCAAGGTCCCTTCCAATCTATCATTCTGAGGAGGAGGAGGGGGGGAGAGGGGTCTCCTGCTTGAGCAGGGGGCTGGACTAGAAGATCTCCAAGATCCCTTCCAATCTGTTACTCGGAGGACAAAGAGGAGGGAAGCGTCTCCTGCTTGAGCAGGGGGTTGGACTAGATGACCTTCAAGGTCCCTTCCAATCTATTATTCTGAGGAGGATGAGGGGGGGGAGAGGGGTCTCCTGCTTGAGCAGGGGGCTGGACTAGAAGACCTCCAAGGTCCCTTCCAATCTGTTACTCGGAGGACAAAGAGGAGGAGGGAAGCGGCTCCTGCTTGAGCAGGGGGCTGGACTAGATGACCTTCAAGGTCCCTTCCAATCTGTTACTCGGAGGACAAAGAGGAGGAGGGAAGCGTCTCCTGCTTGAGCAGGGGGTTGGACTAGATGACCTCCAAGGTCCCTTCCAATCTATTATTCGGAGGAGGAGGAGGAGGCGGAGGGGAGAGGGGTCTCCTGCTTGAGCAAGGGGTTGGGCTAGATGACCTCCAAAGTGCCTTCCAGCTCTATTCTGATTGACTGATTGATTGATTGGCACCAGGTGGGCCCCTGGGGTCCTCCCTCCAAGGAGCCAGACTAAGCCAGACATCTTGCCTGAACGCAGCTTCCTTTGCTAACAAAACGTCCAGTCTTCCCGCTGCAATCGTTTCCTCTCCGCGCATGCTTCCCCCATCCATGCATGCATGCATGCACGCATGCAATGGGGCGGCAGGGGAACATGGGACCCCGGGCTTCCACCCCCCTCCTCTTCCCCGGGACTCAACACTTGGGGGGGGAGAGATTGCACCCTCTCCGTCTCCAGCGCGACGTGATTCCCCCTTCCCGCGTGGAAAGCTTCCCCCACTCACCGCGCAGCCTCGCCTCTGGATTCCCCGTCCTTGCCAAACTTTCCTCGCAGCCGCGTTCGCCTCCCTGCGGGACAAAAGCGGTTAAAACGAGCGAGTGCAGCGTCCGAGAGAGGCTCACGCTTTGGCCGACGTCGCTCCGCCTCTGGGCTGGGCGTGTGACGTAGGACGTTCCAAGCAGCGGGCGTACCAAGATGGAGGGTCGGGCAAGCCTCCGAGCTTCGGGAGGGAGCGGAGCATGCGCAAGAGACCAGCTGGTGGGCTTGGAGCAGGAAATGGCGTCACCAGACGGGAATGGTGGAGTCCTGAGTGCCTTAGGAAGGCGGGTTGGGGGGAGGAATGCCGTGTCCCATGTTCCCCTGCCACCCTTTTCCACGCTCAAGCCAGGCAATGGGGCTCTGCTCATTTGAATTGGGTTGGGGAAGGAATGCAGATGGGGCGAAATTTCCTCTTAAGGTCCACCTTCTGAGTCCTGGGAAGCGGGTAGCCCGGGACCCATGTTGCACTGCCACCCCTTTTCATGCATGGGGAGGGGGGGGGAAGCAAAACCCAGATCCATCACTTTGCCCCCAGGGAAGCCCCAGGATGGCCAGGAAGGAAGTGGAGGAGATCTGGGTGGAAGGAAGAGCTTCTTAACCCCCAATTCCTGGGAAAGGACTGCCTGGTTTATTGGTTCCGATACTGCATTGAAGTGGTTGACTGTTGAATTGGAGTGGGTGTTTTTTTGTATTTTTAGATATTCCTTGTTTGGGATTTTTATTGTAATTTATTGTTTATATATATGTTGTTAGCCGCTCCGAGTCTCCGGAGAGGAGCAGCATACAAGCCCAAACAAACAAATAAATAATAAATAAATAAGGGGGACACGGACAATGGGGTTTTTGAGGGTGGAGTTTCCTTCTCTGAGCTTGTGGGTGTCAGAAGTGAGTCTTCATCCTGGTTCATCCAAGCCGGGATAAATAAGCAACATGGCGACTGCTTTGGGAAGAAGGGTACAGTTTATTGAAGAAGCAGAAAGATGGTCCTTGCAAGGGAGAGCAGAGGAAAGAGGAGTTGAGCACATGGGCAGTAGGTTTTTATACCCCCTCTAGCCTTGTTTGGAATAGTTTCCTGTTCCTGTGGCGTGAACCTTGAGGCTATTTCTGAGTGTTTTTCTAAGCCTTGATATCTGTGGTTTAATCCTATTATCATATCCTGCTTCCCAGGTGATGGGGCTAATGACTCCTAGAGCAGGGGTTCTCAACCTTGGCAACTTTAAGACTTGTGGACTTCAACTCCCAGAATTCCTCAGCCAGCTTTGCTGGCTGAGGAATTCTGGGAGTTGAAGTCCACAAGTCTTAAAGTTGCCAAGGTTGAGAACCCCTGTCCTAGTGTTTGGGTGTCTTCTTGAGTGCCCTGGCTTCAGCTTCCTGATGGTTCTACATCTGCATTTGTAGGGGGCTAGCTCTTGCTTGGGGCAGAGAGATAGATTTGGGGCCAGGTTTGGTTTAAAAAAAAATCTTTTTGAGGAAAAATATATTTTTCTGCCCTTTTAATATTTCCTTCTCTGGGCTAACTTCCCTCATGGGTTAGTTTCTGAATGTTTTTGTTGACCAGGAATCCCATGATAGCATTGATGGAACTGGTGAAGACTTTTCCAAATTGTTGAAGGAAAAGTCTTCATCAGAACATAGGTGCAGGTAACCCAGTTACCTCAATAGACCTTTAGGGTCATGGAAATGTCCCTGAGATACCCCCCAATGTCCTTGGCATCCCACAAGGAAGGTGGATGACTGTTGGAATCCTAGCGGATGATCATTTAACATGAACTAGCAGTGTGTGGCTAGCAGCCAAAAAAGCTAATTCAAATACAATCCTTGATTGTATAAACAGGCATAGAATCAAAATCATGTGTATTAGTACCGCTTTATAAAGCCATAGTAAGAACACACCTGGAATACTGCATCCAGTTTTGGTCACATTACAAAAAAGATGTTGAGACTTTGGGAAAAATACAAAGAAGAGCAACTAAGATGACTAAAGGCCTGGAGACTAAAACACGAAGAAGGGCTGCAGGATTTGAGTTTGGCTAGTTAGAAAAAAGAAGGACTAGGCGGGGGGGGGCATTCTCCAGAGCACCCAAGGGTAGGACAAGAAGCAATGGATGGTTATGTAAAAGTTAATAATTTTACACATTTTGTTTCTCGCTTGCGGCATTTCAACCCAGACCAGGGAGTCTTAATTCAACCCCAAGGATCACCGGGCAAACAGTAAGAATCCTGGGTGAAGGTTTGGCCTCTCTAGGATACTGCAGAGTATCATTTTAATGGCACCTCTGCTGCAATCCTAGACATCACAAGGGCTCCCTGCAATAGGGAATGCAAGATAGTCCACAATGCCATATTTAGCCATCTTTTTGGGACAAATCTACCTCAGTAAAACTCTACTTTTGCCCCAAATCCTGCATCCTTTAAAATAGTCTTTCCTGTGGAATCCTACCTCATTTGCCTTTAGTGCATTCTGAATGCTGCAGATGACCATCTTTTAAAATGCCTGGAGGCATGGGCAAGTATACAATAATAAAGCTGGAATTCCAAAGATGCTTTTTCACAAGGCAACTGGACTTTCTTCTTTTTCCTTCATTTTGCTTCTCATCCAAGAAGCTTTTTCAGCTCTAGACTGGATGGTCGAGCCCATCGAGTACAGCATTCTGTGTCACACAGTGGCCCACCAATTGTACATGGGGATCTTGAGCAGAAAGAGAAGGCAAAACCCTCCCTTTCCCTTGACCCCCAACAAATGGTACCCAAGGGAATCCTGCCTGCCTCAACCAACATAGAGGCGGCACATGGACATCCGTTTTAATAACCGATACACTTGGCATCCATGAATCTGTCTAACCCTGCCTTGAAGCTATCAAGGCTGACAGCTGTCACGACCTCTTCTGGAAGTGAATTCCATAAACCAACGACCCTCTGGGTGAAGAAATGTTTCCATTTATTTGTCCTCACTTTCTTACCTATGAGCTTTAGGGAGTGCCCCCTTGTCCTAGTATTGTGTGATAGAGAAAAGAATTTTTCTCTATCCACCTTTTCTATCCCATGCATGATTTTATACACTTCGATCAAGTCACCGCTTAAATGCCGTCTTTCAAGGCTGAAGAGACCAAGGCGTTGCAATCTGGTTTCATAAGGGAGGCGCTCCATTTCCTTGATCATTCTTCTTGCCCTTTTTTGCACCTTTTCCAGTTCCATTATATCCTTCTTGAGGTGCGGTGACCAGAACTGTACACAGTACTCCAAGTGTGGTCTCACCATCGATTTGTACAGAGGCAATACAACACTTGCTGACTTATTTTCGATTCCCTTCCTAATCATGCCATGGTCAATGACATGGATGGCCTCTTTGACCCCCCTCTTTCAACCATGACCTGGATGACTGAGAATTTCCATAGACAAATAAAGTTGGAAGGAACCTTGGACATCTAGTCCAACCCCTGCTCAAGCAGAATTGTTATGAAAAGATCTGCTGCTTGGCTACAAGATTTATTTTCTGATATACCCCTTGTAAGTTTATGGAGATTCTCAATCAAAGAGGCCATATATGTCAAAACTGAACAGCCTTCTTACAACAGAGGGGGAAGGATATGACATCATTTATCTTCCGTCTACAACACAGATAAACCTCCAAGTGGCCTCAGTGACTCTCTAAAATAGTGGTTCTCAACCTGTGGGTCGCGACCCCATTTGGGGTCGAATGACCATTTCACGGAGGTCGCCAAACAATGCAGTCCACCATTTTTTCCCTTTTCCCCTCGGCCGGCGCAGGGGGCAGCACCGCGTATGCACGGGGTAGCACCAGGCTGTTGCGCCGCGCATGCGTGGTGCAGGTCGGGGTCGCGGACTGAAAAAGTTGAGAACCGCTGCTCTAAAAGAATGCAAATGACCAGCTGTTTGCAAGGAGTATAAATCCTTCCATTCCCCACCATCCAGTCAGAGCTGAAGAAGCTTCTTGGATGAGAAGCGAAATGTCTTCAAAGAAAAAACAAGGAAGGTCAGTTGCCTGGTGAAAAAGCATCTTTGTGAGCTTCCCCCCCCCATTGTGCATGCTATTGGTATTAAAAAAAAAAGCATTTTGAAGAGAAGGGAGTAAATTTTTCTCTATCCAAAACCAGACTGGAGACTTCTGCCAGTCTCTGCCCCCAAATGGTGGCAACTTAACATGGAGTCTGATATCACCTTTAAAACTATCCACCTTTATTAGGACATCAGCTTCATTAGGACAGAACAGATTCATCATAACAGGACTTGTAAAAGAAAATTGGGGAGGGGGAAATATTTATTGGCCAAGTAAACACAATATACAAAGCAATATCATGATTTACAAGGGTTTAGCCTTGCAAGCTCTCTTAATTCAAGCTTAGGCTCTGCCAGGGGGCCGAGTTCACACAATACAAAATCACGTGGAGCAGAAATGTCTGTAAATGTTTATTCATTTCACTGCCTAATTACATTTTTCTGTGATTAGGCAACTAAATGAGTAACATTTAAAGACATTTCTGCTCCATGTGATTTTGTACTAATTAGTACCTTAGTACCTTTTAATACTAGATGTTGAGACTCTAGAAACTAGAGTACAGAGAAGAGCAACAAAGATGATTAGGGGACTGGAGGCTAAAACATATAACGAATGGTTGCTGGAATTGGGTATGTCTAGTTTAATGAAGAGAAGGACGAGGGGGGACATGATAGCAGTCTTCCAATATTATTATTATTAATTTATATCTCGGGCCGCCACAAAGAAGAGGGAGTCAAGCTATTTTCCAAAGCGCCTGAAGGCAGGACAAGAAGCAATGGGTGGAAACTAACCAAAGAGAGAAGCAACCTAGAACTAAGGAGAAATTTCCTCACAGTTAGAACAATTAATCAGTGGAACGACCTGCCTCCAGAAGCGGTGAACGCTCCAACACCGGAAGTTTTTAAGAAGAAACTGGACAGCCATTTGTCTGAAATGGTATAGGGTTTCCTGCCTGAGCAGGGGGTTGGACTAGATGACCTCCAAGGTCCCTTCCAACTTTATCATCATCATTACTACTTCTACTACTACTACTACTACGAGGAGGTATACAGAATCTCAGAAGACCAGAAGAAACTCCTTGACTATTCAGGAATGAAGAGCAGCCTTTCCTGATTTTATATTATTTTATTTATGTTGGGCCCCACTGATTTCCAAATGTCTCTTTTCCCCATGCTTATTTGTAAGTAACACTACCACATCAACTAGGGGTGACATGATAGCAGTGTTCCAATATCTCAGGGGTTGCCACAAAAAAGAGGGAGTCAAGCTAGTCTCCAAAGCACCTGAAGGCAGGACTAGAAGCAACGGATGGAAACTAGTCAAGGAGAGAAGCAACCTAGAACTAAGGAGAAATTTCCTGACAGAATAATTAATCAGTGGAACGACTTGCCTCCAGAAATTGCGAATTCTCCAACACTGGAAGTTTTTAAAGAAGAGACTGGACAATCATTTGTCTGAAATGGTATAGGGTTTCCTGCCTGAACTGGGGGTTGGACTAGACCTCCAAGGTCCCTTCCAACTCTATTATTTTTGTTGTTATTGTTGTTGTTATTATTGTTTAATCCTTATTCTCCTGTGTATCAGAAAGAAACTCATGAGAAATTTAAGGCACAAAGCCTCCAAGGTTTGAAAGACTTGAGTATGTATGAACTGAAGCAAATAAATCTAGTATTTCTATGGATTAGGAGCCCAGTGGATCCTTGTATGAGAAGTAAGGTGACTTTCCTGGTGGAATTCCTTTCCACACATCATGCATCTATATGGTTTCTCTCGCATGTGGATCCTGTAATGTGAATTAAGGTTACTACTATTCGCAAAGCTCTTCCCACACTCAGTACATCTGTAGGGTTTCTCCCCTGTGTGGATCCTTTTATGGGAAGTAAGGGATCCATTTTCACGGAATGTCCTTCCACATTCCAGACATTTGTATGGTTTTTCCCCCGTGTGGATCCTTTTATGGGAAGTAAGGGATCCATTTTCACGGAATGTCTTTCCACATTCCAGACATTTATATGGCTTTTCCCCTGTGTGGATTGTTTTGTGAGAAAAGAGATTACTTCTCTGACTGAAGCTTTTTCCACATTCCAGGCATTTATAGGGATTCTCTCCCATGTGGATACTCTTATGGGAAGTAAGGCATCTAATTTCCTGGAAACATTTTCCACACTCCAAGCATTTATAGGGTTTCTCTCCTGTATGGATCCTTTTATGGCATGTAAGGAAAGTGTTCTCGCTGAATCTTTTTCCACACTCTGTGCATTTGTATGGTTTCTCACCTGTGTGGACCCTTTTGTGGGAAATAAGCCGACAATTCCACCTGAAATTCTTTCCGCACTCCGTGCACTTATAGGGTTTCTCAGCTGTGTGGATCCTTTTGTGGCATGCAAGGACAGTGTTCTCAGTGAATCTCTTTCCACATTCTGTGCATTTGTATGGTTTCTCACCTGTGTGGATCCTTTTGTGGGAAATAAGCTGACTATTACACCTGAAATTCTTTTCACATTCCATGCACTTATAGGGTTTCTCACCTGTGTGGATCCTTTTGTGGGAAATAAGCCGACAATTCCACCTGAAATTCTTTCCACATTCCGTGCACTTATACGGTATATCTCCCATACTGTCCCTTCCAGGTAAGGGAAGAATAAGGGTCCCACTGCAACTGTTTTCACCCTCTTTGTATCCATATTGTTGCGTAGAATGAGTTTTGTAATGTTTCTTTATATCTGATTTCTCTTTGAATTTTTTCACTCTGTTCCCCAAATATTCTTTGTTTTGTTGTTGCGCAGCAAAATTATTTCCACTCCTAACAGGCTGGAAAACTAAGCTTTCCTTGTTTCCATGTTTTGATACATTTCTTCGGCAATATTTTGTTCCCTTCTGATTTGCAATTTGTTCTGCTCCCTTCACGGGCGGGATTGTCTGGCGTGTTATCTCGCAAGACTTGTTCTGCTGCTCATTCACTCCTTAAAAGAAGAAGAAAGCAAGTTATGGCAAGGTACAAAAAAATGAAGTTTAAAGAATAAGAAGTGACTCTAAACATCCGGCTGGGAAGGTTGACCAAGACGAAGCAGCTTTTCGAAAGTCTGTCGTACTGATCAACATAAAAGACAATTTAAAGTTTACTGACTGCTGACTTTTGATAAAGCTTATATCTATATAGGATCCACTGATTCTAACAGAAGAGAATCTATGCAGCACAGTTTAACTATGGCGTCCTTGGTGCTCTCTGAGGTTAGTAGTTTGTTATTTATTTTATTTTTTAAATTTTTATGCCGCTCCTCTCCGAGGACTCGGAGCGGCTAACAACATAAATAAAAACAACATCTCAACATTTCCAAAAATCTAAAACCAAATCTTAAAAAGCATTTTAAAAAGACCCTCAGACACATTATTCATTCACACACAATCACAGTCATCCCCAGGCCTGCCGGCATAGATAGGTTTTTAGATTCTTCCGGAAGGCCGGGAGAGTGGGGGAAACGCGGACTTCAGGGGGCAGTTGGTTCCAGAGGGTGGGCGCCACAACAGAGAAGGCCCTCCCCCTAGGACCCGCCAAACGACATTGTTTCGCTGACGGGACCCGGAGGAGGCCGACCCTGTGCGCTCTCACCGGTCGAAGTATGTGGCAGAAGACGGTCCCGTAAGTATCCTGGTCCAATGCCATAAAGGGCTTTATAGGTAATATGTTTATTACCCAACTAGTTAACTAGCTCTAATGCTGCTACCTAGTTGGGTAACGAAACATCTGCAACCAAACCATCAAGCTCAGAAAGCACCAAAAACTCCATGGATCCACTGATCTTAAACCAAAAGCATATCGATGTTGTTACATTTTTTTCCCCCTTCATTAATCAATTCTCCTTCCTTACATATTGCTATCAATTCTCAGCAACGTTGGTCTGCAAAGTCTTTTGGAAAGAAAGAAGGATCAGGACCATCCAATTCTCTGGTAAAATACTACTGGTAATCCTTGACTTATGTCTGTAGCTTGCTGCAGTTGTAAGTCGAGATATCACATGACTGGTTTCCTGCCTGAGCAGGGGGTTGGACTAGATGACCTCCAAGGTCCCTTCCAATTTTTTTATTATTATTACTATTACTGTACCCAATTTTTCAGCAGCTTTTGCAACATTCTCATAGACATGTTAAACAGCAATCCAAGAGTAGCTCAAGGGAATGTTTAGAACTGAGATTCCGGTGAAATAGGAACTGTTTATTCCATGAAGGTCTGAAAGAGCAAACAAAGGTGTTCTTCCAGAAAGATTCACTGTTGATGAGGTAAAAGTATGTAACATCTTTTATGAGTTCCCAAATTGCATAGAAGTATTACATTTCCCTCTGGCAGAACAAGAGAAATTATTATTATTATTATTATTATTATTATTATTTATTTATTTATTTATTTATTTATTTAATTTCTATGCCGCCCTATTCCGGAGAACTCAGGGCGGCATAGAAATAGAAAAAGGCTATGGATAAATAAATGTTGTGTACGCAAAATATAAAGCTTTCACCTCAACGAGGTTATCAGAGGGACAAAAAGCTGTTGGGTGCAGATGGGTGTACAAAAAAGAAACTTTTGATGAATGATGAAATACAATATAAAGCAAGGTTAGTTGCTCAAGACCTACACAAGACTGGTTAGGAATGAAAAGAATTCTGTTTATTCTATATTCCGTTCCATTCCATTCCATTCTATTCTTTATTCCTATTCTATATTCCTATTCCTCTCCTCTCCTCTCCTCCCCCTCCCCTCTACTTCTCTTCATTCTTATTCTTATATTATTTAGTAGCTGGAGCAGTGAGATTGTGCAGTGAGCCAGAATGCAGAGTTATATTTGATTCGTTGAAGAGTGCTGGCTCCTCCGGCGTGATCTGTTCTGTGATTGGTTGCTACGCGTGGAGGGGAAGTTTCCCTCCCCCCCCCCCGCCTTTTTCTTCTGTGCCCTATGTGCTCTGCAATTTACCTCAGGATGCTCCTGATTGCCTGACTATCTTGTCTGCTGTATAGATGTAAAATATATTTATATAAAACTGCAAGTTCCTGTCAGGGTCTCTGACTTCATTTGGACACCTGCTACGCAATTCCTTGATCCTAACCTAATCATAAGAAAGGCTGAGCGCCAAAAAATTGAGGCCTTTGAACTATGGTGCTGGAGAAGACTCCTGCGAGTCCCCTGGACTGCAAGGCGATCAAACTGGTCAGTCCTAGAGGAGATCAACCCTGACTGCTCTTTAGAAGGCCAGATCCTGAAGTTGAAACTCAAGTACTTTGGCCACTTAATGAGAAGGAAGGACTCATTGGAGAAGGGCCTGATGCTGGGAAAGATGGAGGGCAAGAGAAGAAGGGGACGACAGAGAATGAGGGGGCTGGATGGAGTCACGGAAGCAGTAGGCGTGAGCTTCAATGGACTCCAGAAGATGGTAGAGGACAGGAAGGCCTGGAGGAACGTTGTCCATGGGATCGCGATGGATCGGACACGACTTCGCAACTAACAACAACAACAAACCTAAGCTACTGGCTTTGTCTCTTCCTAGAAGCAGGGCTATCTTTTACAGAGAAATAGCACAATTCATCATATCACAAACGTCTCCTTTAAGTATCTGAGGGCCCAGCAGAGATTCTTACCCAGAGAGGCCACATTCTGGGAATTCTCCTGCATGACTTCTCTATGGAGGGCTTTTTGGTAGGAATCCAGCTGAGACCACTCCTCCTCGGAGAAATACACTGCCACCTCCTTGAATGACACAAGACTCTCCTGAACAAGGAAAAACAGGAACATGTTAACCAACAGCTCAAGGAACTACTTGCCAATTCTCTTCCTTTGCTGACCAATCTTTAAAGCAGAGATCTCTGCACATGGGTGTTTCTAAAGGATGCAAAATATTATATGAGGAAAGTGGCACAGATGGCAGGATTTGTCTGATGAAACATTTGTGGCAAGGCTAAGAAACTTCACTGTTTTGTGGTGAAGAGGATGGGACTTCTGATGACGGCTAAATTAACTTCTTTGGTTAGAGTAGAAAGAACCCCTATGTTTAAGTTGCTCTTGGTAAATACACATTTATATTTAAAAAATACATTTTACTATTTCTGAAGGATTTTCAGTGACCTTCAGGGAAAAAAATAATAATTATTCTGGATTGCCTCCAAATCCAGGCTGACCACTTCTCGGTGGCCACTTTTCCTGATCGTTTGCTATTTTGATTTACGCAGACAGCTGTCTCAAATGCAGGACTCTGAGCGATTTGCAACCCTTCAGAGTTGCTGAAATATGTGCTGAAACATTTCTGTGTGACATTTTAGGCAGAGATAAAAGAAATGCTTAAACCAATTAGATGTAAAAGAAAGAAATTTGGTGCTCATATACTTATTTTGAAGCCTCCACCTGGATTAGGTTTAACAAAAAAAAAATATCTTCAGGGCACTCCTTTATGTATCAGATAAAAAAAATCAAAATCAATCTTCATTATAGTCATAAACAAGCATTTTTACTATGTTTTTTCTAATGATCCTATAGACCTTTAATTTGAAGTAGAGTGGGGGCAACTGGATGGAGCTGAGTGTTTACTGGCTGGATCCCCTTTCTGATGCCTCATGGAGTTCACAACAGATATTTTTCTTTGCGCCCTAAGAGAGAAACAACTGCTGCTACCTAGGATTGAACTCTTAACCTTCCGAGTGGGAGGCGAGCGTCTTCACTTGGTCTCTTCAGCCTTGGTCTCTTCAGCCTTGAAAGACGGCGTTTAAGGGGTGACTTGATCGAAGTGTATAAAATCATGCATGGGATAGAAAAGGTGGATAGAGAAAAATGCTTTTCTCTATCACACAATACCAGGACAAGGGGGCACTCGCTAAAGCTCATAGGTAAGAAAGTGAGGACAGATAAAGGGAAATATTTCTTCACCCAGACGGTCGTTGGTTTATGGAATTCACTTCCAGAAGAGGTCGTGACAGCTGTCAGCCTTGATAGCTTCAAGGCAGGGTTAGACAGATTCATGGATGCCAAGTGTATTGGTGGTTATTAAAACGGATGTCCATGTGCTGCCTCTATGTTGGTTGAGGCAGGCAGGATTCCCTTGAGTACCATTTGTTGGGGGTCAAGGGAAAGGGAGGGTTTTGCCTTCTCTTTCTGCTCAAGATCCCCATGTACAATTGGTGGGCCACTGTGTGACACAGAATGCTGGACTCGATGGGCTTTGGCCTGATTCAGCATGGCTCTTCTTATGTTCTTATGTTCACCACCAGGCCACCACACTACTCTTTTACAATATAATATTAAGTGATAAATTTAAGTAATGCCCCCAAAGCTAGCAGGAAATAAACTGTACACAAATGATTGAAATACCGAAAAAGGAATCTATGGCAAAAATGTCGGAACCATATAAACCAAAGTTAAAAGATCAATGAGCAAGATCAAAGACATTAAATGAAGAATTTCAAAATCAAAAGCAATGATGTGTATTACAGCCAAAGAGGGTAATGAGGTCATGTGTAAAGGAAGGGGGGAAAAAACCAAAGCCCTAACCTTTTTGGTACGTGCATCACATGTGGGCTATGATACTTATCAGGGATTAACCCTCTTTCCCTCAACAGCTGCACAAAATTTCCTCGGTAACTTCTAGATCAGGGGTTCTCAACCTTGGTAACTTTAAGACTTGTGGACTTCAATTCCCAGAATTCCTCAGCCAGCTTTGCTGGCTGAGGAATTCTGGGAGTTGAAGTCCACAAGTCTTAAAGTTGCCAAGGTTGAGAACCCCTGATCTAGATCAACTTTTAAGTCATGTGGACTTCAACTCTCAGAATTCTGCAGGCAGCATAAAGGGATGATTTAGGAATATAGAAGTTTCGGTATAATGCTCTCAATACGTCGATGACCTGTTTCCCAACAGATAATTGAGCAATTGAACTTTGACCAGAAGGGAGATGAGGGTAACTGATCAAAGATTTTCCCTTTCCATGTTGCGTAGAAGCAGCAATATTGTCTGTCAACCCCACAACAAATCAGGAGGTCCTCAAAATGGTTCTTTGTAGCTTCTCTGAAGCTTCTCCTCCTACCTGAGCAGCTGATTCAGTTACTTGTTCAGCTCCATCAGTAGAATGAGATGATCCTAGAAATATCAACGGAACTGTTCTGTCTTCTGTAAAGGAGAAAAAAATGGTAGAAGAAGAGTTTTTAAAAGCAAAATTATGGATGAGAAGACCCAGACAATGAGAGGTACTTGTAATCTTTCTCTGGAATTTCACACCGCTTGGAAGGAATCTATTCTTACCCGGTGAAGTGTCCTGATGTTGAACTTCCTCAGTGAATTTCCTAGAAAGGTGCTTCGGAGAGCAATTTGATGGATCTTGCATTCTCTTGGTATGAGCAGGGCATATGTCCAAGAATGACTCCTGGAAGGGAAGTGGCAGGTAGAAAGAAAGAAGAATTCACATATCATGTCAGAAGAAAGAGTGAATTTTGTTCTCTCCTCACAACTTGGCAAAACTCCTGGTCCACGGTAGTCACCCCACACTTAAGAACTTTTGGTAAGAAAGACAAAAATAATATGGATGGTGGATGTGGCTGTACCTGAAGACAGCAGAATAGAAGAGAAAGAACTGGAGAAAATCACCAAATACAAAGATCCACAAACAGAAGTAGAATGACTGTGGCAAAAGAAAGCAAAGATAGTACCCATAGTAATAGGCTCCTTGGGTCCAATTCCAAAATAACTGCAGCACCACCTGAACACCACCGGAATGATAAAATCCTTATCAGTCAATTGCAAATTTGGAACAGCTTATTTATTTATTTATTTATTTGTTCGGGCTTGTATGCTGCTCCTCTCCAGAGACTCGGAGCGGCTAACAACATATGTATAAACAACAAATTACAATAAAAATCCCAAACAAAAAATATCTAAAAATACAATAAAACACCCACTCATATTCAACAGTCAACCACAGTCATCCCCAGGCCTGCCGGCAAAGATGAGTTTTAAGATTTTTTCGGAAGGCCAGGAGAGTCGGAGAAACGCGGACTTCAGGAGGCAGTTGGTTCCAGAGGGTGGGCGCCACAACAGAGAAAGCCCTCCCCCTACGGCCCGCCAGACGACATTGTTTCGCTGACGGGACCTGGAGGAGGCCGACCCTGTGTGCTCTCACCGGTCGTAGGGAAGTATGTGGCAGAAGGCGGTCCCGTAAATATCTTGGTCCCATGCCATGTTATTTCCTACGAAGTTTCATTTAATATTCTTAAACAACAACATCTGCCTATCCCAGGTGCTTGGGAAGCATTCAGTAGGTTGATTAAAAAAACAACAACCCAAATCCAGTCTAAATACCTGACTATGTGACCAACAATAATAATTTATTAAACTTGTATGCCACCTGACCTCCAACCATTCTGTATGGCAAGTGGCAGAAGAACCAGTGTTAAGCATCTCTTCATATTATGTTGAGGAGATATTTAAGGACTCAAACACTGTTTGTAACATTCACGCCCCTTTTAAGTCTCAAAATGAAGGTCTCTCTCACCTGCATCTCTGTCTTCTTCTGCTCTTCCACCTGGCTCAGGAGGAAACCTTCGGCCAGGGCCACCGCCTGAGAGCTGGTCTCTGGTCCACACTCTCGGATCCAACTCTCCATTTCTGGGGGCAGGACGGCCAGGAGCTGCTCCAGAATCACCAGATCCAACATCTGAGCCTTAGTGTGTCTTTCTGGCTGTAGCCACTGATGGCAAAAGTGGTGAAGGTGGCTGCAAATTTCTCGGGGCCCCTTAGACTCTTGATACTGGACACTCCTAAAAAGCCTGCACTGGACCTCTGAACTGATTGTCTTCTTCTCTAGGACCTCCTGCCCAGTTTCTGCCCAGATATCCCTACAGGTCCCAGAATGAGCCTCTGGAGGGCCTTTTCCATCTCTATCGCATACTACATATTCTTCCATTTTCTCTGTCCTCTAGCACAACTTCAAATGTAGCCAAGAAATCTTGCAGTTGTCCAAGGGTCTTTTCTTCTCTGGAACTACATTGTGCAGAAGCCCCGGAGAAGCCTCAATCGCTTCTTCATCCCCTCTTTGCTCCACAAGTTATTCCAGTATTTAAGGGGCTACCACAAAGAAGAGGGAGTCAACTTATTTCCCAAAGCACCAGAAGGCAAGACAAGAAACAATGGTTGGAAACTGATCCAGGAGGGAAGCAACCTGGAATTAAGGAGAAACTTCCTAACAGTGAGGACAATTAACCAGTGGAACAGAAGTTGCCTTCAAGCATTGTTGTGGGTGCTTCATCATCACTGGAGGTTTTTAAGAAGAGATTGCACAGCCACTTGTCTAAAATGGTATAGGGTCGCCTGCTTGAACAGAGGGCTGGACTAGAAGACATCCAAAATTCCTTCCAGTTCTATTCTAATTGATAGATAATAATATGTTAGAGTTTTACAGCTTTCCAGCGCAAAAATAAGCCCCCAAAATAAGCACACATTCAAAATGAGCAGGAGACATAGTTTAGAAAAACTCTTATCTATAAAATATATATAAAAACGATACATACAGTTTCATTCAGCTCTGGGAAACATCAACAACTTTACTTTTTACTTTACTTTTATTTGGACTTATATGCCGCTTCTCTCCGAAGACTCGGAGTGGCTTACAACATATAGAAAACATCGAACAATCTAAGTCCAAATCAAAAATATTAAAAATAAACACCCAACACACATACATCTTTCAAACAACAATCCACAATCATCCCCAGGCCTGCTGGCAAAGATAGGTTTTTAGATTCTTCCGGAAGGCCGGGAGAGTGGGAGAAACGTGGACTTCAAGGGGCAGTTGGTTCCAGAGGGTGGGCGCCACAACAGAGAAGGCCCTCCCCCTAGGACCCGCCAAACGACATTTTTTCGCTGACTGGACCCGGAGGAGGCCGACCCTGTGCACTCTCACTGGTCGTAGGGAAGCATGTGGCAGAAGACGGTCCCGACAACTCTTAAGAGATCAGAAAAAACAACAACACAGAGAAGACTAAGACACACCCAGACCTACGCTGGATCACAATACTGTGTCTTAATCAAAACCAGTTCTCATTGGCTGGTTTGTTGCTATGGCTATTCCAGTTCATAAAATTTCTTACACAATGACATAATAAAGCAGAAGAGGTTTCCAAATCATCCACCTAAAATGGAAAAGAAACTTTAGGATTACTAATAGCCAGCACTGCCAAAGAAAAATTAAGAACCAAGAGGAGATGGTTGGTTCTAATACATATTGGAGAAAAGAATGCAGATCACCTTATACAGACAGCTGTGTCTGATGATCTGGGAGGAGAGCAGAATGCAAAATCTTCAGGATCAACCTTCCTCAAACACTTGGAGCACTACAAGAGGATTGAGGAGGGGCGTTCTCAAGCTTGACAACTTGACAATGTGTGGACTTCAACTGCCAAGATTCCCCAGCCAGCTAGCTATGTTGACGGTCCCACGCATCGTCAAGTCTCCGATGATGGGAAAGGCTGATTTAAGAAGTCTTCCTCTTTGGATCCAGCATAACTGCAGTCTTTCCTTTTTATATGAACGGACAGACATTCTCTCTCGGACACACACACACACACACACACAAAAACACGCAACTGAAGGCAAAACACAGGATGCTACAAACCACCACGGATGAAATCATGCAATGCAACCCCGCCCTCAGCTGCTTTCCTGCAAAGCTTTCTCGCTTTCCAGCTGGAGTTTTGCATTCATGCTGTGAGCCGCCCTGAGTTCTTGGAATAGGGCGGCATAGAAATCTAATAAATACCGGTAATAATAATACTAATAATAATAATCATCATCATCATCATCTCTCTCTCCCTTCCTCCATGCAGAGTTTCCCCCCCGGGAAATAAGAGGAGACATGGCTCCCCAGATTGCCTTCTCCTTTTTGGGGAGCCTGAATTTATTCCGGGGTGATGGTGGTGCAACATGGCTTGTCTGGAGCTTTGATTCTCACCCACCCACCCACTCACCTTGCCTTGCATGCAAAGGAGAGGCAGAGCAACATGGGACACCGGTCTCTTCCCTTCCCAGGACTTCTACCGTGAAGACTTTGTTAGGCCTGCAGATGCGTGCCTCCAGCGCGAGACCCCTTTACAGAGAAGCGTCCCCTCTCCCTAGGCTGCTGAGTAACGTCTGGATCGCTCTCCTTTGCGAGACGCGAAAGCTCCCCCAAGATCCTTGAGAAAAGGAGCAAAACGGGCGGGCGCATGCTCAGTTCTTCGCTGAAGCTTGGAAGCTGCCAGCCCTTCCAGTACGTGCAGAGGGAGCCTCCTGGCGGGTTTTCTGCAGAATGCAGGCGGGGAGGGGGTGGGGAGGAGAGGAGAGGAAAGAGGGGCTCTCTTTTGCCCCATCGAACCAAATTTGGTTTCTTCATGTTGGTCTGTGGAGACGTATAACACACAATGCATTCCAACTCTATTCTATCTTATGGAAAGTATTCAGAACCCCCCCCTTTCACTTTTGTCAATTGTGTTATGCTGCATGCAGCTCGATTCTAGAATAGAATAGAATAGAATAGAATAGAATAGAATAGAATAGAATAGAATAGAATAGAATAGAATAGAATAGAATAGAATAGAAATAATAGAATAGAATAGAATAGAATAGAATATATGGAATGGAATGGAATAGACTAGACTAGAATATATGGAATGGAATGGAATGAAATGGAATGGAATGGAATAGAATAGAATAGAATAGAATATATGGAATGGAATGGAATGGAATGGAATGAAATGGAATAGAATAGAATAGAATAGAATAGAATAGAATAGAATAGAATAGAATAGAATAGAATAGAATATATGGAATGGAATGGAATAGACTAGACTAGACTAGACTAGACTAAACTAGACTAGAATATATGGAATGGAATGGAATGGAATAGAATAGAATAGAATAGAATAGAATAGAATAGAATAGAATAGAATAGAATAGAATAGAATAGAATAGAATAGAATAGAATAGAATATATGGAATGGAATGGAATGGAATAGACTAGACTAGACTAGACTAGACTAGACTAGAATATATGGAATGGAATGGAATAGAATAGAATAGAATATATGGAATGGAATGGAATGGAATAGACTAGACTAGACTAGAATATATGGAATGGAATGGAATAGACTAGACTAGACTAGACTAGACTAGACTAGACTAGACTAGAATAGAATAGAATAGACTAGACTAGACTAGAATATATGGAATGGAATGGAATAGACTAGACTAGAATATATGGAATGGAATGGAATGGAATAGAATAGAATAGAATAGAATAGAATAGAATAGAATAGAATAGAATAGAATAGAATATATGGAATGGAATGGAACGGAATGGAATGGAATAGACTAGACTAGACTAGAATATATGGAATGGAATGGAATAGACTAGACTAGACTAGACTAGACTAGAATAGAATAGAATAGAATAGACTAGAATAGAATAGAATATATGGAATGGAATGGAATAGACTAGACTAGAATATATGGAATGGAATGGAATGGAATGGAATAGAATAGAATAGAATAGAATAGAATAGAATATATGGAATGGAATGGAATGGAATGGAATAGACTAGACTAGACTAGAATATATGGAATGGAATGGAATAGACTAGACTAGACTAGACTAGAATATATGGAATGGAATGGAATGGAATGGAATGGAATGGAATAGAATAGAATAGAATAGAATAGAATAGAATAGAATAGAAAGGGACCTTGGAGGTCTTCTAGTCCAGCCCCCTTCTCAAGCAGGAGAACCTATACCATATCAGACAAGTGACTGTCTAGCCTCTTCTTAAAAACCTCCAGTGATGGAGCGCCCACGATTTCTGAAGGCAAGCTGTTCCACTGGTTAGTTGTCCTCACTGTCAGGAAGTTTCTCCTTAATTCTCTCTTTGATCAGTTTCCAACAATTGTTTCTTGTCCTGCCCTTTGGTGCTTTGGAGAATTTGACCCCCCTCTTCTTTGTGGCAGCTTCTCAAATACCAGAATACTGTTCTCATGTCACCCCTATTTCTTCTTTCCTTTAGACTAGCCAAACCTAAGTCCTGCTGCCCTTCTTCATATGTTTTAGTCTTCAGGTCTTGGGTCATCTTACGTGCTCTTCTCTGAACTTTTCCCAAGGTCTCAACATCTTTTTCGTAGTATGGTGACCAAAATTGGCTGCAGTATTCCAGGTGTGGCCTCACTAGGGTTTTATAAAGCAGTACTAAGACTTCACGTGATCTTGATTCTATGCCTCTGTTTATGCAACCCAGGATTGTATTAGCTTGTTTGGCTGCTGCTACACATTGCTGGTTCATGGTCAAGTGATTGCCCACTAGAGGGATTTGCTTTTGCCTCATAAAACTTAATTTGGTTTCTCCACGTTGGTCTGTGGAGAGATTGGTAAATTGAAATAACTAAGCGAGACAACCAAATGCACAGGTATAGAATAGGTGGTATCTGGCTCAAAAGCAGTAGCTGTGAGAAGGATCCTGGAGTCCTAGTGGACAATCACTTAATCAGTGTCCCAAATATGCTTTTTCAAGAGGACACTTGACTTTCTTGTTTTTTTCTCTGAAGACGTTTCACTTCTCATCCAAGAAGCTTCTTCAGTTCTGATTGGATGGTGGAGAATGGAAGGATTTATAGTATTTAAAGAAATATAAATCCTTCCGTGCCCCACCATTCAGTCAGAGCTGAAGAATAGCTGCAGGACTTGGGTTTGGCTAGTCTAAAGAAAAGAAGAAATAGGGGTGACATGATAGCAGTATTCCAGTATTTGAGGGGCTGCCACCAAGAAGACAGGGTCAAATCATTCACCAAAGCACCAGAGGGAGGACAAGAAACAATGGTTGGAAACTGATCAAAGAGAGAAGCAACCTGGAACTAAGGAGAAAGTTCCTAACAGTGAGGACAATTAACCAATGGAACAGCTTGCCCATAGAAATCATGGGCGCTCCGTCATTGGAGGTTTTTAAGAAGAGACTGGACATTCACTTGTCTGAAATGGTATAGGTTCTCCTGTTTGACCTGGGGGCAGGTCTAGAAGACCTCCAAGATCCTATTTCTATTTCTACTTCTAATTTCTATCTATTTCTATTTTTTTCTCTTTCTATTATTTCTATTTCTGCTTCTATTCCTGGATGAGAAACGAAACGTCTTCAAAGAAAAAACAAGAAAGTCCACTTGCCTCTTGAAAAAACTTGTATTTGCAAAAACACAAGTGTTGTATTGCCTCTGTACAAATCGATGGTGAGACCACACTTGGAGTACTGTGTACAGTTCTGGTCACAGCACCTCAAGAAGGATATAATGGAACTGGAAAAGGTGCAAAAAAGGGCAACAAGAATGATCAAGGAAATGCAGCACCTCCCTTATGAAACCAGATTGCAACGCCTTGGTCTCTTCAGCCTTGAAAGACGGCATTTAAGGGGTGACTTGATCGAAGTGTATAAAATCATGCATGGGATAGAAAAGGTGGATAGAGAAAAATTATTTTCTCTATCACACAATACCAGGACAAGGGGGCACTCCCTAAAGCTCGTAGGTAAGAAAGTGAGGACAAATAAAGGGAAAAAGAGGGTCGTTGGTTTATGGAATTCACTTCCAGAAGAGGTTGTGACAGCTGTCAGCCTTGATAGCTTCAAGGCAGGGCTAGATAGATTCATGGATGCAAAGTGTATCGGTGGTTATTAAAACGGATGTCCATGTGCCGCCTCTATGTTGGTTGAGGCAGGCAGGATTCCCTTGAGTACCATTTGTTGGGGGTCAAGGGAAAGGGAGGGTTTTGCCTTCTCTTTCTGCTCAAGATCCCCATGTACAATTGGTGGGCCACTGTGTGACACAGAATGCTGGACTCGATGGGCTTTGGCCTGATTCAGCATGGCTCTTCTTATGTTCTTAACCATGATTTGGATGACGGAGAACCTCCATAGACATGAACCATGGATGAATTCTTGCAATACACCCCAGGTCCATCTGCAGCTGCTTTCCTGCAAAGCCACTTCTCTCTCTTCTCTCTCCCCCTCCAATATTTGAGGGGCAGCCACAAAGAAAAAAAAAGGGGGGTCCATCTATTCTCCAAAGCACCTGAATGGTATAGGGTTACCTGCCTGAGCAGGGGGTTGGACTAGATGCCCTCCAAGGTCCCTTCCAACTTTACTATTATTATTATTTCAAGAAAAAGTCTTGAAGTGGGTAAAGGACTCCATGCGACACAGCTCCAAAGTTTTACCTCAGAAATGTCAGCTTATGTACGATTATTTGCAAAGGCAGCTAACCCTTACTTCTCTTCATTCTCATTCCTTAGCACCTCTTCCTTCTTTCTTGGGATAAAAGGAAATATAAGGTCTAAGTCGTTTTGGTTGCTTCCTTTAATTCCTCCCCCCCTTTCTTTTTATACAGCTAGCCCTCACTTATCAACTGCCCTATTTGGTCACAAAAGGGCTGAAAAAGTAACTCTGGAACTGGTTCTCACATTTACAACCATCTCAGTGTCTCTGTGCTGAGGGCCATGTAGGATAAACTTTGCAATACTTGCAACGTGGGTTTTTGTAGTACTGCTGCACTGGCTAACAAACCTGGGTTTACCTTCCAATTTAGCTCATTCATTTCATTTATTGGATTTCTATGCCGCCCTATTTCCAGGAACTCATTTTGAACATCAGAAGATACAGGCAGTCCTTGACCTACAATCAAAATTGAGTCCAACATTTCTGTTGCGGAGCGAGAGTTGAGTTTTGCCCCACTTCACGACCTTTCTTGCTACCATCGTTAAGTGAATCACTGCAGTTGTTAAGTTAGTAACACAATTGTAAAGTGAATCTGGCTTCCCCATTGACTTTGCTTGTCAGGTCACAAAAGGGGATCACGTGACCCTGGGACACTGCAACCATCATGAGTCAGCTGCCAAGGGTCTGAATTTTGATCATGTGACTGTGGGGATGCTGCGATGGTCAATGAAAAACAGCCACAAGAAGTGGTGGGATTCAGATATGTGAACAACCGGTTCTCTGTGTGGATTCTGGGCCTGGGCAACAAAAAATTAACTACTGGTTCTGCCGAAGTGGTGCGAACTGGCTGAATCCCACCACTGGTCACAAGTCACTTTTTTCAGTGGGTTGTAACTTTAAACGGTCCCTAACTGAACTCTTGTATGCCGAGAACTACCTGTAAGATTCTTTTTAATCATCCACTCCAACTTCCTGTGCAGGGATCCTGGAGAGATGGTCATCCACCCTTGTTTATACACATCCCCCAAATGCGTCCCTTCCATTGGAGTTGAAGTCCACAGATTGGACTTAAAAAGTTGCCAAAGCTGAGAAACACTCATCTATCCAGATTCTTTTGTATTCTGTATTTGTGTTACAGCAGGGATGTCCAATCTTGGCAATTTTAAGACCTGTAGACTTCAACTTTCAGCCATGTTGGCTGAGGAATTCTGGGAGTTGGAGGTCCACAAGTCTTAAAAGCTGCCAAGGCTGAACAACTCTGTCTTACAGAGATCTCCCACCATATAGTATCAACCTTGTTAATGCTCAACTCTTTTTTCTGCTATGTATTCAAAATAGACTATGATTAATATATATATGTAGGTCTTTTGTTATTCGGGTTTTCTCCCGCATAAAATTGGAAGTGTCTTGGCGACGTTTCCACGAAGTCCCATTCGTCATCTTCAGGCTGGTGTTTTCGGCTTCGTGCTTCTAGGAACAATGTGTGGTTGTAGGAAGAAACAGAGCTGCATGCAAACACCCGCGAAAATCTCAGAAAACAAATGCATCAGCATTTCATTTTTTAATGTGTGCATGTGTTCACAAAAAAAAGTGACAATAAAGCCTATCCTATTCTATTTTGTCCTATCATCTGTAAAACTAATGTATGCTTCATTCTTTTATAGAAATGTTGACAATTAGTGACTGATATCCAGTTTATGGTCTATTTGATCAGAAGAAACTCCTCCCCATTCAGAAGTGAAGTCTGTTTTTCCTGCTTTTATGTTATTTTATTTATGTTGGGTCCCATGGATTTCCAAATGTCTCTTTTTCTCATGCTCGATTATTTGTAATATCACAATACTCAACTCTTTAATCTTTACTCTCCTGTGCTTCAAAAAGACAGAAACTCACAAGAAACTTAAAGCACAAGCTCTTCAAGGTTTTAAGACCAAGTATGTATGAACCGAAGCGAATTAATCTAGTATGGATCCTTCTCCTGGCGGAATCTCTTTCCATACTTCATGCACTTATATGGGTTCTCTCCCGGGTGAATCTTGTTATGTCAATTAAGGTTACGACTACTCCCAAAGCTCTTCCCACTCCATACATTTGTATGTTTCTCCGTGTGGATCCTTTTTATGGGAAGTTATGGACCTATTTTCATGGAAAGTCTTTCCACATTCAGGCATTTGTAATGATTCCCCCCCCCCCCCATGTGAATCCTTTTGTGAATACTAAGGGTCCCGTTTTCACAGAAGTTCTTTCAGCTTTTTCCCATGTGGATTGTTTTGTGAGAAATGAAATGACTTCCCTGACTGCAGCTCTTTCCACACGCCAGTATGGATCCTTTTATGGGAAGTAAGCTGAGTGCTCCATCTGAAGTTCATCCCACATTCCAAACATTTCTCCAGTGTGGATACTTTGCTGGGAAATAAGTGAGCTGCTTTGTTCAAATATTTTCCCATATTCACTACCCTGATACGATTTCTCCCCTGTGTGGATTTTTTTATCGAATGTAAGATGACTATTCCACCAGAAACTCGTTCCATATTCAAGACCTGGGTAGCTTTCTGTCGTCTGTGGGACAGAAATGATTGTAGAGCTTTGAGTAAAAGTCTTTCCATACTCCGTGCGTTTATAAGGCTTCTCTCCTGCATGGATCCTCATATGAATTTTAAGGGACCTGTTTTCGCTAAAGCTCTTCCCGCACTCCATGCATTTGTAGGGTTTCTCTCCAGTGTGGATCCTTTTGTGGGAAATAAGATTGCTGCTCCGACTAAAGGTCTTTTCACACTCCGTGCATTTATAGGGTTTCTCTCCAGTATGGATCCTTTTGTGGCATGCAAGGGAATTGTGTTTGCTGAAGCTTTTCCCACACTCTGTGCATTTGTACGGTTTCTCACCTGTGTGGGTTCTTTTATGAGAAATAAGGCTACAGTTCCAACTGAAGGTCTTCTCACACTCTGTGCATTTGTAGGGTTTCTCCCCTGTATGGATCCTTTTATGGGACGTAAGGTAACTCTTCTGGCTGAACCCTTTTCCACACTCCATGCATTTGTATGGTTTCTCCCCTGTGTGAATTGTTTTATGGGAAACAAGATGAGCCCTTTTACTGAAGCTCTTTCCACACTCTGTACATATATACGGTTTCTCCCCCGAATAAATCCTTTTGTGGGAGATCAATTGACTGCTTTGATTAAAGCTTTTGTCATCCTCCGTGCGTTTATAGAGTTTCTCTCTGGTGTGGATCCTCTTATGAGAAGTAAGAGACCTAATTTCCTGGAAGCTTTCTCCACACTCCATGCACTTATAGGGCTTCTCCCCGGTATGGATTCTTTTATGGGAAATAAGGTGGTTCCTCTTTCTAAACATCTGTCCACATTCCGTACATTTATAGGGTTTCTCTCCCGTATGGATCTTTTTATGGAGAGTAAGGGAGCTCCTCCGACTGAAGGTCTTTTCACACTCCATGCATTTATAGGGTTTCTCTCCCGTATGGATCCTTTTATGGTATATAAGGAAACAGTTCTTGTTGAAGCTTTTTCCACACTCCATGCATTTGTATGGTTTCTCACCTGTGTGGTTCCTTTTGTGGGAAATAAGCAGACAATTCCATCTGAAATTCTTTCCACATTGTGTGCACTTATAGGGTTTATCTCCCATAGTGCCCTTTTCAGGTAAGGGAAGAATAAAGGTCCCACTGTAATCCTCCTGGTATCCATATTGTCCTGTAGAATGAGTTTGGTAATGGTTCTTTATATCTGATTTCGCCTTGATTTTTTTCACTATGTTCTCCAAACACTCTTTGGGGTTTTTTCCGGTTTGATTTTCCTGAGCAGCAAAATCATTTCTACTCCAAACAGGCTGGGAAACGAAGCTTTCCTTATTTCCATTTTTTGATACATTTCCTAGGCCACATTTTGTTTCCTTCTGAATTGCCATTTTTTCTGCTTCCCTCAGGGGCCAAGTTGTCCGGAGTGTTATCTCGCAAGTCTCATTCTGCTGGTCATACGCTCCTTACAAGAAAACAAAAGTAAGTTGTGGTGAGGTACAAAGAAGTAAAGGTTAAGGAATAACAAGTGATTCTAAACATCTGGATGGAAGGTTGACATAAGCAGCATTTTGAAAGTCTGTCATGTTGATCAATATAAAAGATAGTCTAAAGTTTATTGAACTCTGAATTTTGATATAGATTATCATCAAGTTCATAAGTGAAAATTTATAATGTGGAAATGCATGGTTCCTTTTTTTTTAAATAAGAAATAGAATTCTTCAAAGGATCCATTGATTTTAGTAGAAGGAATCTATGCACCACAGGGTTGAACTGTGGTGTCCTTAATACTCTCTAAGGTTAGTAGTTTGTTGCATATGTTTATTACTCAACTAGGTAACTAGCTCTGATCTTGTTACTTAGTTGAGTGATGAAACATCTGCAACCAAAACTCAGAAAGCACCAAAAACTCCACAGTTCCACTGATTTTGAACCAAAACCATATCAGTGTTGTTACATTTCCCCGCCTTCATTAATCAATTCTCCTTCCTTGTTATATTGCTATGAATTCTCAGCAGAGTTCATATAGAAGATTGAGGAACCACGGGGTATCCAGAGAGCAGATAGTAAGGCTAAGTAAGTGTGACCCATCCTTTGCTTTTGTTCCTGGCCTATCTTTCACCTGCTTCTGAATCTCCTCTTACCACACGGGCACAGTTGCAGAGAAAAAAAATTAAACATATATAAAAATATTAGAACAATCGGGATCAATTAAAACTGTCAACGTTGAATTTCTAAGATGCTTGCTAACCTCTGTCTCTACTCAACTTGCCATAGAAACAAGGGGAGGGGAAGCCTGGGAAAGAAATGGGAGTTTTAAGAAGCTGTCTATGACCATGAAAGCCAAGGTCACAAAAGCAGGTGTCTGACAGAGAAGTAGACTGTTCCCAAAACAAACCAAAGAAGCATGATTGGCCAATGTGAACACTTGGTGAGTGAGGGTTATGGAAAGCTATTGTTAACTAATCAGATTTTCGCATGGGAAAACCAGAGTTGATCTTGCTTCTTCAGTACTGGGATGCATATTCAATAAACTTTATCTTTTATGGCAACTCAAGCTGTTGGATTTGCTAGCCAGAAGGTTGACAAAAACAAGTTCAAAAAAATATGAACCAATGCCCAGGGGATGGTAGATCTACAAAGGTTTTGGAAAGAAGGAAAGAACACAACTATCAGGTTCCACAAAGAAGAGGGAGTCAAGCTATTCTCCAAAATGCCTGAAGGCAGGACAAGAAGCAACGGATGATAACTAACCAAAGAGAGAAGCAACCTAGAACTAAGGAGAAATTTCTTGACAGAACAATTAACCAGTGGAACAACCTGCCTCCAGAAGCTGTGAATGATCCAACACTGGAAGTTTTTAAGAAGAGACTGGACGGTCAATTGTCTGAAATGGTATAGGGTTTTCTGCCTGAGCAGGGGGTTGGACTAGATGACCTCCAAGGTCCCTTCCAACATTATTATTATCAACAATAACAAGTTTTAGCCTCCAGTCCCCAATCATCTTTGTTGCTTTTCTCTGCGCACTTTCTAGATTCATAATAATAATAATAATAATAATAATAATAATAGGACAAGTAGCTTTTTTGTTATTTTTGACTTTGGTAGCAAGCCTTAGTTCATTTTAAGCCTTAGCTTTCCTTACTTCATCTTTGCAGGCTCGGACTATTTGCTGATATTCTGACTTAGTTATGTGCCCCCCTTTTTATCTTTCTATACTTGTCCTAGGAGTGCCTTTTAACCAGAAATAGCCAATTTCATACCATCAAAAAAATGTCTCCTCTAAGGGCCCAGCAGAGATCCTTACCCAGAGAGGCCATATTTTGGGAATTCTCCTGCATGACTTCTCTATGGAGGGCTTTTTGGTAGGAATCCAGCTGAGACCATTCCTCCTCAGAAAAATGCACCGCCACTTCCTCGAAGGACACAAAACTCTCCTGAACAAGGAAAAACAGGGACACGTTAACCAGCAGCTCAAGGAATTACCTGCCAGTTCTCTCCCTTTGTCGACCAATTTTTAAAGCAGAGATCTACACATGGCTGCTTCTGAAGGCTGCAAAATATTATATGTAAAAATGGCACGGATCGCAGGCTTTTTCTGATGAAACATTTGTGGCAAGGCTAAGAAACATTGGTGGTGAAGATGATGGGACTTGTGAAGACGGCTAAATTAACTTGCCTGATTAGAATAAAAAGAACCCCTGTGTTTACAGCTGGCTGGAAACGCCTTATTTTTTGTATGAAATGGAAAAAAGTGCACTCGTGATTTGTAGTTTTGATGATTAGAAAAAAAACCTGGATATTAGAAAAGAATGAACTCTTATCTGTTATCTCATTAGAATAAGAGATAACTTTGTAGTTGTGCTTAAATTTGTTCTAAAGCAGTGGTTCTCAACCTTTTTCAGGTTGAGACCCCACTTGCGCCAGTCATGCGCGGCGCGACCCCGACCCGTGCCGCGCACGCAACGGGCCGACCCACGCATGCGCGGCGCTACGGGCCGAACCGACCCACGCATGCGCGGCGGGATGGGCCGAACCGCGCATGCGCGGCATGCACGGCGTGCGCGCGACGGGCCAAACCACGCATGCACGGCACGCGCGCAACGGGCAAAAAAAATGGCGGGCTGCGTTGTCCGGCAACCCCCGCGAAACGGTGGTTCGACCCCAAATGGGGTCACGACCCATAGGTTGAGAACCGCTGTTCTAAAGGAAATCGGAAACTTAGTTCTTTTTGCAATTTTTTTTAACTTTCTTTTCTCTCTTTTCTGCTTTTAATTTATCCCAACACAAAACTAATTTCAGTGACGTTCAGGAAAAAAAAATTACATTATTCTGGATCCCTTCCAAATTCTCAGTGGTTTCCCCTTTTCCTGATTGTTTACTATTTTGATATATGCAGACAGCCATCTCAAATGCAGGACTCTGGGCGCCTTACAACAATTCAGAGTTGCTGAAGGATGTGTTGCAAGATTTCTGTGTGACATTTTAGGTAAAGATGCAAGAAATGTTCAAATCAATTACCGGTAGATATAAGAGAAAGGAATTTTATGCTCATGTACTTATTCTGAAGTCTTTACCCTGATTAGACTTGAGAAAAAAAAATATCTTCAGGGCACTCGTTTATGTATCAGATCAAAAATCAAATCAATCTTCATTATGGTCATAAACAATATAGTATATATTATACAGTAAACATTTTACTATATAATTTTTTTTCTTAGGACCGTCTAGACCAGGGGTGTCAAACTGCCGGCCCGCAGGCCGGATGTGTCACGACGAAACCACACCCACCCCATTGCTGGCAATGGGGAAAATGTTCCGATACGTCGCACAACGTCACAAGTTTGACATGTTTGCTCTAGACCAGTGGCAAAGCTATGGCATGCGTGCCAGAGACGGCACTCAAGAGTCCTCTCTGTGGGCACACGCGCCGTCGCTCCAGCCCCACCTCCCCTGTGGCCCCCTTTTCACCAGCAGCCGCCCCAGAGGAGTCACCCCTGGGCACGGCCCACGCGGAGCAGCGCAGCCAAGAACATGGCAGCTGGGCAGCAAGGACAAGACTCCGCCCTTGCGCTCCGCCATGTGCAGATGATGGCGTGGGTGCATGGCACGGCCATGACATTGCAGGACAGCCTGGGCGATCTCCTGCGGCAGGCCATGGAGGCGGTGGGTGGCCCTGTGGGTGGGGCAGAGCAGGGCGGTTTTTGGGCACTCGGTTTCTAAAAGGTTCACCATCACTGCTCTAGACTTTTAATTTGGAGTAGAGTGGGGGGGCGACTGGATGGAGCTGAGCATTTACTAGCCTGGTCCCCTTCCTGACGCCTACATGGAGTTCTCAGCAGAACCTTCTGAGTGGGAGGCGAGCATCTTCACCACTAGGCCAATACACCGCTCTTTTACAATATAATATTAAGTGATAAATTTAAGTAATGCCCTCAAAGCTAGCAGCAAATAAAATAAACCGTATAGAAATGATTGAAATACTGGTGTGTGTGTGTGTGTGGTGGTGGAACAGAACAAAGAATCTATGGCAAAAATTTCCGGAACCAAATTAAAACAAAATAAAAATGTTAAGGAGCAAGGCCAAAGACATTAAATGAAGAATTTCAAAATCAAAAGCAAAGATGTGCATTACAGTCGAACAGGGTAACAGGAGCATTTGTGGGGCAAGGGAGAAAAAAGAAATCAAACCTTTTCAATACATGCATCACAGGCAGGCTGTGTTATGTTACCCAGGATTAACTCTCTCCCCACTCAACAGCTACATGAAACTGCCTAGGTAGCATCTAGAGCAGAGCTATAGTCATGTGAACTTTTAACTCTGAGAATTCTGCAGGCAGCATATACTGTAGGGATAATAATAAAGTTGGAAAGGACCTTGGAGGTCATCTAGTCCAACCCCTTGCTCAGGCAGGAAACCCTATACCATTTCGGACAAATGGCTGTCCAGTCTCTTCTTGAAAACCTCCAGTGTTGGAGCATTCACCGCTTCTGGAGGCAGGTTGTTCCACTGGTTAATTGTTCTAGCTGTCAGGAAGTTTCTCCTTAGTTCTAAGTTGCTTCTCTCCTTGATTAGTTTCCATCCGTTGCTTCTTGTCCTGCCTTCAGGAGCTTTGGAGAATAGCTTGACTCCCTCTTCTTTGGGGCAGCCCCTGAGATATTGGAACACTGCTATCATGTCCCCCCTCGTCCTTCTCTGCCTTAAACTAGACATACCCAATTCCAGCAACCGTTCTTTATATGTTTTAGCCTCCAGACCTCTAATCATCTTTGTTGCTCTTCTCTGTACTCTTTCTAGAGTAGATCCCTAGATTTAGGGATCTAAGGGTTTGGTGGAACACTGTCAGTAGGTACATAACATACTTCCCAACAGAAAATAGTGCAATTGAACCTTGACCAGAAGGGGAATAAGCTAAGCTGAGGGTAACTGGTCAAGGGCTGAATTCACATTTCCTCTTTCCATGTTGTGTAGAAGCAACAATATCATACGTCAACCCCATAACCAATCAGGAGGCCTCAAATGGCTCTTTGTAGCTTCTCTGAAGCTTCTCCTCCTACCTGAACAGCTGATTCAGTTACTTTTCCAACTCCACTAGTACACGGAGGTGATCCTACAAATATCAGTGGAACTATTCCATCTTCTGTAAACAAGATAAAAATGGTGGAAGAAGAGTTTTTTTAAAGTGAAATAATGGATGAGGAGATTCAGACAATGAGACGAATTTCTGTGGAATTTCACGCCGCTTGGAAGGAATCCATTCTTACCCAGTGAAGTTTCCTGATGTTGAACTTCCTCGGTGAACATTCTAGAAAGGTGCTTCGGAGAGCAATTTGATGGATTTTGCATTCTCTTGGAATGATCAGGGACCATGTTCAAGATTGACCCCTGAAAGGGAAGTAGCAGGTGGAAAGAATGGAGAATTACTATATCAAATAAAAAAAAAAACAGGATCCACAAACACCGGCTGGTAGCCAAACACCATGATCCCAAATCCTTAATCTCAACCCACATCGACAAGAAACGACACCAGTTCAACTGAACCAACACTAAAAGCATTGGCCACACTACCACCTGTCACACTTGTTCACTGAAGCCTGGCACTCCACAAGCGATTCCATCAATAGACACATCAACCTACAATCAGCCTACGAACCCCTCAGGATCCAAATCAACCACATAGCCAACCAGAGACAGCACCAACCTTCAACCAAGCCACATAAGCCCCCCCTCCCTCTCCCACCAGTCCTCCTCCCAATGACTCTAACCCACGGATCGGCAACCTGCGGCTCTGGAGCCACATGTGGCTGTTTGAGCCTTCTACTGTGGCTCCCAGTCCTCCTCTGTCATTTGCAGAGAGAGATCTCTCTCCGATCTTCTACCTCATGCTGTTCTCCGACAAGTTGACAAGCTTATTGGGTGGGGCTCCTGCCTTTGCTGCATCTTCGCAGGAAGCAGCAGAAAGCTCTCTCTCTCTCTCTCTCTCTCTCTCTCTCTCTCTCTCTCTCTCTCACACACACACACACACACACACACACACACACACACACACTTTTATTTACTTAGTGGGGGAAGAGGTCTGGCAGATCAAGGGCAGGAGAGAGCCAGTCCAATAAGAATGTGTGTCAGCTTGTCGGAGAACAGCGTGAAGCCAGCTTGCCAGGTGAGCAAAAGATCGGAGAGAGGGAGAGAGAGAGAGGGAGGGAGGGAGAGGGAGGGAGGGAGAGAGAGAGAGAGAGAGAAAGAGAGAACTCATGCATAGCAGCCTCTATTTCTTTTTAATTAAACTCTTCAATCAAGCCCCCCTCCTACGTGTGCACACACAGGTTTTGCGGCTCCCAGTGTTTTCTTTTCTGTGGGAAATGGGTCCAAGTGGCTCTTTGAGTGTTTAAGGTTGCCGACCCCTGCCCTAACCTAATGTAACCTTCCCATTACAAGACCCATCACAATCGTCTCACTGATGACTCATACCTGACCCATCACAAGACCCTCACTTGACACATCCATACCTGAAGCCCTTATAAACAGAAGAACACCAACACCCCCTAAACTCTGCTGAAGATGTTACCTAGCCTGGTAACGAAACATTCAGAAACCAACCCACAAGCTTGCAGAATGAACCTTCACCCTCATCCTATACTAGATGGACTAGATGACCTCCAAGATCCCTTCCAACTTTACTATTATTATTATTATTATACCCGAGCTACAGATATTCTCCACTATTGCAAAATTAATATATCATCCCAGAGGAGTGAATATTGTTCTCTTCTCACAACTTTGCAACACTGTTGGTCCACAATAGGAATAGAAAGGAAGAATAGGAAAATGGTCCAAGAATGACCTCTGGAAGGGAAGTAGCAGGTAGAAAGAAAGGAGCAAGCAGCAGAAGAACCAGTGTCAAGCATCTCTTCATATTGAAGAGATATTTAAGGACTCAAACACTGTTTGTAACATTCACGCCCCTTTTAAGTCTCAAAATGAAGGTCTCTCTCACCTGCATCTCTGTCTTCTTCTGCTCTTCCACCTGACTCAGGAGGAAACCTTCGGCCAGGGCCACCGCCTGAGAGCTGGTCTCTGTTCCACACTCTCGGATCCATCTCTCCATTTCTGGGGGCAGGACGGCCAGGAGCTGCTCCAGGATCACCAGATCCAACATCTGAGCCTTAGTGTGTCTTTCTGGCTGTAGCCACTGACGGCAAAAGTGGTGAAGGTGGTTGCAAATTTCTCGGGGCCCCTTAAACTCTTGGTACCGGACACTCCTAAAGAGCCTGCGCTGGACCTCTGAACTGATTGTCTTCTCCTCTAGGACCTCCTGCCCAGTTTCTACCCAGATATCCCTACAGGTCCCAGAATGAGCCTCTGGAGGGCCTTTTCCATCTCTATCGCATACTAGATATTCCTCCATTTTCTCTGTCCTCTAGCACAACTTCAAATGTAGCCAAGAAATCTTGCAGTTCTCTCTTTTCTTCTCAGGAACTACATTGTGCAGAAGCCCCGGAGAAGCCTCAACCGCTTCTTCATTCCCTCTTTGTTCACAAGTTATTTTTGTACCTGTATGAGGACAAATGGAATAGAATAGAATACTTTATTCGGCCAAATGTGATTAGACACACAAGCAATTTGTTTCCAGTGTGGAAGCTCTCAGTGAATATGCAAAACAACAGAGTAATAATAATTATAACGATACTAATAAGGAATTGAGTATGGCCAGTCTAGAGCAGCGGTTCTCAACCTTTTCCGGGGCTCGACCCCGGCCCGCATCGTGCATGCGTGGCGCGACAGGGCGCATCGCGCATGCACGGCGCGACGGCCCACATCGCAAAGGGAAAAAAAAATGGCCGATCCAAAAAAAAATGGCCGACCAAAATAACAAAAAAAAATGGCGGGCCTGCATCGCGCATGCGCGGCGCGACGGCCCACATCGCAAAGGGAAAAAAAAATGGCCGATCCAAAAAAAAATGGCCGACCAAAATAACAAAAAAAAATGGCGGGCCCGCATCGCGCATGCGCGGCGCGACGGCCCACATCGCAAAGGGGAAAAAAATGGCCGACCCCCCAAAAAAATTAAAAAAAAATGGCCGACCAAAAAAAAATAATAATGGCGGACTGCGGTGTTTGGCGACCCCCGTGAAATGGTCGTTCGACCCCAAATGGGGTCGCGACCCACAGGTTGAGAACCGCTGGTCTAGAGAAAAGAAGGACTGGGGGGGGGAGATGATATCAGTATTCCAGTATTTGAGGGGCTGCCACAAAGAAGAGGGGGTCAACTTATTTTCCAAAGCACCTGAAGGCAGAACAAGAAACAATGGATGGAAACTAATCAAGGAGAGAAGTAACCTGGAATTAAGGAGAAACTTCCTAATAGCAATCCCAAAGATGCTTTTTCTTTTCTTTTATAACATTTTTTATTATTAGATATATATTTGTACATGTAAACCAAGAAAAAATTCAAGTTAAATGCTATTCAACTTAATACAATCAATTTAAATTTGTAAACATTCTTCACTCCGTATATCAAGATTTAACTATAAAAATGTAAAATTTACGCAAGCGCAACATTTAAGAGAGAACTTTTATAAAATGTTTTATAGGTGGCATCTAGATCCGAAAAAACTATCATATATCTACCCTGACATCCAACCTAAATGTTGGAGATGTGATAGTATGGAGGCTACATATTTTCATGTAATGATCATGGAAATGGAGCGCCTCCCTTATGAAACCAGATTGCAACGCCTTGGTCTCTTCAGCCTTGAAAGACGGCGTTTAAGGGGTGACTTGATCGAAGTGTATAAAATCATGCATGGGATAGAAAAGGTGGATAGAGAAAAATTCTTTTCTCTATCACACAATACCAGGACAAGGGGGCACTCCCTAAAGCTCATAGCTAAGAAAGTGAGGACAAATAAAGGGAAATATTTCTTCACCCAGAGGGTCGTTGATTTATGGAATTCACTACCTGAAGGGGTCGTGACAGCTGTCAGCCTTGACAGCTTCAAGGCAGGGCTAGATAGATTCATGGATGCAAAGTGTATCGGTGGTTATTAAAACGGATGTCCATGTGCCGCCTCTATGTTGGTTGAGGCAGGCAGGATTCCCTTGGGTGCCATTTGTTGGGAGTCAAGGGAAAGGGAGGGTTTTGCCTTCTCTTTCTGCTCAAGATCCCCATGTACAATTGGTGGGCCACTGTGTGACACAGAATGCTGGACTCGATGGGCTTTGGCCTGATTCAGCATGGCTCTTCTTATGTTCTTATGTTCTTATGTTCTTATGTAGAAAAATTAAAGCTTTCTGGAGAAAAATATGGTGGACACTTCAAACCATTTTGAAAAAGCGTATTGAATTTCTACCTCAGTTGTTTTTGCTAGGGATCATAAAAGACTGTACCACCGTAGAGATGAACTTAATTTTGAACTTGATCACAGCAGCGAGACTGCTGGTGGGACAATATTGGAAGAAGCCAGAATTACCATCTATTGAAGAATGGACTTTGAAAGTTATAAATTTGGCAGAAATGGCTAAAATATCGGCATATTTGAAGGATCATTCAAATGAAAAATATATGTTGGACTGGAAACATTGGATAGATTATATACCAAAGGTGCTTTTTCAAGAGGCAACTGGACTTTCTTGTTTTGCTTCTCATCACTTCAAAGAAAAACAAGAAAATCCAGTTGTCTCGTGAAAAAGCATCTTTGGGATAACTATGACCTGGATGACTGAGAATCTCTACATTCCTAAGAGTGAGGACAATTAACCAGTGGAACCGTTTGTCTTCAGAAGTTGTAGGTGCTTCATCACTGGAGGCTTTTAAGACTGGACAGCCACCTGTCTGAAATGGTATAGGGTCTCCTGCTTGAGCAGGGGGTTGGAGTAGAAGACCTCAAAGGTCCCTTCCAGCTGTACTCTGATTGATAATAATAATAATCAAGCAAAAGAGATTTCCAGATCATTCATCTAAGATGAAAAAGGAATTTTAGGATTTTGGATAGCTAGCACTACCAAAGGAAAATTAAGAACCAAGAGGAGATGGTTCTTATACATATTTGAAAAAAAAAAAAAAAGTGCCGATCACATTACACAGTTGCGTCTGATGATTGGGGAAGAGAGCAGAATGCAAGATCTTCAGGATCAACCTTCATCAAACACCTAGAGGATAGGTGCCTCTATCCTTGACGACGTGTGGATTTCAGCTCCCAGAATTCCCCAAGCAGCTAAGTTGACTGGGGAATTCTGGGAGTTGCGGTCCACACATTTTTGAGTCGCCGAGGTTGGGAAAGGCTGATTTAGGAAGTCTTTCTCTTTGGATCCAGCACAATTGCAAGCTTTCCTTCTTATGTGAACACACAGACATTTTCTCTCTCTGTCGCACACAGAACACGCAGGCAAAAAACATGCAATTAAAGCCAAAACACATGATGACAAACCACCACGGATGAATTCATACAACGCAATCCCAGGTCCATCCCCAGCTGCTTCTCTACAAAGCTTCCTCACTTTCCAGCTGGAAAATTTGCAATGCCCACTCCTCTCTCTTTTTTTCTCTCCTTCCCTCCCTCTCTCCTTCTGTCCCACTCTCTCCTTCTGCCCCACTCTCTCCTTCCCTCCCTCTCCCTCCTGCTCTCCTTCCATCCCTCTCCTTGTCTCACTCTCCTTCCCTCCCTCTCTCCTTCTGTCCCACTCTCCTTCCCTCCCTCTCCTCCCTCCCTCTCCCTCCTTCTCTCTCCTTCCATCCCTCTCCTTGTCTCACTCTCCTTCCCTCCCTCTCCTTCTGTCCCACTCTCTCCTTCCCTCCCTCTCCTTCTGTCCCACTCTCCTTCCCTCCCTCCCTCTCCCTCCTGCTCTCCTTCCCTCCCTCTCCTTGTCTCACTCTCCTTCCCTCCCTCTCCTTCTGTCCCACTCTCTCCTTCTGTCCCTCCCTCTCCTCCCTCCCCCTCCTGCTCTCTCCTTCCATCCCTCTCCTTGTCTCACTCTCCTTCCCTCCCTCTCTCCTTCTGCCCCACTCTCTCCTCCCTCCCTCTCCCTCCTGCTCTCTCCTTCCATCCCTCTCCTTGTCTCACTCTCCTTCCCTCCCTCCTCCCTTCTCTTTCAGTCGCTCTCTTTATCCTTCTTTCCCTCCCTCCCTCTCTCTCTCCTTCCGTCCCTCTGTCTGTTCCCCTTCCAGTTCCCCCCCCCATGCCGAGTTTATTCTCGGGACATAGAGGGGAAATGGCTCCCCAGATCCCCATCTGCTTCGTGGGGATACTGAATTTATTCCTGGGTGTGCGTGTGTGCAACATGGCTAGACTGGCGCTTTGATTCTCACCCTCTTCCACCCCCCCCTCGCCTTGCCCTGCATGCAATGGGGCGACAGGGGAATATGGGACCTTAGGGCTTCCCCCCCCACCCTTTCCAGGACTCCGACCTTGGATGAAGACTTTGCAGGTCTCCACACGCACGCCTCCAGCGCGAGGTCCCCTTTTGCACGGGAAGAAGCTCACTGCCGCGTCACGTCTGGATGGCTCTCCTTTGCCAAGGCGGGGAAGCTTCGGTGCAAGCGTCCAGGCGAGGGAATGCAGGGAGGCCGGACCTTCGGTGACGTCACTCCTTCCCTTCCGTTCCTCCGAAAACCCATAGCCAGGAGAAAGACGGGCAAGACGGGCAGACGCATGCTCAGTTGCTCGTTGAAGCTGCGAGGCTGCCAGCTCTTATAGTGGTGCAGGGGGAGCCACCTGGCGGGCTCTCTGCAGAGTGCAGGCGATGCTTAAGGCGGGTGGGTGGGGGAAGAGGGACTTGCTTTTACCTCATAAAACGTAACTTGGTATTTCTCCATGTTGGTATGTGGAGATTTCAGACCTACACTGACCTGCTGAAGGAATCAAATCGAAATAATCAAAAATATGAACACCCAAAGACTACTTTTTTCCCCAAGCACAAACCCGCTTCATTCGGGGGATCTTGTGAAAGAGAAGGATGGATCCGGATTAAAAAGACAGGTTATTGAGGAGCCGTCCATGACGCCAAGCGGGGGACAAGATGGTAGATGTGACAGGGAGAATCACTGAAGGGCCAATAAGGCTAAACTTCCACCCAAAGCAATGACTATTTCAAGAAGAGAGTCTTGAAGTGGGAAAAGGACTCCAGGCAACGCAACCCCAATTGTGGGTTGTGGTTCGAAGGTTGTGCGTGTGTTGGGTATCTATTTTTAATGTTTTGATGTTTTGTATATGTTGTGAGCCGCTCCGAGTCTCTGGAGAGGAGCGGCATACAAGTCAAATTAATAATAAATAAATAAATAAATAAATAAATTATTTTACCTCAGAAATCTCACTGGTTTTGTGCACCATTATTTGCCGTGGCAGCCCACTTCGCTTCTCCTTATTCTCCTTCCCTTGTCATTTCAGACAAGTGGCTGTCCAGTATCTTCTTAAGCTCCAGTGATGAAGCACCTACAGTTTCCAAAGTCAAGCTGTTTCACTGGTTAATTGTTCTCACTGTTAGGAAGTTTCTCCTTAATTCCAGGTTGCCTCTCTCCTTGGTTAATTTCCATCCATTGTTTCTTGTCTTGCCTTCTGATGCTTTGGGAAATAAGTTGACCCCCCACTTCTTTGTGGTGGCTCCTCAAATACGGGAAGACTTCTATCATGTCACCCCTAGTCCTTCTACTCTCTAGACTAGCCATACCCAATTCCTGCAACTGTTCTTCATATGTTTGTTTTTTCAGGCCTTTAATCGTCTTAGCTGCTTTCCTCTGCATGTTTTCTGTACTTTCCCCACAAGACATAGAGAATAAGGCAGCTGAAATTTCTTTGAGGAACTTCAAACTTTTCAAAGATCCTTCCATTACCTGATAATGGGTCTTCAGTTAGATGGGAGATCCCCTTCCAAATCAAATCTTGTGATGGATCCAAGGTACACTTGAGACATTCTGTAACAGACTTCAAGAGATATCTCTGGATTTGACAGAACAGGGAAGAATATAATGAGAAATATGGAAATAATGCATGAGAAGTGGATTGTTCCTTTGCCCAAAATTCCAATTAACAATGGTATAATTGTCGGTCGCAGTCGGTGTTAGTGGGGGGTCAGAGGTCCACCTGTAGGTTACTCCCGTGTGGGGTGCCTGAGGGGTCGGTTCTCTCCCCTCTATTTTTTAACATTTACATGAAGCCACTGAGTGAGATCATCCACCGGCATGGAGTGAGATACCATCAGTACGCTGATGATACTCAGCTGTACATCTCCACTCCTGGCCAAATCAGTGAAGCGGTTGAGGTGATGTGCAGGTGTCTGGAGGCTGTGAGGGTCTGGATGGGCATTAACAGATTAAGGCTCAACCCTGACAAGACGGAGTGGCTGTGGGTGATGCCTCCCAAGGACACTTCAATCTGTCCTTCCATTACTCTGGGGGGTGAATCCATAAACCCCTCGGAGAAGGTCCGCAACTTGGGAGTCCTCCTCGACCCACAGCTGACATTGGAACATCATTTGTCGGCTGTGGCGAGGGGGGCATTTGCCCAGGTTCACCTGGTGCAACAGTTGCGCCCCTATTTGGATTGGGAGTCTCTCCTCACAGTCACACATGCCCTTGTCACCTCGAGGATCGACTACTACAACGCTCTCTACATGGGGCTACCCTTGAAGAGTGTTCGGAGACTACAATTAGTGCAAAATGCAGCTGCACGAGCAATTGTGGGCCTTCCACATTGTGCCCACATTTTACCAACTCTCCGCATGCTGCATTGGCTGCCTATTGGTCTCCGAGCGCAATTCAAAGTGTTGGTCATTACCTATAAAGCCCGTCATGGCATTGGACCAGGATACTTACGGGACCGTCTTCTGCCACATACTTCCCTACGACCGGTGAGAGCGCACAGGGTCGGCCTCCTCCAGGTTCCGTCAGCGAAACAATGTCGTCTGGCGGGCCCTAGGGGGAAGGCCTTCTCTGTTGTGGCGCCCGCCCTCTGGAACCAACTACCCCCTGAAGTTCGCATTTCTCCCACTCTCCTGGCCTTCCGAAAGAACCTTAAAACCCATCTTTGCCGGCAGGCCTGGGGATGATTGTGGACTGTTGTGTGAATGTTGAATGTGTGTGGGGTTTCTCATTTTTAAATATTTTTGTTTGGATTCAGATTATGATCTGCTGTTTTATATATATCTTATAAGCCGCTCCAAGTCTTTGGAGAGGAGCGGCATATAAATCCAACAAATAAAATAAATAAATAAATAAATAGAATAGAATAGACTACACTAGACTACACTACACTAGACTAGACTAGACTAGAATAGAATAGAATAGAATAGAATAGAATAGAATAGAATAGAATAGAATAGAATAGAATAGAATAGAATAGTATAATAGAGTTGGAAGGGACTTTGGAAATCTTCTAGTCCAGTGGTTCTCAACCTTTTTAATGCCGCGACCCCCAACCGGTCGTAAGTCGAGGACTTTCCCTGCCCAGGAGCGCCGCGCATGCGTGGTGCCGCCCCCTGCACCGGCCAAGGCGTAGCTGGCAAGGGGCAGCAATGGCGCAGGGTGACCACCGGCTGGGCCACCAGCTGGCCCAGCCCAAGGGAGGTAAGGCACCTGCCGGGACCCACGCACACCAGCAACCCTCCCTGCGCCTGCCGGCCTCCCACCTCCCACCCCTGGCCCTCTTTTACTTACATTTTTAGTAGTTGCTCAGCAGGGAGGGGTGGAAACTTCCAGACAGCTCGCCTTCGCTGCAGACAACTTGCAGCACTGTTTGCAGACTGGGACTTTTGGCGGGCTCAGCAGGGCAGAGATAGCCTGGACAATTCCTATTGGCTTTTGAAAGCCAATAGAATTAGACTCTATTCAAGAGAGTCTATTCTATTGGCTTTCAAAAGCCAATAGAATAAGAGGGAGTAGCACAGCTAAGGAAAAGGGGGGAAAATGGCAGACTGCATTGTTTGGCAACCCCCGTGAAATGGTCATTCGACCCCAAATGGGGTCGCGACCCACAGGTTGAGAACCGCTGTACTAGTCCAACCCCCTGTTTAGGCAGGAAACCCTATACCATTTCCGACAAATGGTTGTCCAGTCTCTTCTTAAAAATTTCCAGTGTTGGAGCATTCACAATCTCTGGAGTCAAGTTGTTCCACTGGTTAATTGTTCTATGATTTGCTCGAAGAGTTATTCAAATGTCGCATCTATCAGAAAACAGTGGTAGGAAGACATTTAAGAAATTAAATGTGTTCATTATTTTAAAAGCCCTTTCAAGTTCCAAAATGGATTTTCCTACCTGTAGCTCTTCCTGAGTTTTCTTCTCCACCTGGCTCAGGAGGAAGCCTTTGGCCAGAGCCACTGCCTGAGAACTGGTCTCTGCTCCACACTCCCGGACCCAAATCTCCATTTCTAGGGGCAGGATGGCCAGGAACTGCTCCAGGATCACCAGATCCAGCATTTGAGCCTTAATGTGTCTTTCTGGCTGCAACAATTGAAGGTAAGGTTGATGGAGATGGCTACAAATCTCTCAGGGGCCCTTGGCTTCCTGGTAGTGGACACTCCTGAAGCTCCAGCATTGGACCTCTGAATGGATGGTTTCCTCCTCCGTTGTCTTCTGTTTAGTTCTTGACCAGATCTTTTCCCAGCTTGTTTCCAGCTCTCTGGCCTTCTAGATATTCTGCCTCCATTTTCTCTCCCTTCTCCAATGCAATTTCAAATGGGGTCAAAAGATCTGCATCTGGTTTTGCATCCTTTCGACTTTTATCTGCAAGGAGAGGCCATTGGTGAAACTGTCAGCTTCCTCTGATCACAACCTTAATTTCAGTCTAAGGGACTCAAGAGTCTTCCAGTTTATAGATCTGATCAGTGCTTCTCTTGCAAAAAAAAAAAAAAAAAAAAGGTGCCGGAACTCACCTCTTGTTAATCTTTTATTTATATAATTTTATTTATATATTTATTTATATAATTAAAAATTATATGTTCAGTTCTTAACATACATTTAATTTATTGTATTTAAGGCAGGGGTGTCAAGCTCGCAATGTCACGTGACGTGTTGCGACGTATCGTGACTTTTTTTCCATTGCTGGCAATGGGGTGGGTGCAGTTTTGCTATGATGCATCTGGCCCATGGGCCGGCAGTTTGACACCCCTGATTTAAGGCAAATGTTCATAGTAAATTTCAAAGTTTTGTCCAATTCTCGTCCGGTAAATCTTCTCGACTCTTTTCCTTGCTGTTAGTATCTATGGCTGAATGTCATCCCCTGAATAACCACAGATCAATGTAATTTGAAGGATTGAAAAGTCTCAGAGGTGGTTCGACAAGTTTGATGAACAAAAGTGCTGAAATTGTCTTAGTCTTCAACGAAGCTCTTGTTGGGGTGGCAATTAGATTCATCTGCAAAAACCCATGTTCACATTTACTTCAAGAAATGGGAATGGTATTCAGGGTCCGTATCAAATGCAACAGTTTTTCTGAATATGTCTTTTCGAGAATGTATTCACGGAATCCACGAATCATTTCTCTTTCATTTAGTTGCAGTCTGATTGACAAGTTTCTATATTCCACTTCTCCAAATGTCAGTTGAGTATTAACAACTTCAGGCCAATGTTTTTGATCAAGTATGTGAGACCAATACGCCAACTTATTGTCTTTGCTATCAAGCAATCTTTTTTCAATAGATTCTTTCAATTTTGTATAAAATGTACTTGGGTCAATTGGAGGATCCTTTCTTGAATCTTTTTCATGAAGTAAAACTCCACGAAAATGAAGATTGTGTACAGATGGTTTGTAATTTCACCCTTGGAACATTCTTACTAATGCTGCATCTTAAAGATTTGAGCCAAGTTTAATTCATAATTGCCTTTAGTTTTTTCCATCTGTTTTGGCTTAGATGAAGTAATGCATCTTTCAGGCATTCAACAAATAAACTACAATTTGTCGGGAGCATCTCCTTAAATGCAAACAGCTCATAAGCTGGACTTACCTAAATTAGCAACCACATTATTGATGGATTGTACACACCATTTTAAAGATATGATCACATTGGTTCATGTGAATGAGATGCTCCTATAACCCAAAATGCAGGCTATTAATTCATCCCTGCCAAAATAATAGGTTATTTTCATCAGACTTAGTTCATGATGAACATAGTACTACTACTACTACTACTACTACTACTACTACTACTACTACTACTACTACTACTACTACTACTACTACTACTAAGTTGGAAGGGATCTTGGAGGTCATCTAGTCCAACCCCCTGCTCAAGCAGGAAACCCTATACCATTTCAGACAAATGGCTGTCCAGTCTCTTCTTAAAAACTTCTGGTGTTGGAGCATTCACTGCTTCTGGAGGCAGGTTGTTCCACTGGTTAATTGTTCTCACTGTCAGGAAGTTTCTCCTTAGTTCTAGGTTGCTTCTCTCCTTGATTAGTTTCCACCCGTTGTTTCTTGTCCTGCCTTCAGGCACTTTGGAAAATAGCTTGACTCCCTCTTCTTTGGGGCAGCCCCTGAGATATTGGAACACTGCTATCATGTCCCCCCTCGTCCTTTTCTTCATTAAACTAGACATACCCAATTCCAGCAGCCGTTCCTTATATGCTTTAGTCTCCAGTCGCCTAATCATCTTTGTTGCTCTTTTCTGTACTCTTTCTAGAGTCTCAACATCTTTTTTATATTGTGGTGACCAAAATTGGATGCAGTATTCCAAGTGTGGCCTTACCAAGGCATTGTAAAGTGGTATTAACACTTCACGTGATTTTTATTCTATCCCTCTGTTAATGCAGCCTAGAACTGTGTTGGCCTTTTTGGCAGCTGCAGCACACTGCTGGCTCATATTTAGTTGATTGTCTACTAGGACTCCGAGGTCCCTCTCACAGTTACTACTATTGAGCAAGGTACCACCTATGCTTAGAACACTAAGTTCTATTTTATCAAATTAATCATGAAGACAGCATAGTAGGCTGCCATAGGGGTGAAAAATTATTTATATACTGCAGGTGGGTATAGTAAAGATGGAATATTATTGTCTACTTGGAAAATGATGTGTTGTACTTTAATAGAGGAGGAGACAACTTTTGCATATATAGTGTGACATATATTGAGTTCTTTTTGGAAGGACTAGCAGTGGAAAATAATTAATACAAGTGCATATGCTGCCTTCAACATATATGTGTTTAATTGATGGAGTTATGTTACTGACAAGATAATGAATTGCAAAGAAATTGTGTTTTATACATTCAACTTTGCCTTGATAATATAAACATTTTTGTTCAGTTGTTTCTTTTTAATTAACAAAGTTCATGAGGAGATTATAAACTTGTTTAAAAATTAAAAAGCTACACAACCCTTAAGCCCTCTGTCTTGGAACTGGGTTTGTCTGAAATCAATAACACTTAATCCATGTTTCACCCGCAAATGTAGCAGATTCCACCTGAGGGTTCCCCTCACAGCTTTTTCTAAACCCAGAATCTACAGGAAATGGATCTCCTGCTTGAGCAGGGGGCTGGACTAGAAGATCTCCAAGGCCCATTCCAGCTCAATTCTGATTGTGATTGTGATTCTGAAATATGACATCTAAGAGAGATGAGGGGTAATAAGCTTGCAAATATTTGCTGACAGGAAGATTTGAAGTTATTTATTTCTTCACTTCTGTTTATTCTTACTTTTATTTTTCTTTTGTTTTTTCTTTGGATTTATCTTTTCCTGTACAAAAAAAATCTTAATAAAGATTTATTAAAAATGTGTATAGGAATGGAAACATTAGCATATAATATATAATAATAATAATTATTAAAACAGATTCTGGCTAAATAATAGGAAGAGCATATAAGAAAGAAGAGCAGCTTGTCAGTGAACTTCTTTGTAGGGAAAACAAAGTTTTAGTTGAGTTATATGGTGTTAAATTATTAGAGAATTCGCCTGTTACAATTTTCACTTTCCTGAGGAGAAGTATCCCAAATATTGGAGAAGGTAACATTCATGAAATACTGTCCCCATATTCTTTAAGCACACCATTCATTTTGCCTCATTATCTCATTGATAAGAGATTATTTTCTATTTGCTATTAAGTCAGTGTGAACTCTTTAGCCAACATTATGATTGCTGCATAATATGTTTTTATGTTCAATGTTGATTGTTTTAATAAAAGAATTTTATATATAAAAAAAACCAGATGTTTCCTTTGGGAAGATCTCCCTCAACCAGGTTTTATTTCATATTTTCTCACGATGTGATTTTCATGTTAAAATATGAGAGTAATTTAACACTTCCCTTCACTGAAGTCTTAAAGAATGACCACTGTCTTCTCCTGCACATATGAAATCATGCCTTGGCTGTTGGCACTAAAAGGATATTCCACTTCCATCATCTTCCTATGTTCCTGTTGCCCATAATATTTTGGATAGCTGGGCAGTTGGGCAGATCTTCTCATCTTGGGCAATTCTGATGAGTCTCTCTCTCTCTCTCTCTCTCTCTCTCTCTCTCTCTCTCTCTCTCTCTCTCTCTCTCTCTCTCTCTCTCTCTCTCTCTCTCTCTCTCTCTCTCTCTCTCTCTCTCTCTCTCTCTCTCCCTCACATCTCTCCCCCTCCAGAAACATGCCCCCCTCACTAAATTGATAGATTAAGATTTTGGGTGTTGGGGGGGTGTCATTATTTATGAACTAATTGCCTCACTGACTGTACTAGATCTTGATGTCCTTTACCCAATCATACACTTGTTATTGCCCAGACTCAAACATTTAACTTGCTTCTGTTCCCAATCCCTGACTAGACTAGACTAGACTAGAACCAGAACAGAACAGAACAGAACAGAATAACAGAGTTGGAAGTGACCTTGGAGGTCTTCTAGTACATAAAAAGCCTTGTTTGCATCTATTTACATTTATTTATTTATTAATTTATTTATTTATTAATCAAATTTCTATACCGCCCCTCTCCCGAAGGACTCGGGGCGGTGTACAGCCTAAAATTTAAAAAAACATATAAATATACAAAATTTAAAATAATTAAAAATAAATTAAATAATTTGGCCAAAATCCCATTTAAAACCCAAAACATACAAAATTTAAAATCTTAAAAAATACTCAGTCCCCCTAAAACATTTTGACCCTATTGGAACCGAAGCTTCTATGCCAGGCTGGCCTGTCGGAAAAGGAATGTTTTTAGTTCCTGACGGAAGGTGCGTAAATCTGTTATTATACGGAGTTCGGGGGGGAGCTCGTTCCATAACGTGGGAGATCCCACAGAGAAGGCTCTCCCCCTGGGGGTCGCCAGCCGGCACTGTCTGGCCGACGGCTCCCTGAGGAGGCCCTCTCTGTGGGAGCGTACCGGACGGCGGGAGGTATTTGCTGGCAGTAGACGGTCCTGTAAGTATCCTGGTCCGATGCCATGAGAGCGCTTTAAAAGTGGTCACTAACACCTTGAACCGCACCCGAAAGACCACCGGCAACCAGTGCAACTCACGCAGGAGCGGTGTTACGTGGGAGCGCCACGACGCTCCCATCACTACCCGCGCGGCCGCATTCTGGGCAAGTTGGAGCTTCCGGATGTACCTCAAGGGGAGCCCCATGTAGAGAGCATTACAGTAGTCCAGCCTGGAGGTCACGAGGGCATGAGTGACTGTGCGTAGCGAGTCCCGGTCTAGGAAGGGATGCAGCTGGCGCACCAGGCGAACCTGGTAGAACATCCTCCCGGCCACGGCCGTCAGATGGTCCTCTAAGGACAGCCGTGAGTCCAGGAGGATTCCCAAATTGCGAACCCTTCCTGTGGGAGCCACTGTTTCGCCCCCAATACACAGCGATGGAATCAGCTGGCTGTACCGGGACGACGGTAACCACAGCCACTCAGTCTTGGAGGGGTTGAGCTTGAGTCCGTTTCTCCCCATCCATACCCGCACGGCCTCCAGGCACTGGGTCAGCACGGCAAGGGCATCGTTGGGGTGGTTTGGCGTGGAAATGTACAGCTGGGTATCATCAGCGTACTGGTGGTACTCCACGCCAAAACCACGGATGATCTCACCCAGTGGCTTTACATAAATGTTGAACAGTAGAGGCGAGAGGACCGACCCCTGAGGTACCCCACATACGAGGGGTCTCGGGGTCGACCTCTGGCCCCCTGTCAACACAGACTGCATCCGGCCAGAGAGGAAGGAGGAGAACCACTGCAAGACAGTGCCTCCTATGCCCAGCCCCTCCAACCGTTGCAGCATGATACCATGATCGATGGTATCAAAAGCCGCCGAGAGGTCCAATAGCACCAGAACAGAGGAGCAACCCCTGTCTTGGGCCCGCCAGAGATCATCCACCAACGCGACCAATGCTGTTTCCGTGCTGTAGCCAGGCCTGAAGCCCGACTGGAACGGATCGAGATATGACGATTCCTCCAGGTGCTGCGGGAACTGTCGGGCAACCACACTCTCAACAACCTTCGCAAGAAAGCGAAGGTTGGAGACGGGACGGTAGTTTGATAAAACAGCTGGATCCAGGGCAGGCTTCTTGAGGAGGGGTCTCACCACTGCCTCTTTCAAGGCAGCGGGAAAGACACCCTCACTCAAGGAAGCGTTGATAATTGCTCGGAACCAGCCTCGTACCACCTCCCGGGAGGCCAGCGCCAACCAGGAGGGGCACGGGTCCAGTAAACATGTGGTCGCCCTAAGTCCCCCCAGCAACCTGTCCACGTCCTCGGGGGTCACGGGGTCAAACTCAACCCAGGTAACAGTCTCAAGACCAGCCTCTGCCTCTCCCATTGGACATACCCAGTTGAAGTCGAAGCCTTCCCGTATCTGAGCGATTTTATCATACAGATATTTTCCGAAATCCTCAGCTCTACCCTCTAAGGGGTCTCCCCTCACCTCCTGATGAAGGAGGGAGCGGGTCACCCTAAACAGGGAGGCTGGGCGGTTATCTGATGACGCAATAAGAACAGTGAGGTAAGAACACTTCTCTGCTCTTATCGCCATTAGGTAGGACCTAATATGGTCTCTTACCAATGTTCGGTCAGATTCGGCACGGCTCGATCTCCAACTGCTCTCTAGGCGTCTTTTCCGGCGTTTCATCTCTCTCAACCCCTCGTTATACCACGGGGCCGGTCGAGACCCACGCCGAATCAGAGGCCGCAAAGGCACAACTCGATCCAGGGCACCGGCAGCCGCCCTGTCCAAGGCCGCCACCAGCTCTCCAACCGAGTCGTGTGTCAGAACCTCAGGAATTGGCCCAAGCTCTGCCTGGAACCGCTCGGGTTCCATCAGCCGCCTGGGGCGGTACCATCTCACCGGTTCCGCCACCCTGCGGTGGGGTGCAACGGTCCGAAAGTCCAAGCATAGGAGAGAGTGGTCAGACCATGACAGGGGTTCAATGACTATATCCCCTACACTCTGACCACTCAGCCACTGTCCAGAGACAAAAACCAGGTCAAGCGTGTTCCCCCCTGTGTGTGTGGGGCCTTGAATTACCTGGGTCAGGTCCATGGCTGTCATGGAAGCCATGAACTCCCGAGCCTCCCCGGACGCCCCGCCCCCGGACGGCAGGTTGAAGTCACCCATGACTATTAGCCTGGGGACCTCAACCACCACCGCGGCGACAACGCTCAGGAGCTCGGGCAGGGAGGTTGATATGTGGCAGGGCGCCAGGTACGTAATCAACACCGCCCTCGGACCCCCTAGGTCCCACTTCACCAGAAGGGATTCACAGCCTGCCGTCTGAGGAACAGTGACCTCCCTCGGCCTGAAACCTTCCCTGATCACGACCGCCACTCCCCAACCCCTACCTTGAGCTCTCGGCTGGTGGAATGCAAGGAAACCCGGTGGGCACATTTCCACCAGAGGGACACCGCCCTCTGGTCCCAACCAGGTCTCCGTTATACCTGCCAGGTCTGCTCCCCCCTCTGAGATTAAATCTTGAATGAGGGGGGCCTTATTTACCACAGACCTGGCATTGCACAGCATCAGCCTACAGCCAGGGCCCTGTGGTTCTGAACAACCCCGAGAACAGGTTGAGCCTTGGGGGTCGGAGCGCACGACCGCTCGTAAGCAGCGGGTGCACGCTCCCTTATTATGATACGGCCCCCTGCTCCCACCATACCTGCCCCTCCCGCTAACGGTACTTATTGGAACTGAGTTAGTCTTAATCAATCCCCCGTCCGCACCCTCAGGACTCCGTCCCCTTCCGTCGCCTGGCCTGTCTTCTTGTTCCCTTCTGACAATTTCTTCCCCTGCCCTAAACACCCCTTCCCCACCCCTCCCCACCCTTAAAACTTTGACTAAGTACCTATTTAAAAAACCCCAAAGCCCCTTTTTTGATGCATGCCATCTCTCAGGACTCCAAAGTCCATCCTCGAGATGGGCCCTTGATAGAACAGAAATCAAAAGGAGGGAATCTTCCCTTCTTTAGGTCAATCCTTTTGCCCTGCAGAACAATAAGAAAAAAATGTGCTTCAACAGAAAGGTGTCCCGGTCTGATTCAAATGTACCTTTAGGAAATCCTCCCATACTCAACCCCAGCATCCGTGCACACCCACACGCTTTCCCATACACTCAACATCAAAATAGAAGCTCTATTTGGAAATTGCTTCCAAATTTTATGCTTGCAATGAAAAAAAAAGGAAACTTTCATTTTGTTTTTGCTGTTTGTTGCTATAGAAATGGCTAGCATATACTGTTGTGTAAAAGTAAAAAGTTGAGGTAATGTTATTTTCTGCTGTGCTAAAGGGAGTTGGAAGTTGATATCTTTTCCCTCTATGCAAGATATTTTCTCTTTCCCCCCTCCTCTCCAGTTTTCTATTACTTTTTAAATTTCTCTTTGTATTTTATCATTTGATAAACTAATAAAATGTATTATAAAAAATAAAAAACATCAAAAAGAAAGGGGAAAACACATTTATTATAACTGGGAATCCATTTCTACCACTTAAAGAAATGACTCATTGGTGTGTTTATTATTTTATTTAAAACACATTAAAGTATCAAAAATTATTTGTTACAATTATTAATTTCTGGGCCACATAACCCAAATTTAAGTTACTATTTTATTTTGACATCATATGTTCTTTTGTATTCAGATCTGGTCTTAGGAAAATAATGTAACATTTGGGGAGAAAAATTAATAGCAACAGGCTAGCACTGGAAGCCAACATGGAGAAGACCTGCACGGCTACCATATACTTCCCCTTGGTGCTCAGGTAGGTGGGTACAAAGGATATCCAGACGCTACAGAAGACCATCATGCTGAAGGTGATCAACTTGGCTTCATTGAAGGCCCCAGGTAGATTCCTGGCTAGGAAGGCCATTGTGAAGCAGATGACAGCCAGGAAGCCCATATAGCCGAGGGCAAGATAGAACATGGCAACAGAGCCTTCATTACATTGAAGGATGACCTCAGCAGATTCTGAATACGTGTCCGACTCAAGGAATGGGGGAGAGGTGCCCAACCAGATGCTGCAAAGGACAACTTGGACACCAGAGCAAGAAAGGATGATAGAATTGGCCATGCTCTTCCCTAACCATCTCTGTACATTATTCCCTGGTTTTGTGGCCAAGAAGGCTAATACCACCATGACAGTTTTGGCCAAGACAGTAGAAATGGCAACTGTAAAAATGTTGCTGAATGTTGTTTGTTGGACAAGGCAAGTGGTTACTTTTGGTTGACCAATGAATAAGAATGAGGTCAAGAATGAAAACAGGAGGGAGATGAGGAGGATGTAGGAGAGATCACGATTGCTGGCTTTGACCAAGGGAGTTTCTCGAAATTTAATGAATATTCCAAAGACAAAAATGGTTGCCAAAGACAAGAACAAGGCAAGGGAAGCTAGCATGATCCCCAACATTTCTTGGTAGGATAGGAAAGTTTCCATCTTAGGTATACAGTCATCTTGGCTGAGACTTGGATGCTGATCTGCTGGACATTTTGTGCATTGTTCAGCATCTGAAAAAGAGCAAGATTAATATCTATCATAAAGCAGATACTTCCATCAGATGCATAGCTGGAATGAAACTAGTGATGATATGGATGAATATGTGGGGAGAAAGGAAGTTTGCAGAAATGCTTAGCAAGTTTAAATAGTATAATGCAAAGGACAATTGCCACAATTGTCCTGCCACCAATGACCCATGGACAGATACTTGTTGGGAATTCCTGTAACACTAGTTCAAGCACAGGAAGGAATAAGGGAATATTTTAAGAAGAAAGGTATTTCACAATAAATTCAGCGCTTGGTCTTCTGAAAGGATTATTGAATTATTAACCTTCCATGGTGGAGATGGTTCCTTCTGGACAAGGAACACAATTGTAGCAACAGATGGGTTTCCCTTCCAAAACCACCTTCATGAATCCAGGATGACAGCTTTCCACACACCTGGAAGTTGGTAGGCTCTGAAGAATGAAAGGAAGTACACCCAGATAATCAATGTATCTGTATCTGTATCTGTATCTGTATCTGTATCTGTATCTGTATCTGTATCTGTATCTGTATCTGTATCTGTATCTGTATCTGTATCTCTATCTCTATCTCTATCTCTATCTCTATCTCTATCTCTATCTCTATCTCTATCTCTATCTCTATCATCTCTATCTCTATCTCTATCTCTATCTCTATCTCTATCTCTATCTCTATCTCTATCTCTATCTCTATCTCTATCTCTATCTCTATCTCTATCTCTATCTCTATCTCTATCTATCTAATGAATCTATCTATATCATGAAAATTGAAGATTTTATTTTTTGTGACCAACTGAATATCTCATAAAGATGATATTTTTGCACTGTTGAGAACCCGATCAGCTGACATGAAAACTCAAAAGCAATGATAGAAAACACCTACCCACCCCAAAACTGTAGTCCTGTTTTTGCTATATTTAGTGGAATAAAATAAACATTAGTTGCAGATTGTCAGCATTTGTACCTGTCCAATACTCCTCTGGTCAATGGTAACTTTAAAATCCTGAGTTGTCTGTTTTTCTAGACTTCCAGTTTTTGTTCTCTTGACAGATTTGTTTGGGAAAACAATCCAGTTCACAATGTTCAAGTCAGCTGTCAAATCTCCTTTCTTATCCAAATATACCCCATCTATGGAATTATTGTGAAACTGAGGACTCTGAAGGAAAGGGTGAAGCTGGAAAGAAAAGGAAAAGAAGAGTTTAGAAAGGACATCAGAAATATTTGTCTGTTTGTTTGTAACCCACCTTTATTACTTTTACAAATAACTCAAGGTGGCAAATATATGCAACACACCTTTCTTCTCCTATTTTCTCACAAAAACATCCCTGAGAGTGAATTGGGTTGAGAGAGATTGACTAGGCCAAGATCACCAAGCCAACCTTCATAGCTAAGCTGGGAGTAGAACCTTTTGGTCTATATTGGGAGAGATCAGAACATTTCTCTCTCTCTCTTCCAAAAAAACCCGATTCTATTTTCAGTTCCAAACTTGGTTAGGAGCGTATCAGTAAACATAAGATTTTTATTTGGACACATGAGCTGGAAGGTGACAAAATTATTGCAAAAACAAGGATCAGGGGAAACGGAAAAGAAATAGACGGGAAAGATAGATTGCAATTAAGTTGGATCTGAGTTTCAGGATAATTTAATTTTTCAGACTATGTAACCAAGGCATCTACTTAGAAAACTGATTCCCATTTGCAGAAGATACTGTACATGCCTGATGGGAAAGACATACCTGCCAAGCTGTCAGCCTTGGGGCTTCTACCTTCATGCCTCTGTTCCTCGCTGATCTCTTGAATGTGGAGATATGAGCTGAATGTAAGGCCCTTCCCACAGCCCAGATGGTGCTGTAAGTCAAGTAACTGTCCATAGCCAGGATCCGATCAATCTCCTCTTCCCTCATAGCCACAAGTTCTTCTCTCTGTCTGCACCGTCTCCAGACTTTCACCGAAAAGGCATCCTTAGTGGAGGAACACGTAAAGGTTTTCTTTGAAAAGTTAAATACTGAGTCAACGAAGAGACTAAAAGCATCATAGTTTGCCCATTTCCTTTTTTGTATAAGGAAGGAAAAAATGCCACCAATGTATTTAAAGGAAGCGCTGGTAAACATCAGCTCAAGACTGAGATCCCAGTGTGCTTTGGTGATCCAGACTTTCTCTACAATAGGTCCCTGAAAATGTTGAAGTATTGATTGTAGAATCAACATTCCTACCTCGAAGGAAAATATCTCCGAACCATAAACAGCGACATTGACTTCTCTCCACTTATAATATTTGTCAAGTCTTAAAACTAGCCGATACAGATTTAGCGGAAAGCTTTGATAGATAACTGCACAAATGCCATTCCTTAGCATCAAAGAAGACAACGTGCTCATGAACCTTTCTCCCTGGTCAGTTTCTGGAGCAACAAGACCAACCATGGTCCACTTGAAATAGAGGAGCAGCTTGACCATCCCTGGGTACTGGACTCCCTCAGCAGGGAGCATCGGGTAGAAGAAAGGAAATTGAGTTTTATCCCTCAAAATCTGGGAAGCCAAACTGTAACTGATCTGAAAAGAATTAACAGAATAACAGAGTCGTAAGGGACCTTGGAGGTCTTCTAGTCTAACCTCCTGCTCAGGCAGGAAACTCAGAAAAATGGTTGTCCAATCTCTTCATAAAAACTTCCAGTGTTCCACAACTTCTGGAGGCAAATCGTTCCACTGATTAATTGTTCTAACTGTCAGGAAATCTCTCCTTAGTCCTAGGTTGATTCTCTCCTTGAATTGAAGATGATATTCTTTTAAATGTAACAAGCAAAATGTAATTCCTCCAATTTCCTTAATAAACTCTGCTTGTCATTCACAGCAGAGGATATTTGATTCAAGTAAGACATACCTGAGGGATTTTGTAGGTGCTGAGCATGGCTGAAATCTGGATGGAAATGCCAGTTTCAGCCCCTTCCAGAACAGCCAGTGAGTTTCTCTGCCGCCCACACCTGTAGTTGGGAACATTGGCCTCCCCACCTGAAAGTAGGTCCAGCAGCGGATCTGAAGTCATTTCTACCTTGAAGAAAATTTGATAAACATTGTAACCCAGAGTGATGTTAGGCAAGAGATGGCCATTCTTGTCAATCTCCTCAGTGGCAAAAAGGAAGGGCAGAAATTTCCAATAATGATTGGATGATGGTCTACAGGTACAGAAAAAGAGAGATGAAAATAACGTACAACTTTGTTCCATGATAATACTGTTCTTTTCATCCCCTCGTCACAATTATTCTTCCAAACAATTTGCAAACAATCAAACTATTACCAGAGGGGGAGGGAAATAAAAACAATAGAAAACTTTGGATCCCATGCTAGTTTTAGGAACAATTCTATTTAGTTACAATAGCATCACTTCAATTTCCTATATTGGTCTTCAAGCATTTTATATTTGATAAATTATTTCTTCTGTCTGAGTGAGGGTGGGTGATATACACAGGTAACTTCCAGGTTTTGATACAGCTCTACGATCCTATCAAATAATTTTAAATGTTAAGATATTGAATGGGTAAAAACATTATTTATTATTAGCTCTAGCACATTCTTCATATGATAAATTCTTGTGGAGTTGGACCAAACTTATTGAGAATGCTTTTTGTTGTTTCTGGGGCTGTATTTTTTTTCTTTTCCTGTTTTTTTATTTCTATTTCTTTTAATTGTAAGCTCTCCAGAGTCACCCGGGAGTATAAATTCCAACCAATATAATAGAGATAACATTTTCATTTGTTTCATTAAAATGTTTAATTGTTAAATCCCTGGCATGAACTCTTGAATGAGAATCAGAGATATCTGCAAACTCTCTGAATGGTTATATTCCTAACTGGGATGCTTTGAAACCAGCAGTAAATTTTGATGTGGATAAACTAGAGTGGATTTATCTCATATCTCATGCAAAGAGAAAATAGAGCATCCCTCTGTGGTTAGACCAGGTATCCATTGGAGCCCAGCTCAGCTTAGATTTCAGGTAGTAGAGAAAGGACCTCTGTGTTTACACTCTAGCTCTCCTCAATGGACAGAAAGGAAATGGAATGGGGTAAACATCATGATTGGATTTTTAGACTTTACCGCTCACAATGAGCTTTGTCACCTGCAGTGTGCAACAGAAGGCAGAATCAGAATGTAACTTAGCAAAAGGAGCTACATCAAGGAGAGAGAACCTTCAGAGAACTAGAACTGTAGACATTCATTGAAAATGGAGTGGCTCCAATGCAATGCAGGACTTACTCAAGGAACATTATTGAAGGACTTCTGTCAAAGCTTAATGATTCAAACCTAGTGTCCTTTGCAGAGATTATGCCACTAATGAAATAATCTCCTGACTTGTAGTGATTGTCTGGGTCCACTTCACCCTGCTCCAGAGTCAGGAGACATTTGGCTTTGTGTATCCCAGAAGCTCCCCTCGGCCACAGAAGCAGAATAAGATGAAGCAATAGCAACATAATTTGAGCCTTCTCTGTGGCACCTGTTTTTTTTTTTAACAAAGTGTGAGATGAGGAAAACAGAACTCTTCCAGGAAAGTGGCTTCAGATGCTGTCAGAGCCCAGCCAAGAGAGATAAACACAGTATCTGCCTGTCCTGAAATCAGCCCCAGATTCTTTTTCTGTCTCCAGAGTCATTGATGCATCTAGTATTTCTGATATAGACTCCTCTCAACTTTTCCTGTGAGTCTTATATAGATATCAAAGCAATTTCTGACTTGTTTGTGTAAAATTTTCTGAAAGTTTGCAGAAACATCTCTAGGGTCCTAATCTAGTCAACAAAAATCACTATAATTTGGATAATTGCAAAGAAGAGTCAATAGAAGGTGCCCAAAGGGAAAACTCAAAGTTTTGGTCCCAAACCTGGAAAAGGGGCCAGTGAAGGAAACTGGAGAATTTTGTCCCAAATTTTTATATGTATATGTATGGGGGATTTTTATTTTATTTATTTATTTTTATTTTGTTCAGACTTATATGCCGCCCTTCTCCTCAGACCCAGGGCAGCTCACAACAATAATACAAGTAAAAAACAAAACATAGGATCAGTTAAAATTTCTACTTAAAATACTATATAAAAACAAAATAATTTATAACACTCATACCACACACAATCACAATCAAAGGCCTAGGGGCAGAGTGCAGCTCACACGCCCCAAACCGTAATAGTTTCCGGAAAGCTAGGAGGGAGGAAGCAGTACGAACCTCTGAGGGAAGCTGGTTCCAGAGGGCTGGGGCAGCAACGGAGAAGGCCCTAGTCCTAGGCCCCGCCAGATGGCATTGTCTAACAGATGGGACCCGTAGGATGCTAACCCTATGTGCCCTAACCGGTCGCTGGGATTCATGAGGCAGAAGACGGTCCCGCAAGTATCCTGACCCATTGCCATAAAGGGCTTTATAGGTCATAACCAACACTTTGAATTGTGTTCGGAGACCAATTGGTAGCCATTGCAGCTCACAAAGGGCTGGAGTGATATGAGCATGTCTTGGGAGACCCAAGACAGCTCGCGCGGCCACATTCTGGATCACCTGCAGTCTCCGGACATTCTTCAAAGGTTGCCCCATGTAGAGATCATTACAGTAGTCAAATCTCGAGGTGACAAGGGCATGAGTGACTGTGAGGAGTGACTTCCGGTCCAAGTAGGGCCGCAACTGACGCACCAGGCGAACCTGCGAGAATGCCCCCCTCGCCACAGCCGAAAAATGGTGTTCTAGACTTAGCTGTGGATCGAGGAGGACACCCAAGTTGCGAACCTTCTCTGAGGGGGACAAAACTTCTCCCCCCAGGGTGATGGACATTCACAATTGAAATCTTCTCTGGCGAAATGTAGGACACCTACTTTGGACAAGAACGATGACTGCTGGCAACAGACAGAACTACCAGAGATACCTAATATGGACAGCGCCAAGATGGGGGGGGTGGGGGGCACAGATACTAGATTGCATGACATCCGGATGGGTATTACCCACGTGGGAGGGGGAGGGAGGGGGGTGAGTACAGAGCAGAGAGAAACCATCGACCCACAACTGAAAAGGGTGGGAGGAATTATCTGGAGCCCCAATGGGACATATGACAATACAAAAGAAAAACCAAATACCCCCCTGAAGACCCGCAGTAGAGGGAAAGGTGATACGAGGGTAAATACCATTGGAGGGAAGGAAGATGTAAAGATCTTGACATATGATAGTACAAAAGAAAAACCAAATACCCCCCCCCTGAAGACCCACTGTAGAGGGAAAGGTGATACGAGGGTAAATACCATTGGAGGGAAGGAAGATGTAAAGATCTTGACATATGATAGTACAAAGGAAAAACCAAATATCCCCCCCAAGACCCACAGTAGAGGGAAAGGCGATATGAGAGTAAACATTATTGGAGGGAAGGAAGATGCAAAGATCCTGACAAACTTAGGAACTAATGTTGGAAGAATAGGTGAGAAGGTTCGAGGGAATGACAGAGGAGGGGAAACATCCAGAATGCAAATTAACTGGCTAGGACTGGTGACGTGGTCTAGGAGCCGAGTGCAAGCGTCGACTAACCCTATTTAAGGCACCCTTATCAACTGGCTTTTTAACCCTGACAATATTGGAAGTTCCCAATGAAAGCTAGGTTGTATTAAAGCAATTTTCTTTTTCAATCTCCTGGTGATCGTAAATTATTTATTTTATACCACATACATATCTATATACATATCTATCTATACATACACATATATGTGTATGTATTTGTGCGTATATGTAGATGTATATATGTATATATATACATGTAGGTCTTTGGTTATTCTAGGAGCATGAAGCCGAAGATGACGAATGGGACTTCGTCGAAACGTCGCCAAGACACTTCCAATTTTACGTGGGAGAAAACCCAAATAACCAAAGGCCTACATACAAACACCCGCGAAAACCTCAGAAAACAAATATATATACATATATACACATTGCCATTGCCATAGGGGTATACTATAGGCCACCCAACTAAACAGAGGAAATAGATGAACATTTGCTAGTTAGTTAACTAAGGTATGTAGGAAGCACATCACAACAGTAATGGGGGACTTTAATTACCCTGACATCAACTGGGAGGCAAACTCTGCACCAAGAGGAAGATCAAACAGATTCCTGACAAACCTAGCAGACAACTTTGTCTCCCAAAAAGTAAAGAAGGGAATTAGGGGATTAGCCATATTGGGCCTAATTCTCACTAACAGGGATGAAATGATGGAAGGCATTGAAGCCGCAGGACCTTGGAGGGGAGCGATCATGCAATATTGGAATTCAACACAAAGACAAGCAATAGAACAATCAAACTAGAGTCTTGGACTTCAAGAGAGATAATTTCAATAAACTTAGAGAGAGCTTTGGAAGGATTCCATGGATGAGAGTCCTCAAGTGGAAAATAACTCAAGAAGCCTGGGAAATTTTGAAAAGTGAGATAATAAAAGTCCAGTTAGCACAATACCAGTGAAGAAGAAAAATAACAGCTCTGAAAAGAAACCAGCATGGCTGAATAAAGAACTCTATGATAAATTGAAAGACAAAAGGACAAGTATAAAAAATGGAAAGAGGGGCACATAACTAGGGTAGAATATCAGCAAATAGCCTGAGCCTGCAAAGATGAAGCGAGGAAAGCTAAGGCTCAAAATGAACTAAGGCTTGCGACAAAAGTCAAAAATAACAAAAAAGGCTTCTTTCAACATATAAAAAACAAGAAATAAGTCAAGGAAATGATTGGCCCATTAGTGGGAGAAAGTGGCAAAAAGGTGACAATCAACAGGAAGAAAGCAGAACTATTTAACTCATTTTTTTGCATCTGTCTTTACACAAAGGGAAAAAACAGACCAACCTATTAAAAACAGTACCATAAAAAACAGATTAACACAAGTTAAGATAGGCAAGAAAATGGTAAGTGAGCACCTGTCCAGCCTAGATGAGTTCAAATCACCAGGATCAGATGGACTATACCCTAAGGCAGGGCTTTTGAACTGGTGGTACGCGTATCACTAGTGGTACATTAATGAGTGGCAGGTGGTACACAGCCCTGTCTAGCCAAGTTTAGTGGGGGAGGGAAAGAGCCAGTGAGAGAGTCCTCTGGAGCTGCAAAGGCCCCAGGCTAACTTCTGGCTCACTCTCCCCCATGAGAAAGAAGGAGGTGGCGGAGACAGGAGAGGCTATAAAAGGAGGCAGTTTGGGCAGGAGAGGGAGAGAGAAAGAAAGCAGCAGCCTTGGGAGGAGATGGAGTCAGCTACAAAGAAGAAGAAGAAGAAGAAGAAGAAGAAGAAGAAGAAGAAGAAGAAGAAGAAGAAGAAGAAGAAGAAGAAGAAGAAGAAGAAGAAGAAGAAGAAGAAGAAGAAGAGGAAGAAGAAGAATAAGAGGAAGAAGAAGAAGAAAAAGAAGAAGAAGAAGAAGTAGAAGTAGAAGTAGAAGTAGAAGTAGAAGTAGAAGTAGTAGTAGTAGTTGGAAGGGACCACATGATCAAAATTCAGACGCTTGGCAGCTGACTCATTTATGACGGTTGCAGTGTCCCAGGGTCACATGATCCTCTTTTGTGACCTGACAAGCAAAGTCAATGGGGAAGCCAGATTCACTTTACAACTGTGTTACTAACTTAACAACTGCAGTGATTTACTTAACGATGGTGACAAGAAAGGTCGTAAAGTGGGGCAAAACTCAACTCTCGCTCTGCAACAGAAATGTTGAACTCTATTTTGATTGTAGGTCAAGTACTGCCTGTATCTTCTGATGTTCAAAATGGGAGCTAAATTGGAAGGTAAACCCAGGTTTGTTAGCCAGTGCAGCAGTACTACAAAAACCCATCTTGCAAGTATTGCAAAGTTTATCCTATATGGCCCTCAGCACAGAGACACTGAGATGGTTGTAAATGTGAGAACCAGTTGCAGAGTTACTTTTTCAGCACTTTGTAACCAAATAGGGCAGTTGATAAGTGAGGACTAGCTGTATAAAAAGAAAGGGGGGAGGAATTAAAGGAAGCAATCAAAGCGACTTAGACCTTATATTTCTTTTTATCCCAAGAAAGAAGGAAGAGGTGCTAAGGAATGAGAATGAGGAGAAGTAAGGGTTAGCTGCCTTTGCAAATAATCGTACATAAGCTGACATTTCTGAGGTAAAACTTTGGAGCTGTGTCGCATGGAGTCCTTTACCCACTTCAAGACTTTTTCTTGAAATAATAATAATAATAATAGTAAAGTTGGAAAGGATCTTGGAGGCCATCTAGTCCAACCTCCTGCTCAGGCAGGTAACCCTATATCATTCAGGTGCTTTGGAGAATAGATGGACCCCCCTTTTTTTCTTTGTGGCTGCCCCTCAAATATTGGAGGGGGAGAGAGAAGAGAGAGAAGTGGCTTTGCAGGAAAGCAGCTGCGGATGGACCTGGGGTGTATTGCAAGAATTCATCCATGGTTCATGTCTATGGAGGTTCTCCGTCATCCAAATCATGGTTGTCCCAAAGATGCTTTTTCAAGAGGCAAGTGGACTTTCTTGTTTTTTCTTTTTCTTTTTGTATAAAAATTCCTTTATTAAAACAATCAGCATTGTACATAAAATCTTTGTATGCATCAAACATCATAGCATCTGATATACAACACTACGTATTATTCTTTGTAAACGTCTGGTTTGGTAAACATTTTTCACTCCTCACTTCAATCCTCTATTATACCCCTGTTACATTTTTTACTCTCTATGATCCCTAACAATAGGTCCTGAGGTAGTAGTTAGACATTAAATATAAGATCATATTAATAATCAATCATCATAGAACACAACATATAACACTAGGTATTAATCTTTGTAAACGTCTGGTTTGGTAAATATTCTTTACTCCTCACTTCCAGCCTCAACTATATGTCTGTTGTATTTTATCTTTTATGATCCCTAGCAAAAGATCCTGAGGTAGCGATTCAATAACCTGGGGTAAAAATTCAGTCTGCTTTTTCATTATTAAAGTAATCAACACTAAGCATAAGATCATATTAATAAGCAATCATCATAGAACACAACATATAACACTAGGTATTAATCTTTGTAAACGTCTGGATTGGTAAATATTCTTTACTCCTCCCTTCCAGCCTCAACTATATGTCTGTTACATTTTATCTTTTATGATCCCTAGCAAAAGATCCTGAGGTAGAAATTCAATAACCTGGGGTAAAAAATTCAGTCTGCTTTTTCATTATTAAAGTAAACAACATTAAACATAAGATCGTGTTAAGAGGCATTAGTCATAGAACATAAACATTCAACATTAGGTGTTAGTTTTTGTAAACATTTGATTTGTTATACATTCTTCCCTCCTCACGTCGAGTCTTAGCTAAATGCCAGATGCATTTTGTTTGATTGGTGTTTCTCTTGGATATAGTCTATCCATTGTTTCCAGTCCGTCAAATATTGTTCATTGGAGTGACCTTTCAAGTATGCTGATATTTTCGCCATTTCCGCCAAGTTTGTTACTTTCACAGTCCATTCTTCAATAGGCGGTATTTCTGGATTCTTCCAGTATTGTCCCACCAACAATCTCGCTGCTGTAATCAAGTTCAGGAATAAGTTCGTCTCTGAGGTATTGATATCCTTTGTAATCCCTAACAAAAAAACCTGAGGTAGAAATTTTATACGCTTTGTGAAAATGGTTTGGAGTGTCCACCATATCTTCCTCCATAAGGCTCTGATTTTTCTGCATGTCCACCATACATGAAAGTAGGTAGCTTCCCCGTCCCCACACCTCCAGCATTTGGGCTGGAAGTCTGGGTAGATGAGCGATAGTTTTTTCGGGTCGAGGTGCCACCTATAGAACATCTTGTAGAAGTTTTCCCTTAAGTGTTGCGATTTAGTAAATTCTCCATTTCTCACCCAAATTTTCTCCCACGTGTCCATGGTGATAGAATGCCCAAAGTCTTGTTCCCACTTTACCATACAGCTCTTGACTAGTTCGGTTTCAGTGTCCATTTCTATCAGAATGCTGTACACTCGTTTGATGTGCATGATCCCCTGTTCTCTAATCTGTTCAATTAGTTTCTCATCGGTCCGGGAGAAGCCCTTCTTCTTATCTTTATGCCACCTTGATTGCAGTTGTATATATGATAACCAGGTACCTCCTATTCTTCTGTTTGCTAGCGTTGCTTGGGGTTTCAAGAGGAACCCATTTTCTTCTCCCAGTACAAGTTTACTGTAGGGCACCACTTCTTGCACTTGGGATGTGTTCATATCCCCTATTGCGTTTCCGGGGATCGTCCAGATGGGAATCTTGTCGTGTAGAAGGTGTTTATATTTCTTCCAGACCCATAACAATGGGATCTGTAGTGGGTTCTCCTTGAAGTTCCTGTCTGCCTTTTTGTCGTATACTAAGTATGCGTGCCAGCCAAATGGTAGACCATGCCCTTCAACATTCAGTATTCTCTCATTTGTCATATTGATCCAGTCACTCACCGCCACCAACGTCGCTGCATAGTAGTATAGCTTTAGATTAGGCATTTTTAGTCCCCCTCTCTTCCTTATGTCCTGGATAATTTTCAGTTTCACCCTCGGTCTCTTGTCATCCCAAATAAATCTGGTGATGCCCCTCTGCCAATTGTCCAGGTCCTCATCCTTTTTGAGTATGGGTAGCATTTGGAAGAGAAATAGAAATCTTGGCAGGATGTTCATCTTTACTGCTGCTATCCTGCCCAGCAAGGATAGTCGTAATGTTTTCCACCTTTCCAGATCTGCTTGTTTCTTGCTCCACAGCACCTCGTAGTTATTTTTGCATAATTTCGCATTCGTTGTTTCTATCTCCACTCCCAGGTATTTAACTTTCTTAACTATTTCACAACCCGTTATTCTTTCCAAGTCCTGTTTTGCTTTGCTGTCTAGATTTTTAAATAGCATCTTCGTTTTTGATATATTAACTTTAAAACCTGATACCTTGCCATAGTCGTTCATTATCTCCATCAGACTCCTTGTTGATTGTACTGGTTGCGATACTGTCACCAGTAGGTCGTCTGCAAAGGCACACAGCCTGTAGTCCTGTTTTCCAATCTGTATGCCCTTTACATCCTCTGCTGCTCTTATCTTGTTCAGCAGAATCTCCATCGTTAAGACAAATAGCAGTGGTGACAGCGGACAACCCTGTCTCGTGCCTCTTTCTATATTGAATGGGTCTGTTAGTTCGCCATTCATGATGATCTGGCCCGTTTGTTTCTGGTAGATTGCTGTTATGGAGTTGAGGAACTGCTTTCCCATTTTCATCCCCCGGGCTACGTTCATCAGGAATGGCCAATTCAGTCTGTCAAAGGCTTTTTCTGCGTCCACAAACATGAGGGTTGCGGGTACCTGGTTGTGCCTTTCCAAGTACTCTAATATGTTCAGCAGCTGTCTCACGTTGGTTTTCATCTGACGTCCTTGTATAAACCCTGTTTGATCCGGGTGAATTATTTTTTGTAGTACAGTCATTCGTCTGTTGGCCAGAACCTTTGTAAAGATTTTGTAGTCTGTATTCAATAGTGAGATGGGCCTATAGTTCGCCGGTTGTGCATTATCTTTTCCCTCTTTGGGAATTAGAGAAATGTATGCTGTTTTCCAGGAGACTGGGACTTTGCCGCCTTCTTGTATGTTGACAAATAGCTCTCTGAGGGGTTCTATCATTTCATCTTGGAGATGCTTGTAATAGGTAGCCGTTATCCCATCCGTCCCGGGTGACTTTCCTGTTTTCAGTTGTTTGATTGCTGAGTGTATTTCCTCCTTTGTGATTGGGGCATTCAGGGCATCTCGTTGTGTATCGGTGAGTACCATTAAGTTTTCGTTTTGTAGAAACTTTTCTATCTCTTTGTCCTATATCTTCTCCTCGGCGTATAGTTTTGAGTAGAACTCGGTGAAAGCTTTCTTGATGATTTCCTGTTTGAACTCTTCCTTGCCTTTGTACTCTATCTTTTCAATTATGCGGGCTTTCTGTTTCTTTCTTAAGGTATAAGCCAGCCACCGCCCCGGTTTGTTGGCGCTGCAGAATGTCTTATGTTTTGCGTATTGTATATTCCTTGCTACTTGATCCGCCATCAGCAGGTCGAATTGTTTTCTTAGTATCTTAATTCCTTCTTTTGTGGCTTTGTCCTCTGGTCTTTTTATTAATAATAGCTCCTGTTTCTTTATCTCCTCCTCTAGCTCCTTTCTTTTTTGTTCTTGTTTACGACGGTGCCTGGCGTTCATGTTCATGAGGATCCCGCGCATATATGCCTTGCTAGTGTCCCAAATCATTTCAATGGGTGTTTCATTGTTCATATTTATACTGAAGAATTCCTTCATGGCACTTTTGCATTCTGCCACCCTTTTCTCGTATCTAAGCAGGTTTTCATTGATCCTCCAGGATCTCCTCGATTTCCGATCTTGTATTAATTCCATCCTTACCGGGTTATGGTCTGTTAGTACTTTGGGTAGGATTGAGACAGCGTTTAGGCGAACTAGCAAGTCACTAGATGTCAGGATGAAATCAATTCTGGAGAACAACTGATGCCTGTCGGAAAAAAGGTGAATTCTTGCTCTTTGCCGTGCCGTTCCCTCCAGATGTCTGTCAGTACAAGGTCTTCCTTCATGTCGTAGAAAGATTTAGGCAACTTGGAGTGCTTTTGTGGTTTAGGTTTTGTCTTCTTCTTGTCCAAGGCAATCTCAAGAAACAATGGTTTGGAAACTGATCAAAAAGAGAAGCAACCTGGAACTAAGGAGAAAGTTCCTAACAGTGAGGACAATTAACCATAGAAATCATGGGCACTCCGTCATTGGAGGTTTTTAAGAAGAGACTGGACAGTCACTTGTCTGAAATGGTATAGGTTCTCCTGTTTGACCTGGGGGCAGGTCTAGAAGACCTCCAAGATCCTATTTCTATTTCTACTTCTAATTTCTATCTATTTCTACTTTTTTCCTCTTTCTATTATTTGTATTTCTGCTTCTATTCCTGGATGAGAAACGAAACGTCTTCAAAGAAAAAACAAGGTAAGAAAGTGAGGACAAATAAAGGGAAATATTTCTTCACCCAGAGGGTCATTGGTTTATGGAATTCACTTCCAGAAGAGGTCGTGACAGCTGTCAGCCTTGATAGCTTCAAGGCAGGGTCAGACAGTTTGAGGGATGCCAAGTGTATCGGTGGTTATTAAAACGGATGTCCATGTGTGCCTCTATGTTGGTTGAGACAGGCAGGATTGCCTTGAGTACCATTTGTTGGGGGTCAAGGGAAAGGGAGGGTTTTGCCTTCTCTTTCTGCTCAAGATCCCCATGTACAATTGGTGGGCCACTGTGTGACACAGAATGCTGGACTCGATGGGCTTTGGCCTGATTCAGCATGGCTCTTCTTATGTTCCTTATGTTCTCCTTAATTCCAGGTTGCTTCTCTCCTTGGTTAATTTCCATCCATTGTTTCTTGTCTTGCCTTCTGATGCTTTGGGAAATAAGTTGACCCCCACTTCTTTGTGGTGGCCCCTCAAATACGGGAAGACTTCTATCATATCACCCCTAGTCTTTCTATTCTCTAGACTAGCCATACCCAATTCCTGCAACTGTTCTTCATATGTTTGTGTTTGCAGGCCTTTAATCGTCTTAGCTGCTTTCCTCTGCACTTTTTCTGTACTTTCCCCACAAGACATACAGAATAAGGCAGCTGAAATTTCTTTGAGGAACTTCAAACTTTTCAAAGATCCCTCCATTACCTTATAATGGGTCTTCAGTTAGATGGGAGATCCCCTTCCAAATCAAATCTTGTGATGGATCCAAGGTACTCTTGAGACATTCTGTAACAGACTTCAAGAGATATCTCTGGATTTGACAGAACAGGGAAGAATATAATGAGAAATATGGAAATAATGCAGGAGAAGTGGATTGTTCCTCTGCCCACAATTCCAATTAACAATGGTATAATTGTCATAGAATAGAATAGAATAGAATAGAATAGAATAGAATAGAATAGAATAGAATAGAATAGAATAGATTAGACTAGACTAGACTAGACTAGACTAGAGTAGTATAATAGAGTTGGAAGGGACTTTGGAAATCTTCTAGTCCAACCCCCTGTTTAGGCAGGAAACCCTATACCATTTCCGACAAATGGTTGTCCAGTCTCTTCTTAAAAATTTCCAGTGTTGGAGCATTCACAATTTCTGGAGTCAAGTTGTTCCACTGGTTAATTGTTCTATGATTTGCTCAAAGAGTTATTCAAATGTCGCATCTATCAGAAAACAGTGGTAGGAAGACATTTAAGAAATTAAATGTGTTCATTATTTTAAAACCCCTTTCAAGTTCCAAAATGGGTTTTCCTACCCGTAGCTCTTCCTGAGTTTTCTTCTCCACCTGGCTCAGGAGGAAGCCTTTGGTCAGAGCCACTGCCTGAGAACTGGTCTCTGCTCCACACTCCCGGACCCAAATCTCCATTTCTAGGGGCAGGATGGCCAGGAACTGCTCCAGGATCACCAGATCCAGCATTTGAGCCTTAATGTGTCTTTCTGGCTGCAGCAATTGAAGGTAAGGTTGATGGAGATGGCTACAAATCTCTCAGGGGCCCTTGGCTTCCTGGTAGTGGACACTCCTGAAGCTCCAGCATTGGACCTCTGAATGGATGGTCTCCTCCTCCGTTGTCTTCTGTTTAGTTCTTGACCAGATCTTTTCCCAGCTTGTTTCCAGCTCTCTGGCCTTCTAGATATTCTGCCTCCATTTTCTCTCCCTTCTCCAATGCAATTTCAAATGGGGTCAAAAGATCTGCATCTGGTTTTGCATCCTTTCGACTTTTATCTGCAAGGAGAGGCCATATCGTTGAATGAATGATGAATGTGTCTGGGGTGTTATTTTTAATGTTTTTTAGTTTTGGACTTAGTTTTTGAAATATTGTTTTATTTATGTTGTAAGCCGCTCCGAGTCTTCGGAGAGGAGCTGTATATAAGTCTGAAAAATTCAATTCAATTAAATTAAATTGGTGAAACTGTCAGCTTCCTCTGATCACAACCTTAATTTCAGTCTAAGGGACTCAAGAGTCTTCCAGTTTATAGATCTGATCAGTGCTTCTCTTGCAAAAAAAAAAAAAAAAGGTGCCGGAACTCACCTCTTGTTAATCCTTTATTTATATAATTTTATTTATATATTTATTTATATAATTAAAAATTATATGTTCAGTTCTTAATATACATTTAATTTATTGTATTTAAGGCAGGGGTGTCAAGCTCGCAATGTCACGTGATGTGTCGCGACGTATCACAACTTTTTTTCCATTGCTAGCAATGGGGTGGGTGCGGTTTCGCTATGATGCATCTGGCCCATGGGCTGGCAGTTTGACACCCCTGATTTAAGGCAAATGTTCATAGTAAATTTCAAAGTTTTGTCCAATTCTCGTCCAGTAAATCTTCTTGACTCTTTTCCTTGCTGTTAGTATCTATGGCTGAATGTCATCCTCTGAATAACCACAGATCAATGTAATTTGAAGGATTGAAAAGTCTCAGAGGTGGTTCGACAAGTTTGATGAACAAAAGTGCTGAAATTGTCTTAGTCTTCAACAAAGCTCTTGTTGGGGTGGCAATTAGATTCATCTGCAAAAACCCATGTTCACATTTACTTCAAGAAATGGGAATGGTATTCAGGGTCCGTATCAAATGCAACAGTTTTTCTGAATATGTCTTTTCGAGAATGTATTCACAGAATCCACGAACCTTTTCTCTTTCATTTATTTGCAGTCTGATTGACAAGTTTCTATATTCCACGTCTCCCAATGTCAGTCGAGTATTAACAACTTCAGGCCAATGTTTTTGATCAAGTATGTGAGACCAATACGCCAACTTATTGTCTTTGCTATCAAGCAATCTTTTTTCAATTGATTCTTTCAATTTTGTATAAAATGTACTTGGGTCAATGGGAGGATCCTTTCTTGAATCTTTTTCATGAAGTAAAACTCCACGAAAATGAAGATCGCGTACAGATGGTTTGTAATTTCACCCTTGGGACATTCTTACTAATGCTGCATCTTAAAGATTTGAGCCAAGTTTAATTCATAATTGCATTTAGTTTTTTCCATCTGTTTTGGCTTAGATGAAGTAATGCATCTTTCAGGCATTCAACAAATAAACTACAATTTGTCGGGAGAATCTCCTTAAATGCAAACAGCTCATAAGCTGGACTTACCTAAATTAGCAACCACATTATTGATGGATTGTACACACCATTTTAAAGATATGATCACATTGGTTCATGTGAATGAGATGCTCCTATAACCCAAAATGCAGGCTATTAATTCATCCCTGCCAAAATAATAGGTTATTTTCATCAGACTTAGTTCATGATGAACATAATAATAATAATAGTAATAATAGTAATAGTAATAATAATAGTAATAACAACAACAACAACAACAACAATAATAATAATAGTAGTAGTAAAGTTGGAAGGGACCTTGGAGGTCATCTAGTCCAACCCCCTGCTCAAGCAGGAAACCCTATACCATTTCGGACAAATGGCTGTCCAGTTATTGAATTTCTACCTCAGGATCTTTTGCTAGGGATCATAAAAGATTGCACTACTACTGAGACAAATTTACCTCTGAAGCTCGAATGAACAATATGTGATAGACTAGAAACAGTAGTTAGAACATATATAAGAGGAATGTTTACTAAACCAGACGTTTACAAAGACTAATCCATAGTGTTGTATTGCAGGTTATATGATGATTGCTTTTTAATACGATCTTATGTTTGATGTTGATTGTTTCAATAAAAGAAATTTTTTTTACAAAAAAAAAACAAAAAAACAAAAAACTTCTGGTGTTGGAGCATTCACTGTTTCTGGAAGCAGGTTGTTCCACTGGTTAATTGTTCTCACTGTCAGGAAGTTTCTCCTTAGTTTTAGGTTGCTTCTCTCCTTGATTAGTTTCACCCGTGGTTTCTTGTCCTGCCTTCAGGCGCTTTGGAAAATAGCTTGACTCCCTCTTCTTTGGGGCAGCCTCTGAGATATTGGAACACTGCTATCATGTCCCCCCTCGTCCTTCTCTTCATTAAACTAGACATACCCAATTCCAGCAGCCGTTCCTTATATGCTTTAGTCTCCAGTCGCCTAATCATCTTTGTTGCTCTTTTCTGTACTCTTTCTAGAGTCTCAGCATCTTTTTTATATTGCGCTGACCAAAATTGGATGCAGTATTCCAAGTGTGGCCTTACCAAGGCATTGTAAAGTGGTATTAACACTTCACGTGATCTTATATTTTATCCCTCTGTTAATGCAGCCTAGAACTGTGTTGGCCTTTTTGGCAGCTGCAGCACACTGCTGGCTCATATTTAGTTGATTGTCTACTAGGACTCCGAGGTCCCTCTCACAGTTACTACTATTGAGCAAGGTGCCACCTATGCTTAGAACACTAAGTTCTATTTTATCAAATTAATCATGAAGACAGCATAGTAGGCTGCCATAGGGGTGAAAAATTGTTTATATACTGCAGGTGGGTATAGTAAAGATGGAATATTATTTTTTGTCTACTTGGAAAATGATGTGTTGTACTTTAATAGAGGAGGAGACAACTTTTGCATATATAGTGTGACATATATTGAGTTCTTTTTGGAAGGACTAGCAGTGGAAAATAATTAATACAAGTGCATATGCTGCCTTCAACATATATGTGTTTAATTGATGGAGTTATGTTACTGACAAGATAATGAATTGCAAAGAAATTGTGTTTTATACATTCAACTTTGCCTTGATAATATAAACATTTTTGTTCAGTTGTTTCTTTTTAATTAACAAAGTTCATGAGGAGATTATAAACTTGTTTAAAAATTAAAAAGCTACACAACCCTTAAGCCCTCTGTCTTGGAACTGGGTTTGTCTGAAATCAATAACACTTAATCCATGTTTCACCCGCAAATGTAGCAGATTCCACCTGAGGGTTCCCCTCACAGCTTTTTCTAAACCCAGAATCTACAGGAAATGGATCTCCTGCTTGAGCAGGGGGCTGGACTAGAAGATCTCCAAGGCCCATTCCAGCTCAATTCTGATTGTGATTGTGATTCTGAAATATGACATCTAAGAGAGATGAGGGGTAATAAGCTTGCAAATATTTGCTGACAGGAAGATTTGAAGTTATTTATTTCTTCACTTCTGTTTATTCTTACTTTTATTTTTCTTTTGTTTTTTCTTTGGATTTATCTTTTCCTGTACAAAAAAATCTTAATAAAGATTTATTAGAATTATTAAAAATGTGTATAGGAATGGAAACATTAGCATATAATATATAATAATAATAATTATTAAAACAGATTCTGGCTAAATAATAGGAAGAGCATATAAGAAAGAAGAGCAGCTTGTCAGTGAACTTCTTTGTAGGGAAAACAAAGTTTTAGTTGAGTTATATGGTGTTAAATTATTAGAGAATTCCCCTGTTACAATTTTCACTTTCCTGAGGAGAAGTATCCCAAATATTGGAGAAGGTAACATTCATTAAATACTGTCCCCATATTCTTTAAGCACACCCTTCATTTTGCCTCATTATCTCATTGATAAGAGATTATTTTCTATTTGCTATTAAGTCAGTGTGAACTCTTTAGCCAACATTAAAACAGATGTTTCCTTTGGGAAGATCTCCCTCAACCAGGTTTTATTTCATATTTTCTCACCATGTGATTTTCATGTTAAAATATGAGAGTAATTTAACACTTCCCTTCACTGAAGTCTTAAAGAATGACCACTGTCTTCTCCTGCACATATGAAATCATGCCTTGGCTGTTGGCACTAAAAGGATATTCCACTTCCATCATCTTCCTATGTTCCTGTTGCCCATAATATTTTGGATAGCTGGGCAGTTGGGCAGATCTTCTCATCTTGGGCAATTCTGATGAGTCTCTCTCTCTCCCCCTCTCTCCCCCCCCCTCTCTCTCTCTGTCTGTCTCTCTCTCTGTCTCTGTCTCTGTCTCTCTCTCTCTCTCTCTTTCTCTCTCTCTCTCTCTCTCTCTCTCTCTCTTTTTCTCCCTCACATCTCTCCCCCTCCAGAAACATGCCCCCCTCACTAAATTGATAGATTAAGATTTTGGGTGTTGGGGGGGTCATTATTTATGAACTAATTGCCTCACTGACTGTACTAGATCTTGATGTCCTTTACCCAATCATACACTTGTTATTGCCCAGACTCAAACATTTAACTTGCTTCTGTTCCCAATCCCTGACTAGACTAGACTAGACTAGAACCAGAACAGAACAGAACAGCATAACAGAGTTGGAAGTGACCTTGGAGGTCTTCTAGTACATAAAAAGCCTTGTTTGCATCAAAAGGAGGGAATCTTCCCTTCTTTAGGTCAATCCTTTTGCCCTGCAGAACAATAAGAAAAAAATGTGCTTCAACAGAAAGGTGTCCCGGTCTGATTCAAATGTACCTTTAGGAAATCCTCCCATACTCAACCTCAGCATCCGTGCACACCCACACGCTTTCCCATACACTCAACATCAAAATAGAAGCTCTATTTGGAAATTGCTTCCAAATTTTATGCTTGCAATGAAAAAAAAGAGGAAACTTTCATTTTGTTTTTGCTGTTTGTTGCTATAGAAATGGCTAGCATATACTGTTGTGTAAAAGTAAAAAGTTGAGGTAATGTTATTTTCTGCTGTGCTAAAGGGAGTTGGAAGTTGATGTCTTTTCCCTCTATGCAAGATATTTTCTCTTTCCCCCCTCCTCTCCAGTTTTCTATTACTTTTTAAATTTCTCTTTGTATTTTATATTTTGATAAACTAATAAAATGTATTATAAAAAATAAAAAACATTAAAAAGAAAGGGGAAAACACATTTATTATAACTGGGAATCCATTTCTACCACTTAAAGAAATGACTCATTGGTGTGTTTATTATTTTATTTAAAACACATTAAAGTATCAAAAATTATTTGTTACAATTATTAATTTCTGGGCCACATAACCCAAATTTAAGTTACTATTTTATTTTGACATCATATGTTCTTTTGTATTCAGATCTGGTCTTAGGAAAATAATGTAACATTTGGGAAGAAAAATTAATAGCAACAGGCTAGCACTGGAAGCCAACATGGAGAAGACCTGCACGGCTACCATATACTTCCCCTTGGTGCTCAGGTAGGTGGGTACAAAGGATATCCAGACGCTACAGAAGACCATCATGCTGAAGGTGATCAACTTGGCTTCGTTGAAGGCCCCAGGTAGATTCCTGGCTAGGAAGGCCATTGTGAAGCAGATGACAGCCAGGAAGCCCATATAGCCAAGGGCAAGATAGAACATGGCCACAGAGCCTTCATTACATTGAAGGATGACCTCAGCAGATTCTGAATACGTGTCCGACTCAGGGAATGGGGGAGAGGTGCCCAACCAGATGCTGCAAAGGACAACTTGAACTCCAGAGCAAGAAAGGATGATAGAATTGGCCATGCTCTTCCCTAACCATCTCTGTACATTATTCCCTGGTTTTGTGGCCAAGAAGGCTAATACCACCATGACAGTTTTGGCCAAGACAGTAGAAATGGCAACTGTAAAAATGTTGCTGAATGCTGTTTGTTGGACAAGGCAAGTGGTTACTTTTGGTTGACCAATGAATAAGAATGAGGTCAAGAATGAAAACAGGAGGGAGATGAGGAGGATGTAGGAGAGATCACGATTGCTGGCTTTGACCAAGGGAGTTTCTTGAAATTTAATGAATATTCCAAAGACAAAAATGGTTGCCAAAGACAAGAACAAGGCAAGGGAAGCTAGCATGATCCCCAACATTTCTTGGTAGGATAGGAAAGTTTCCATCTTAGGTATACAGTCATCTTGGCTGAGACTTGGATGCTGATCTGCTGGACATTTTGTGCATTGTTCAGCATCTGAAAAAGAGCAAGATTAATATCTACCATAAAGCAGATACTTCCATCAGATGCATAGCTGGAATGAAACTAGTGATGATATGGATGAATATGTGGGGAGAAAGGAAGTTTGCAGAAATGCTTAGCAAGTTTAAATAGTATAATGCAAAGGAGAATTGTCCTGCCACCAATGACCCATGGACAGATACTTGTTGGGAATTCCTGTAACACTAGTTCAAGCACAGGAAGGAATAAGGGAATATTTTAAGAAGAAAGGTATTTCACAATAAATTCAGTGCTTGGTCTTCTGAAAGGATTATTGAATTATTAACCTTCCATGGTGGAGATGGTTCCTTCTGGACAAGGAACACAATTGTAGCAACAGATGGGTTTCCCTTCCAAAACCACCTTCATGAATCCAGGATGACAGCTTTCGACACACCTGGAAGTTGGTAAACTCTGAAGAATGAAAGGAAGTACACCCAGATAATCAATGTATCTGTATCTGTATCTGTATCTGTATCTCTATCATCTCTATCTCTATCTCTATCTCTATCATCTCTATCTCTATCTCTATCTCTATCTCTATCTCTATCTCTATCTCTATCTCTATCTATCTAATGCATCTATCTATATCATGAAAATTGAAGATTTTATTTTTTGTGACCAACTGAATATCTCATAAAGATGATATTTGCACTGTTGAGAACCCGATCAGCTGACATGAAAACTCAAAAGCAATGATAGAAAACACCTACCCACCCCAAAACTGTAGTCCTGTTTTTGCCATATTTAGTGGAATAAAATAAACATTAGTTGCAGATTGTCAGCAATTGTACCTGTCCAATACTCCTCTGGTCAATGGTAACTTTAAAATCCTGAGTTGTCTGTTTTTCTAGACTTCCAGTTTTTGTTCTCTTGACAGATTTGTTTGGGAAAACAATCCAGTTCACAATGTTCAAGTCAGCTGTCAAATCTCCTTTCTCATCCAAATATACCCCATCTATGGAATTATTGTGAAACTGAGGACTCTGAAGGAAAGGGTGAAGCTGGAAAGAAAAGGAAAAGAAGAGTTTAGAAAGGACATCAGAAATATTTGTCTGTTTGTTTGTAACCCACCTTTATTACTTTTACAAATAACTCAAGGTGGCAAATATATGCAACACACCTTTCTTCTCCTATTTTCTCACAAAAACATCCCTGAGAGTGAATTGGGCTGAGAGAGGGAAAGATAGATTGCAATTAAGTTGGATCTGAGTTTCAGGATAATTTAATTTTTCAGACTATGTAACCAAGGCATCTACTTAGAAAACTGATTCCCATTTGCAGAAGATACTGTACATGCCTGATGGGAAAGACATACTTGCCAAGCCGTCAGCCTTGGGGCTTCTACCTTCATGCCTCTGTTCCTCACTGATCTCTTGAATGTGGAGATATGAGCTGAATGTAAGGCCCTTCCCACAGCCCAGATGGTGCTGTAAGTCAAGTAACTGTCCATAGCCAGGATCCGATCAATCTCCTCTTCCCTCATAGCCACAAGTTCTTCTCTCTGTCTGCACCGTCTCCAGACTTTCACCGAAAAGGCATCCTTAGTGGAGGAACACGTAAAGGTTTTCTTTGAAAAGTTAAATACTGAGTTAACGAAGAGACTAAAAGCATCATAGTTTGCCCATTTCCTTTTTTGTATCAGGAAGGAAAAAATGCCACCAATGTATTTAAAGGAAGCGCTGGTAAACATCAGCTCAAGACTGAGATCCCAGTGTGCTTTGGTGATCCAGACTTTCTCTACAATAGGTCCCTGAAAATGTTGAAGTATTGATTGTAGAATCAACATTCCTACCTCGAAGGAAAATATCTCCGAACCATAAACAGCGACATTGACTTCTCTCCATTTATAATATTTTTCAAGTCTTAAAACTAGCCGATACAGATTTAGCGGAAAGCTTTGATAGATAACTGCACAAATGCCATTCCTTAACAGCAAAGAAGACAACGTGCTCATGAACCTTTCTCCCTGGTCAGTTTCTGGAGCAACAAGACCAACCATGGTCCACTTGAAATAGAGGAGCAGCTTGACCATCCCTGGGTACTGGACTCCCTCAGCAGGGAGCATCGGGTAGAAGAAAGGAAATTGAGTTTTATCCCTCAAAATCTGGGAAGCCAAACTGTAACTGATCTGAAAAGAATTAACATAATAACAGAGTCGGAAGAGACCTTGGAGGTCTTCTAGTCTAACCTCCTGCTCAGGCAGGAAACTCAGAAAAATGGTTGTCCAATCTCTTCATAAAAACTTCCAGTGTTCCACAACTTCTGGAGGCAAATCGTTCCACTGATTAATTGTTCTAACTGTCAGGAAATTTCTCCTTAGTCCTAGGTTGATTCTCTCCTTGAATTGAAGATGATATTCTTTTAAATGTAACAAGCAAAATGTAATTCCTCCAATTTCTTTAATAAAACTCTGCTTATCATTTACAGCAGAGGATATTTGATTCAAGTAAGACATACCTGAGGGATTTTGTAGGTGCTGAGCATGGCTGAAATCTGGATGGAAATGCCAGTTTCAGCCCCTTCCAGAACAGCCAGTGAGTTTCTCTGCCGCCCACACCTGTAGTTGGGAACATTGGCCTCCCCACCTGAAAGTAGGTCAAGCAGCGGATCTGAAGTCATTTCTACCTTGAAGAAAATTTGATAAACATTGTAACCCAGAGTGATGTTAGGCAAGAGATGGCCATTCTTGTCAATCTCCTCAGTGGCAAAAAGGAAGGGCAGAAATTTCCAATAATGATTGGATGATGGTCTACAGGTACAGAAAAAGAGAGATGAAAATAACGTACAACTTTGTTCCATGATAATACTGTTCTTTTCATCCCCTGATCACAATTATTCTTCCAAACAATTTGCAAACAATCAAACTATTACCAGAGGGTGAGGGAAATAAAAACAATAGAAAATTGGTCTTCAAGCATTTTATATTTGATAAATTATTTCTTCTGTCTGAGTGAGGGTGGGTGATATACACAGGTAACTTCCATGTTTTGATACAGCTCTACGATCCTATCAAATAATTTTAAATGTTAAGATATTGAATGGTTAAAACATTATTTATTATTAGCTCTAGCACATTCTTCATAGGATAAATTCTTGTGGAATTGGACCAAACTTATTGAGAATGCTTTTTGTTGTTTCTGGGGCTGTATTTTTTTTCTTTTCCTGTTTTTTATTTCTATTTCTTTTAATTGTAAGCTCTCCAGAGTAACACGGGCGTATAAATTCCAACCAATATAACAGAGATAACATTTTCATTTGTTTCATTAAAATGTTTAATTGTTAAATCGCTGGCATGAACTCTTGAATGAGAATCAGAGATATCTGCAAACTCTCTAAATGGTTATATTCCTAACTGGGATGCTTTGAAACCAGCAGTAAATTTTGATGTGGATAAACTAGAGTGGATTTATCTCATATCTCATGGAAAGAGAAAATACAGCATCCCTCTGTGGTTAGACCAGGTATCCATTGGAGCCCAGCTCAGCTTAGATTTCAGGTAGAAGAGAAAGGACCTCTGTGTTTACACTCTAGCTCTGCTCAGAGGACAGAAAGGAAATGGAATGGGGCAAACATCGTGATTGGATTCTTAGACTTTACCACTCACAATGAGCTTTGTCACCTGCAGTGTGCCACAGAAGGCAGAATCAGAATGTAACTTAGCAAAAGGAGCTACATCAAGGAGAGAGAACCCTGTGTTTTCAGAGAACTAGAACTGTAGACATTCATTGAAAATGGAGTGGCTCCAATGCAATGCAGGACTTACTCAAGGAACATTATTGAAGGACTTCTGTCAAAGCTTAATGATTCAAACCTAGCGTCCCTTGTAGAGATTATGCCACTAATGAAATAATCTCCTGACTTGTAGTGATTGTCTGGGTCCACTTTACCCTGCTCCAGAGTCAGGAGACATTTGGCTTTGTGTATTCCAGAGGCTCCCCTCGGCCACAGAAGCAGAATAAGCTGAAGCAGTAGCAACATGATTTGAGCCTTCTCTGTGGCACGTTTTTTTTTTTTAACAAAGTGTGAGATGAGGAAAACAGAACTCTTCCAGGAAAGTGGCTTCAGATGCTGTGAGAGCCCAGCCAAGAGAGATAAACACATCTGCCTATCCTGAAATCAGCCCCAGATTCTTTTTCTGTCTCCAGAGTCATTGATGCATCTAGTATTTCTGATATAGACTCCTCTCAACTTTTCCTGTGAGTCTTATATAGATATCAAAGCAATTTCTGACTTGTTTGTGTAAAATTTTCTGAAAGTTTGCAGAAACATCTCTAGGGTCCTAATCTAGTCAACAAAAATCACTATAATTTGGATAATTGCAAAGACGAGTCAATAGAAGGTGCCCAAAGGGAAAACTCAAAGTTTTGGTCCCAAACCTGGAAAAGGGGCCAGTGAAGGAAACTGGAGAATTTTGTCCCAAATTTTTATATGTATATGTATGGGGGATGCCCACACCCACAGCTGAAATCTTCTCTGGCGAAATGTAGGACACCTACTTTGGACAAGAGCGATGACTGCTGGCAACAGACAGAACTACCAGAGATACTAGATTGCATGACACCTGGATGGGTATTACCCACGTGGGAGGGGGAGGGAGGGGGGTGAGTCCAGAGCAGAGAGAAACCATCGACCCACAACTGAAAAGGGTGGGAGGAATTATCTGAAGCCCCAATGGGACATATGACAATACAAAAGAAAAACCAAATACCCCCCCCAAGACCCGCAGTAGAGGGAAAGGTGATACGAGGGTAAATACCATTGGAGGGAAGGAAGATGTAAAGATCTTGACATCTGATAGTACAAAGGAAAAACCAAATATCCCCCCCAAGACCCACAGTAGAGGGAAAGGGAAGGAAGATGCAAAGATCCTGACAAACAGTTGGAAGAATAGGTGAGAAGGTTCGAGGGAATGACAGAGGAGGGGAAACACCCAGAATGCAAATTAACCGGCTAGGACTGGTGACGCGGTCTAGGAGCCGAGTGCAAGCGCCGACTAACCCTTTTTAAGGCACCCTTATCAACTGGCTTTTTAACCCTGACAATGTTGGGAGTTCCCAACGAAAGCTTGGTTGTATTAAAGCAATTTTCTTTTTCAATCTCCTGGTGATCGTAAATTATTTATTTTATACCACATACATATCTATATACATATCTATCTATACATACACATATGTGTATGTATTTGTACATATATGTATATGTATATATGTATATATATACATGTAGGTCTTTGGTTATTCTAGGAGCACGAAGCTGAAGATGACGAATGGGACTTCGTCGAAACGTCACCAAGACACTTCCAATTTTACGTGGGAGAAAACCCGAATAACCAAAGACCTACATACAAACACCCGCAAAAACCTCAGAAAACAAATATATATACATATATACACATTGCCATTGCCATAGGGGTATACTATAGGCCACCCAACTAAACAGAGGAAATAGATGAACATTTGCTAGTCAGTTAACTAAGGTATGTAGGAAGTACATCACAACAGTAATGGGGGACTTTAATTACCCTGACATCAACTGGGAGGCAAACTCTGCACCAAGAGGAAGATCAAACAGATTCCTGACAAACCTAGCAGACAACTTTGTCTCCCAAAAAATAAAGAAGGGAACTAGGGGATTAGCCAGATTGGGCCTAATTCTCACTAACAGTGATGAAATGATGGAAGGCATTGAAGCCGCAGGGACCTTGGAGGGGAGCGATCATGCAATATTGGAATTCAACACAAAGACAAGCAATAGAACAATCAAACTAGAGTCTTGGACTTCAAGAGAGATAATTTCAATAAACTTAGAGAGAGCTTTGGAAGGATTCCATGGATGAGAGTCCTCAAGTGGAAAATAACTCAAGAAGCCTGGGAAATTTTGAAAAGTGAGATAATAAAAGTCCAATTAGCACAATACCAGTGAAGAAGAAAAATAACAGCTCTGAAAAGAAACCAGCATGGCTGCATAAAGAACTCTATGATAAATTGAAAGACAAAAGGACAAGTATAAAAAATGGAAAGAGGGGCACATAACTAGGGTAGAATATCAGCAAATAGCCTGAGCCTGCAAAGATGAAGCGAGGAAAGCTAAGGCTCAAAATGAACTAAGGCTTGCGACAAAAGTCAAAAATAACAAAAAAGGCTTCTTTCAACATATAAAAAACAAGAAATAAGTCAAGGAAATGATTGGCCCATTAGTGGGAGAAAGTGGCAAAAAGGTGACAATCAACAGGAAGAAAGAAGAACTATTTAACTCATTTTTTTGTATCTGTCTTTACACAAAGGGAAAAAACAGACCAACCTATTAAAAACAGTACCATAAAAAACAGATTAACACAAGTTAAGATAGGCAAGAAAATGGTAAGTGAGCACCTGTCCAGCCTAGATGAGTTCAAATCACCAGGATCAGATGGACTATACCCTAAGGCAGGGCTTTTGAACTGGTGGTACGCGTATCACTAGTGGTACATTAATGAGTGGCAGGTGGTACACAGCCCTGTCTAGCCAAGTTTAGTGGGGGAGGGAAAGAGCCAGTGAGAGAGTCCTCTGGAGCTGCAAAGGCCCCAGGCTAACTTCTGGCTCACTCTCCCCCATGAGAAAGAAGGAGGGGCGGAGACAGGAGAGGCTATAAAAGGAGGCAGTTTGGGCAGGAGAGGGAGAGAGAAAGAAAGCAGCAGCCTTGGGAGGAGATGGAGTCAGCTACAAAGAAGAAGAAGAAGAAGAAGAAGAAGAAGAAGAAGAAGAAGAAGAAGAAGAAGAAGAAGAAGAAGAAGAAGAAGAAGAAGAGGAAGAAGAAGAATAAGAGGAAGAAGAAGAATAAGAGGAAGAAGAAGAAGAAGAAGAAAAAGAAGAAGAAGAAGAAGTAGAAGTAGAAGTAGAAGTAGAAGTAGAAGTAGAAGTAGTAGTTGGAAGGGACCACATGATCAAAATTCAGACGCTTGGCAGCTGACTCATTTATGACGGTTGCAGTGTCCCAGGGTCACATGATCCCCTTTTGTGACCTGACAAGCAAAGTCAATGGGGAAGCCAGATTCACTTTACAACTGTGTTACTAACTTAACAACTGCAGTGATTTACTTAACGATGGTGACAAGAAAGGTCATAAAGTGGGGCAAAACTCAACTTTCGCTCTGCAACAGAAATGTTGGACTCTATTTTGATTGTAGGTCAAGTACTGCCTGTATCTTCTGATGTTCAAAATGGGAGCTAAATTGGAAGGTAAACCCAGGTTTGTTAGCCAGTGCAGCAGTACTACAAAAACCCATCTTGCAAGTATTGCAACGTTTATCCTATATGGCCCTCAGCACAGAGACACTGAGATGGTTGTAAATGTGAGAACCAGTTGCAGAGTTACTTTTTCAGTACTTTGTAACCAAATAGGGCAGTTGATAAGTGAGGACTAGCTGTATAAAAAGAAAGGGGGGGAGGAATTAAAGGAAGCAATCAAAGCGACTTAGACCTTATATTTCTTTTTATCCCAAGAAAGAAGGAAGAGGTGCTAAGGAATGAGAATGAGGAGAAGTAAGGGTTAGCTGCCTTTGCAAATAATCGTACATAAGCTGACATTTCTGAGGTAAAACTTTGGAGCTGTGTCGCATGGAGTCCTTTACCCACTTCAAGACTTTTTCTTGAAATAATAATAATAATAATAATAGTAAAGTTGGAAGGGATCTTGGAGGCCATCTAGTCCAACATCCTGCTCAGGCAGGTAACCCTATATCATTCAGGTGCTTTGGAGAATAGATGGACCCCCCTTTTTTTCTTTGTGGCTGCCCCTCAAATATTGGAGGGGGAGAGATAAGAGAGAGAAGTGGCTTTGCAGGAAAGCAGCTGCGGATGGACCTGGGGTGTATTGCAAGAATTCATCCATGGTTCATGTCTATGGAGGTTCTCCGTCATCCAAATCACGGTTGTCCCAAAGATGCTTTTTCAAGAGGCAAGTGGACTTTCTTGTTTTTTCTTTTTCTTTTGTATAAAAATTCCTTTATTAAAACAATCAGCATTGTACATAAAATCTTTGTATGCATCAAACATCATAGCATCTGATATACAACACTACGTATTATTCTTTGTAAACGTCTGGTTTGGTAAACATTTTTCACTCCTCACTTCAATCCTCTATTATACCCCTGTTACATTTTTTACTCTCTATGATCCCTAACAATAGGTCCTGAGGTAGTAGTTAGACATTAAATATAAGATCATATTAATAATCAATCATCATAGAACACAACATATAACACTAGGTATTAATCTTTGTAAACGTCTGGTTTGGTAAATATTATTTACTCCTCACTTCCAGCCTCAACTATATGTCTGTTGTATTTTATCTTTTATGATCCCTAGCAAAAGATCCTGAGGTAGCGATTCAATAACCTGGGGTAAAAATTCAGTCTGCTTTTTCATTATTAAAGTAATCAACACTAAGCATAAGATCATATTAATAAGCAATCATCATAGAACACAACATATAACACTAGGTATTAATCTTTGTAAACGTCTGGATTGGTAAATATTCTTTACTCCTCCCTTCCAGCCTCAACTATATGTCTGTTACATTTTATCTTTTATGATCCCTAGCAAAAGATCCTGAGGTAGAAATTCAATAACCTGGGGTAAAAAATTCAGTCTGCTTTTTCATTATTAAAGTAAACAACATTAAACATAAGATCGTGTTAAGAGGCATTAGTCATAGAACATAAACATTCAACATTAGGTGTTAGTTTTTGTAAACATTTGATTTGTTATACATTCTTCCCTCCTCACGTCGAGTCTTAGCTAAACGCCAGATGCATTTTGTTTGATTGGTGTTTCTCTTGGATATAGTCTATCCATTGTTTCCAGTCCGTCAAATATTGTTCATTGGAGTGACCTTTCAAGTATGCTGATATTTTCGCCATTTCCGCCAAGTTTGTTACTTTCACAGTCCATTCTTTAATAGGCGGTATTTCTGGATTCTTCCAGTATTGTCCCACCAACAATCTCGCTGCTGTAATCAAGTTCAGGAATAAGTTCGTCTCTGAGGTATTGATATCCTTTGTAATCCCTAACAAAAAAACCTGAGGTAGAAATTCTATACGCTTTGTGAAAATGGTTTGGAGTGTCCACCATATCTTCCTCCAGAAGGCTCTGATTTTTCTGCATGTCCACCATACATGAAAGTAGGTAGCTTCCCCGTCCCCACACCTCCAGCATTTGGGCTGGGAGTCTGGGTAGATGAGCGATAGTTTTTTCGGGTTGAGGTGCCACCTATAGAACATCTTGTAGAAGTTTTCCCTTAAGTGTTGCGATTTAGTAAATTCTACATTTCTCACCCAAATTTTCTCCCACGTGTCCATGGTGATAGAATGCCCAAAGTCTTGTTCCCACTTTACCATACAGCTCTTGACTAGTTCGGTTTCAGAGTCCATTTCTATCAGAATGCTGTACACTCGTTTGATGTGCATGATCCCCTGTTCTCTAATCTGTTCAATTAGTTTCTCATCGGTCCGGGAGAAGCCCTTCTTCTTATCTTTACGCCACCTTGATTGCAGTTGTATATATGATAACCAGGTACCTCCTATTCCTCTGTTTGCTAGCGTTGCTTGGGGTTTCAAGAGGAACCCATTTTCTTCTCCCAGTACAAATTTACTGTAGGGCACCACTTCTTGCACTTGGGATGCGTTCATATCCCCTATTGCGTTTCCGGGGATCGTCCAGATGGGAATCTTGTCGTGTAGAAGGTGTTTATATTTCTTCCAGACCCATAACAATGGGATCTGTAGTGGGTTCTCCTTGAAGTTCCTGTCTGCCTTTTTGTCGTATACTAAGTATGCGTGCCAGCCAAATGGTAGACCATGCCCTTCAACATTCAGTATTCTCTCATTCGTCATATTGATCCAGTCACTCACCGCCACCAACGTCGCTGCATAGTAGTATAGCTTTAGATTAGGCATTTTTAGTCCCCCTCTCTTCCTTATGTCCTGGATAATTTTCAGTTTCACCCTCGGTCTCTTGTCATCCCAAATAAATCTGGTGATGCCCCTCTGCCAATTGTCCAGGTCCTCATCCTTTTTGAGTATGGGTAGCATTTGGAAGAGAAATAGAAATCTTGGCAGGACGTTCATCTTTACTGCTGCTATCCTGCCCAGCAAGGATAGTCGTAGTGTTTTCCACCTTTCCAGATCTGCTTGTTTCTTGCTCCACAGCACCTCGTAGTTATTTTTGTATAATTTCGCATTCGTTGTTTCTATCTCCACTCCCAGGTATTTAACTTTCTTAACTATTTCACAACCCGTTATTCTTTCCAAGTCCTGTTTTGCTTTGCTATCTAGATTTTTAAATAGCATCTTCGTTTTTGATATATTAACTTTAAAACCTGATACCTTGCCATAGTCGTTCATTATCTCCATCAGACTCCTTGTTGATTGTACTGGTTGCGATACTGTCACCAGTAGGTCATCTGCAAAGGCACACAGCCTGTAGTCCTGTTTTCCAGTCTGTATGCCCTTTACGTCCTCTGCTGCTCTTATCTTGTTCAGCAGAATCTCCATCGTTAAGACAAATAGCAGTGGTGACAGCGGACAACCCTGTCTCGTGCCTCTTTCTATATTGAATGGGTCTGTTAGTTCGCCATTCACGATGATCTGGCCCGTTTGTTTCTGGTAGATTGCTGTTATGGAGTTGAGGAACTGCTTTCCCATTTTCATCCCCCGGGCTAGGTTCGTCAGGAATGGCCAATTCAGTCTGTCAAAGGCTTTTTCTGCGTCCACAAACATGAGGGTTGCAGGTACCTGGTTGTGCCTTTCCAAGTACTCTATTATGTTCAGCAGCTGTCTCACGTTGGTTTTCATCTGACGTCCTTGTATAAACCCCGTTTGATCCGGGTGAATTATTTTTTGTAGTACAGTCATTAGTCTGTTGGCCAGAACCTTTGTAAAGATTTTGTAGTCTGTATTCAATAGTGAGATGGGCCTATAGTTCGCCGGTTGTGCATTATCTTTTCACTCTTTGGGAATTAGAGAAATGTATGCTGTTTTCCAGGAGGGTGGGACTTGGCCGCCTTCTTGTATGTTGACAAATAGCTCTCTGAGGAGTTCTATCATTTCATCTTGGAGATGCTTGTAATAGATAGCCGTTATCCCATCCGTCCCGGGTGACTTTCCTGTTTTCAGTTGTTTGATTGCTGAGTGTATTTCCTCCTTTGTGATTGGGGCATTCAGGGCATCTAGTTGTGTATCGGTGAGTACCATTAAGTTTTCGTTTTGTAGAAACTTTTCTATCTCTTTGTCCTGTATCTTCTCCTCGGCGTATAGTTTTGAGTAGAACTCGGTGAAAGCTTTCTTGATGATTTCCTGTTTGAACTCTTCCTTGCCTTTGTACTCTATCTTTTCAATTATGCAGGCTTTCTGTTTCTTTCTTAAGGTATAAGCCAGCCACCGCCCCGGTTTGTTGGCGCTGCAGAATGTCTTATGTTTTGCGTATTGTATATTCCTTGCTACTTGATCCGCCATCAGCAGGTCGAATTGTTTTCTTAGTATCTTAATTCCTTCTTTTGTGGCTTTGTCCTCTGGTCTTTTTATTAATAATAGCTCCTGTTTCTTTATCTCCTCCTCTAGCTCCTTTCTTTTTTGTTCTTGTTTACGACGGTGCCTGGCGTTCATGTTCATGAGGATCCCGCGCATACATGCCTTGCTAGCGTCCCAAATCATTTAAATGGGTGTTTCATTGTTCATATTTATACTGAAGAATTCCTTCATGGCACTTTTGCATTCAGCCACCCTTTTCTCGTATCTAAGCAGGTTTTCATTGATCCTCCAGGATCTCCTCGATTTCCGATCTTGTATTAATTCCATCCTTACCGGGTTATGGTCTGTTAGTACTTTGGGTAGGATTGACACAGCGTTTAGGCGAACTAGCAAGTCACTAGATGTCAGGATGAAATCAATTCTGGAGAACAACTGATGCCTGTCGGAAAAAAGGTGAATTCTTGCTCTTTGCCGTGCCGTTCCCTCCAGATGTCTGTCAGTACAAGGTCTTCCTTCATGTCGTAGAAAGATTTAGGCAACTTGGAGTGCTTTTGTGGTTTAGGTTTTGTCTTCTTCTTGTCCAAGGCAATCTCTATGACCCCGTTCCAATCTCCCAGTATAATACATGATCTTTAGTTAAATTGTATTAACTTCTTGTGTATCTTTTTGTAGAATTTTCCTTGTTGTTGATTTGGTGCATATATGCCCATCACTAGAGTTTTCTTGTCGTCCTGTGTCACTTCGATTGCTAGGAATCTACCCTGGGAGTCCGACTCTATTAGCTTGGCTATTACATGTTTCTTCACATATATAACAATCCCGTTCTTCTTTCGTGGCGCCGCTGCGACAAAATGTGTACCTAGTCTGTTGTTGATTAAGTATTTCTGGTCCGTTGTTCTGATGTGTGTTTCTTGTAGGCAAATCATGTCGTTTCCTTCTTGAAACAGATAATGAAATATCTTCCTCCTTTTCTGTGGGGAATTTGGTCCGTTAACGTTCCATGTCAAGTATTTAGTTGTCATTGTCTGTGTCAGAATACTCTTGCAAGACCGCTTCTGTTCCATCTCTTATGTTCTTCTTTGGTCTCGTTCCCATGGTATCCAAGTTGATGCTCATGTTGTGTAGGGGAGTCGTGCCTTGCTGTTCCGTGCGTTTGGTAGTGGATCTTAGTATTCTGCTCTCTGCAGTCTGTCCTGTTTCCTTGTTGTTGTTGCTTTTTGTTCTCTGTGTCGTCGTGTCTCGAGTTGGTCCTTTCCTTTCTCTTGCTGCTGCGTCGGTCTGTATTTCTGGGTGGTTAGCTCATTGTTCTCGGTCCCTTCCGCGTCCCAGTGGCCCGTCTGCTTCTTCTCTCGTGATGTGCTGAGGCCCACCTGACGTCAGTTCCTTTGCAAGAAATTCTCTGGCTTTCTGGACCGAGGTCAGGTAGCATCTTTTATTCTTATGGATAAGTGACATCCCCGTTGGGGCTTCCCATCGAAATCGCATGGCGCGTAGTCTCAGTTCGTCGACCAAAAATTGGTAGTCTTTTCTGTCTCGCAGCATCGTTTATTTATTTATTAGACTTATAAGCCGCTCTTCTCCAGGGGACCCAGAGTTTGGGGGATCTCTTTCAGTACTTTCACTTCCTGCCCCTCCATGTATAATTTCTTGTTGTAAGATGTGGCTGAGATGAGGTTCCGGAACCCTTGCGTCGCAAAATGGATAACCACATCCCTTGGTCGACGCCTGTCTGTTGCCTTCCATGTGCCCACTCTGTATATTCTGTCAAATTGCCCTACAATCTCTATGGTGCTCTTTCCCAGAAATGTTGCCAGGGCTTCTATAAAGGTTCCAAGCAGTTCTCCTTGGGCTTTGTTTGGCTCCTCTCTCCAGCCTCTAAACCTGATTGCTGATGCCATCTGCCAGTATTGCATCATGGTGTACTGGTCTTGAGCCACCCCTTTCATTTCTGCTATCTGTCCCTCTAAATGGTTCTCCACTTCTTCCATCTGCTTGTCCACTTTCACCCTGATCTCCTGGAAGTTTTTCTCCATTTCCTCCCTTATGCCCTTGTAGTGTGCTTGCATCGCCTCCTTCATTTATTCCAGGTCTGCGGTCATCGCCCTGCGTTGCTCTTCCCATTTTCTCTCCAGCTCCCTACCTTGGTGTATCAGCATTTGTTTTATCTCTTTGCAACTTTCCTCCATCTTTTTGTCCATTCCCTCCATCCTTATTACCAGCATCCCTATTACTTCTTTTAATTCTTGTATTATGTGTGCTGTTGGGCTGGCTTGTGTGCATTGATGAGTCTGGGGCTCTGCCGTTGGATGGGAGGGTGTGGGGGTGGGTAAGGTACTTCCTGGTGCTTTAGTAGGCTGGGCAAGGGAGGATACAACTCCCATTGTTTCTGTCAGTTTGGTCTGTTTGGAGTCCATCTTGAGGTTATCCTCCTGTTTTCTTGGCACTGTTTTAGTTTCCAATTTGGACCAAACTGGACACTAGGTTGTGATCTGATGTTGATTCAGTAGTCTAGCCTTTCAAGGGGGGGGGCTTCAGGGTTTACGCAGTGTAGGGGTAAGAGCCTATATTCAGGCAGTTCTGTGTTCAGGGAGCCTATTCAGTGCCTTTGCCTTGGCTTCCTTTTCACTCCCCTCTGCCAGCCTGTTCCTTCTCTTTGTTCTTTTCTGGCTCTTTCTTGCTCCTCTTTCTCTGCTGTCTTGCCCAGGTCACTTTCTCCTGTCTTCTGGCAGCCTGTGTTTACAGATCCCTTCTGCCTTTCCTTTGTAGCGCTCCAGGTTGCCTTCCAACTTTCTTCTTCCTCCCCCCTTCTTCCCTGGTGAGTCCTGCCCTTTTCTGAGTCCCTGGGGCTCCCTTTCTTTTGGGTCTGGGGTGCAGCGCGTGGGGTAACACTCACCAGTCCCTCTGCCTGAGCCTTCCCCCATTGTCTGCTTCTTTGCCGCCTCCTTCTTTTTGATGCTGCTCTCCGCCAGCTCTGCTTGCCTCCTCCTTTGTTCTCCGGGAATGGCTCCCTCTTCCGTTCTTCCAGCTTTCTTTTCCTCCTGCTGCTCGTCTGGGGGTCGTTTCTAGGTCTGCAGACCCTCCCGGCGGCCCTTGCTGGTCTCACCAGCTTCTTCCTCCGTAGTTATAAGAATCAGATTTCAGAGGCAAACAACTCCTAAGCTTCTCCTCATATCTTCTGCTCTGGGCCAAAAATTCAGCTGCATTGAATCTTATCTGTCGCCTCCGCCTTCCTCCTCCTTGTCGGGCCCCCTCCGCAGTCCTCGCAGCGCTCCTCCTCCCAGTCGCCTCATCCGGGGGTCCTCCTCCGGCCTGTTGACCCTCCCGGCGGTCCTCGCCACTCGCGCCGGTGTCCTCCTCCTTTTCTGGTGCTCCTCCGGTGCCTGCTCCCTCCCGGAATGTTACGCTGCGTCTTGCTGCTTATTGCTGCTTCTTGCGGCTTCTTGCGGCGTCTTCGGGCCTGCCGGCTGGCTGCCCGGCTGCCGCCGGCTTCCTCGGCCCCTTCCGCAGCCCCCTCGGATCCTCCGGCGGCGATTTCTACCTATCCGGATGGATCTGGGGCTCCCCTTCGCTCGTGCTGTTTCTTCCTGTGCCTCGCTCCCTCCGCGGTCTTTTTATTTGAATTTTAAACGAGCCCCATCTCGGAGCTCTCCTGAGAAGGCTCCGGTCCACGTGACCGGAACCGGAACTCTTCTTGTTTTTTCTTTGAAGACGTTTCGTTTCTCATCCAGGAATAGAAGCAGAAATAGAAATAATAGAAAGAGGAAAAAAGTAGAAATAGATAGAAATTAGAAGTAGAAATAGAAATAGGATCTTGGAGGTCTTCTAGACCTGCCCCCAGGTCAAACAGGAGAACCTATACCATTTCAGACAAGTGACTGTCCAGTCTCTTCTTAAAAACCTCCAATGACGGAGTGCCCATGATTTCTATGGTTAATTGTCCTCACTGTTAGGAACTTTCTCCTTAGTTCCAGGTTGCTTCTCTTTTTGATCAGTTTCCAACCATTGTTTCTTGTCCTCCCTCTGGTGCTTTGGTGAATGATTTGACCCTGTCTTCTTGGTGGCAGCCCCTCAAATACTGGAATACTGCTATCATGTCACCCCTATTTCTTCTTTTCTTTAGCCAAACCCAAGTCCTGCAGCTGTTCTTCAGCTCTGACTGAATGGTGGGGCATGGAAGGATTTATATTTCTTTAAATACTATAAATCCTTCCATTCCCCACCATCCAATCAGAACTGAAGAAGCTTCTTGGATGAGAAGTGAAACGTCTTCAGAGTCTCTCCTTTGGGAACCAGAGAGGCAGCTGCTTTTATTTAAGGAGAGCTTTTTCAAAAAAGGGAAATAAAACAGAAAATAAAAAAGGGAGAAAGGAACTTGGCAGGAACCTTGGGAAGAATACCTGCTGAGCCCTGGTAAGTTTGTGGGGGTTTCTTGTTTAAATTACTAATTCACCTTTTTTTTAGCAGCCATCGCGCCCCTGTCGGCGTGCGATAAAATCCTAAAATAAGTAGGAAAAAATCCAAAAAGTAAACTAAGACCAAAACAAAAATTTGAACAGCCTAAAAAGCTGTGGTTTATTTTTTTTAAAATCAATATAAGTGAGTAAGGGAATAAAATTATTAACCTTATCAAAACCATCAAAAAATCATCGATATCTAGAAGAGGAAGTTAAATATATATATATATATATTTTAAAAAAGTAATTTGTATAATAATAACAGTAAACATATAATAATAAGAAATGGAGATAGATAGCCGGCAGACGGAGGGGAGCTTCCCAGTGTTTTGCATTGAGTGTCACATGTATGACTATCTGTCTGCTGGACAGAAGTCCTGGGTGTGTGATCGGTGCAACGAGCTCCTGGCTCTCAGGGAACAGGTTCTTTCCCTTGAAGCCAAGGTAGCAGACCTGGAGAAGCAGAGAGAGATAGTGAGGCAGGAGAAGATCTTCAGGGATGCAGCAGGAGCGTCCCACTCCATGCTGAGCAGCTCTCCAGCTGCTTTGGAGAATGGACATCTTGGGCAGGGAGGACATCAATCTGTGGAAGAGGGATAGGATCCCTTAGTTGGGACCCCTTCCTTGGAGGATGTGCCCATATCCTCTTGCACCGAGGATACTTATCCGCGGGTGGTGGGAGGGGGGCTTCTTGTAGTGGGTGATTCGATTGTTAGAAATATAGAGAGATGGGTTTGTGACGGAAGTGTTGACCACATTGTAAATTGCCTGCCGGGTGCAAAGGTTGCGGACATCACGAGGCATCTAGACAGGCTGATAGACAGTGCTGGGGTGGAGCCAACTGTCGTGGTACATGTCGGTACCAATGACATTGGGAAATCTAAGCGGAAGGTCCTGGAAGCCAAATTTAGGTTGCTAGGTAGAAGATTAAAGTCCAGGACCCCCAAGGTTGCATTCTCAGAAATGCTACCTGTTCCACACACAGGGCTAGCTAGACAGGCAGAGCTCAGGAGCTTCAATGCGTGGATGAGAGAGTGGTGTCGAGAGGAAGGGTTTAGATTCATTAGGAACTGGGAAACATTTAGGGACAAGCCACACCTGTACAGAAGGGACGGGTTACACTTGAACCAGAATGGAACCAGACTGCTGGTGATCAATATTAAAAAGGTTTCAGAGCAGCTTTTAAACTGATTCGTAGGGGCAAGTCGACAGGAGCTGGGCAGCTTCCGGTTCGAGAAGGCGCACTGCCAAATATGGAGGGTGGAAGTTATGCACACGTTGGTGAGTCAACAGGAAAACTAAATTGTAATAGTCAAGCAGAAGGACATGGTAGACCATCTACAAATTCTACAATCAAATTCTACAGTCAAAATCTACAGTCAAAGTTGAAAGTGCACCAGAAAATTACATATAAATGTCTGTACACGAATGCTAGAAGCATTCGAGCAAAAATAGGGGAATTGGAATGCTTGGTGAAGGAAAATAATATTGATATTATCGGCATAACAGAAACCTGGTGGACAGATGAAAACCAATGGGACACAAGGATTCCAGGTTACAAATTGTATAGGATGGACAGGAGAGGGAGAAATGGTGGTGGCGTGGCCTTGTACATAAATGAGGAGTTAGAATCTCATGAACTCGAAATTCAAGAAAATTCAAACTCACCCACAGAAACATTGTGGATAAAAATCCCAGGACAGGTAACTAATCTGATGTTAGGGATCTGCTATTGCCCTCCCAACCAAACTCCAGAGGCAGATTGCTATTTGGAAAATGAATTTAAGGAGGCCTCAAAAAGAAATAGGGGGACTTCATCTATCCCCAAATAGATTGGGTAAATTCTTGTTCTACACATGAAAGAGAGACAAGGTTCCTCGACATGTTAGCCGATTATTCCCTTGAGCAGATGGTCATGGAACCAACCAGGGGAAAGGGGATCCTGGACTTGGTTCTAACTAACGCACAGGATTTGGTTCATGATGTCCTTGTAACTGAGCCCATAGGAACCAGCGATCACAACACAATAACCTTCAACTTAACCATGGATAGCAAATTGTCAGTGAAAACTAACACAGAGACCTTAAACTTTCACAGAGGGAATTTTGACAAAATGAGGAAAATAGTAAAGAAGAAACTAAAAGGAACAGTAAAAAAAGTCAAATCCCTCCAAAATGCTTGGAAACTGTTTAAAAATACGTTACAGCAGGCTGAAATAAAATGCATTCCTAAAAGAAGAAAGAGGATTGGAAAGTCCAAGAGGATACCAGTATGGCTTATGAATGAGGTAAAGGAGGTTATTGGAAAGAAGAAAAACTCATTTAAGAAATGGAAGGCTCTTCCTACCGAGGAGAACAGGAGGTATCACAAACTCTGGCAGACCAAATGCAAGGCGATAGTCATGAAAGCCAAGAGAGACTTTGAGGAGCATATAGCAAAGAATATTAAAAATAACAACAAAACCTTTTTTAAGTACATCAGAAGAAGGAACCCAACCAGAAAAACAGTTGGGCCACTCGATGACAATGGTCAGAAGGGGATAATCAGAGAAGACAAGGAGATTGCTGAGAGGCTAAATGACTTCTTTGCCTCCGTTTTTACTGAGGAGGATAGAGAGCATCTGCCTGCCACTGAATTAGTTTTCCCAGGGAGGGAAATAGAAGAATTAAACCCGATAGAGATAAACAAGGAAGATGTTCTTGCATGCCTTTCTAAACTAAACGTCAACAAATCGCTGGGTCCAGACGGCATCCACCCTAGAGTTCTCAAGGAACTCAAGTGTGAAATTGCTGAACTTCTAGCTAAAATATATAATCTCTCCCTAAGATCAGGCAATGTACCGGAGGATTGGAGGGAGGCAAATATAACCCCGATCTTCAAGAAAGGATCCAGAGGTGATCCAAGAAACTATAGACCAATCAGTTTAACCTCAGTTCCAGGCAAACTAATGGAAACCATTACGGTACTACTACTACTACTACTACTACTACTACTACTACTACTACTACTACTACTAATAATAATAATAATAATAATAATAATAATAATAATAATAATAATTATAAAGTTGGAAGGGACCTTGGAGGTCATCTAGTCCAACCCCCTGCTCAAGCAGGAAACCCTATACCATTTCGGACAAATGGCTGTCCAGTCTCTTCTTAAAAACTTCCAGTGTTGGAGCATTCACCGCTTCTGGAGGCAGGTTGTTCCACTGGTTAATTGTTCTCACTGTCAGGAAGTTTCTCCTTAGTTCTAGGTTGCTTCTCTCCTTGATTAGTTTCCACCCGTTGTTTCTTGTCCTGCCTTCAGGCACTTTGGAAAATAGCTTGACTCCCTCTTCTTTGGGGCAGCCCCTGAGATATTGGAACACTGCTATCATGTCCCCCCTCGTCCTTTTCTTCATTAAACTAGACATACCCAATTCCAGCAGCCGTTCCTTATATGCTTTAGTCTCCAGTCGCCTAATCATCTTTGTTGCTCTTCTCTGTACTCTTTCTAGAGTCTCAACATCTTTTTTATATTGCGGTGACCAAAATTGGATGCAGTATTCCAAGTGTGGCCTTACCAAGGCATTGTAAAGTGGTATTAACACTTCACGTGATCTTTATTCTATCCCTCTGTTAATGCAGCCTAGAACTGTGTTGGCCTTTTTGGCAGCTGCAGCACACTGCTGGCTCATATTTAGTTGATTGTCTACTAGGACTCCGAGGTCCCTCTCACAGTTACTACTATTGAGCAAGGTACCACCTATGCTTAGAACACTAAGTTCTATTTTATCAAATTAATCTTGAAGACAGCATAGTAGGCTGCCATAGGGGTGAAAAATTATTTATATACTGCAGGTGGGTATAGTAAAGATGGAATATTATTGTCTACTTGGAAAATGATGTGTTGTACTTTAATAGAGGAGGAGACAACTTTTGCATATATAGTGTGACATATATTGAGTTCTTTTTGGAAGGACTAGCAGTGGAAAATAATTAATACAAGTGCATATGCTGCCTTCAACATATATGTGTTTAATTGATGGAGTTATGTTACTGACAAGATAATGAATTGCAAAGAAATTGTGTTTTATACATTCAACTTTGCCTTGATAATATAAACATTTTTGTTCAGTTGTTTCTTTTTAATTAACAAAGTTCATGAGGAGATTATAAACTTGTTTAAAAATTAAAAAGCTACACAACCCTTAAGCCCTCTGTCTTGGAACTGGGTTTGTCTGAAATCAATAACACTTAATCCATGTTTCACCCGCAAATGTAGCAGATTCCACCTGAGGGTTCCCCATACAGCTTTTTCTAAACCCAGAATCTACAGGAAATGGATCTCCTGCTTGAGCAGGGGGCTGGACTAGAAGATCTCCAAGGCCCATTCCAGCTCAATTCTGATTGTGATTGTGATTCTGAAATATGACATCTAAGAGAGATGAGGGGTAATAAGCTTGCAAATATTTGCTGACAGGAAGATTTGAAGTTATTTATTTCTTCACTTCTGTTTATTCTTACTTTTATTTTTCTTTTGTTTTTTCTTTGGATTTATCTTTTTTTGTACAAAAAGAAATCTTAATAAAGATTTATTAAAAATGTGTATAGGAATGGAAACATTAGCATATAATATATAATAATTATTAAAACAGATTCTGGCTAAATAATAGGAAGAGCATATAAGAAAGAAGAGCAGCTTGTCAGTGAACCTCTTTGTAGGGAAAACAAAGTTTTAGTTGAGTTATATGGTGTTAAATTATTAGAGAATTCCCCTGTTACAATTTTCACTTTCCTGAGGAGAAGTATCCCAAATATTGGAGAAGGTAACATTCATGAAATACTGTCCCCATATTCTTTAAGCACACCCTTCATTTTGCCTCATTATCTCATTGGTAAGAGATCATTTTCTATTTGCTATTAAGTCAGTGTGAACTCTTTAGCCAACATTAAAACAGATGTTTCCTTTGGGAAGATCTCCCTCAACCAGGTTTTATTTCATATTTTCTCACCATGTGATTTTCATGTTAAAATATGAGAGTAATTTAACACTTCCCTTCACTGAAGTCTTAAAGAATGACCACTGTCTTCTCCTGCACATATGAAATCATGCCTTGGCTGTTGGCACTAAAAGGATATTCCACTTCCATCATCTTCCTATGTTCCTGTTGCCCATAATATTTTGGATAGCTGGGCAGTTGGGCAGATCTTCTCATCTTGGGCAATTCTGATGAGTCTCTCTCTCTCTCTCTCTCTCTCTCTCTCTCTCTCTCTCTCTCTCTCTCTCTCTCTCTCTCTCTCTCTCTCTCTCTCTCTCTCTCTCCCTCTCTCCCTCTCTCTCTCTTTTTCTCCCTCACATCTCTCCCCCTCCAGAAACATGCCCCCTCACTAAATTGATAGATTAAGATTTTGGGTGTTGGGGGGGTCATTATTTATGAACTAATTGCCTCACTGACTGTACTAGATCTTGATGTCCTTTACCCAATCATACACTTGTTATTGCCCAGACTCAAACATTTAACTTGCTTCTGTTCCCAATCCCTGACTAGACTAGACTAGACTAGAACCAGAACAGAACAGAACAGAACAGAACAGAATAACAGAGTTGGAAGTGACCATGTAGGTCTTCTAGTACATAAAAAGCCTTGTTTGCATCTATTTACATAAAATCAAAAGGAGGGAATCTTCCCTTCTTTAGGTCAATCCTTTTGCCCTGCAGAATAATAAGAAAAAAATGTGCTTCAACAGAAAGGCGTCCCGGTCTGATTCAAATGTACCTTTAGGAAATCCTCCCATACTCAACCCCAGCATCCGTGCACACCCACACGCTTTCCCATACACTCAACATCAAAATAGAAGCTCTATTTGGAAATTGCTTCCAAATTTTATGCTTGCAATGAAAAAAAAAGGAAACTTTCATTTTGTTTTTGCTGTTTGTTGCTATAGAAATGGCTAGCATATACTGTTGTGTAAAAGTAAAAAGTTGAGGTAATGTTATTTTCTGCTGTGCTAAAGAGAGTTGGAAGTTGATGTCTTTTCCCTCTATGCAAGATATTTTCTCTTTTCCCCCTCCTCTCCAGTTTTCTATTACTTTTTAAATTTCTCTTTGTATTTTATATTTTGATAAACTAATAAAATGTATTATAAAAATAAAAAACATCAAAAAGAAAGGGGAAAACACATTTATTATAACTGGGAATCCATTTCTACCACTTAAAGAAATGACTCATTGGTGTGTTTATTATTTTATTTAAAACACATTAAAGTATCAAAAATTATTTGTTACAATTATTAATTTCTGGGCCACATAACCCAAATTTAAGTTACTATTTTATTTTGACATCATATGTTCTTTTGTATTCAGATCTGGTCTTAGGAAAATAATGTAACATTTGGGAAGAAAAATTAATAGCAACAGGCTAGCACTGGAAGCCAACATGGAGAAGACCTGCACGGCTACCATATACTTCCCCTTGGTGCTCAGGTAGGTGGGTACAAAGGATATCCAGACGCTACAGAAGACCATCATGCTGAAGGTGATCAACTTGGCTTCGTTGAAGGCCCCAGGTAGATTCCTGGCTAGGAAGGCCATTGTGAAGCAGATGACAGCCAGGAAGCCCATATAGCCAAGGGCAAGATAGAACATGGCCACAGAGCCTTCATTACATTGAAGGATGACCTCAGCAGATTCTGAATACGTGTCCGACTCAGGGAATGGGGGAGAGGTGCCCAACCAGATGCTGCAAAGGACAACTTGAACTCCAGAGCAAGAAAGGATGATAGAATTGGCCATGCTCTTCCCTAACCATCTCTGTACATTATTCCCTGGTTTTGTGGCCAAGAAGGCTAATACCACCATGACAGTTTTGGCCAAGACAGTAGAAATGGCAACTGTAAAAATGTTGCTGAATGCTGTTTGTTGGACAAGGCAAGTGGTTACTTTTGGTGGACCAATGAATAAGAATGAGGTCAAGAATGAAAACAGGAGGGAGATGAGGAGGATGTAGGAGAGATCACGATTGCTGGCTTTGACCAAGGGAGTTTCTTGAAATTTAATGAATATTCCAAAGACAAAAATGGTTGCCAAAGACAAGAACAAGGCAAGGGAAGCTAGCATGATCCCCAACATTTCTTGGTAGGATAGGAAAGTTTCCATCTTAGGTATACAGTCATCTTGGCTGAGACTTGGATGCTGATCTGCTGGACATTTTGTGCATTGTTCAGCATCTGAAAAAGAGCAAGATTAATATCTACCATAAAGCAGATACTTCCATCAGATGCATAGCTGGAATGAAACTAGTGATGATATGGATGAATATGTGGGGAGAAAGGAAGTTTGCAGAAATGCTTAGCAAGTTTAAATAGTATAATGCAAAGGAGAATTGTCCTGCCACCAATGACCCATGGACAGATACTTGTTGGGAATTCCTGTAACACTAGTTCAAGCACAGGAAAGAATAAGGGAATATTTTAAGAAGAAAGGTATTTCACGATAAATTCAGCGCTTGGTCTTCTGAAAGGATTATTGAATTATTAACCTTCCATGGTGGAGATGGTTCCTTCTGGACAAGGAACACAATTGTAGCAACAGATGGGTTTCCCTTCCAAAACCACCTTCATGAATCCAGGATGACAGCTTTCCACACACCTGGAAGTTGGTAGGCTCTGAAGAATGAAAGGAAGTACACCCAGATAATCAATGTATCTGTATCTGTATCTGTATCTGTATCTGTATCTGTATCTGTATCTGTATCTGTATCTGTATCTGTATCTGTATCTGTATCTGTATCTGTATCTGTATCTGTATCTCTCTCTCTCTCTCTCTCTCTCTCTCTCTCTCTCTCTCTCTCTCTCTCTCTCTCTCTCTCTCTCTCTCTCTCTCTCTCTCTCTCTCTCTCTCTCTCTCTCTCTAATGAATCTATCTATATCATGAAAATTGAAGATTTTATTTTTTGTGACCAACTGAATATCTCATAAAGATGATATTTGCACTGTTGAGAACCCGATCAGCTGACATGAAAACTCAAAAGCAATGATAGAAAACACCTACCCACCCCAAAACTGTAGTCCTGTTTTTGCTATATTTAGTGGAATAAAATAAACATTAGTTGCAGATTGTCAGCATTTGTACCTGTCCAATACTCCTCTGGTCAATGGTAACTTTAAAATCCTGAGTTGTCTGTTTTTCTAGACTTCCAGTTTTTGTTCTCTTGACAGATTTGTTTGGGAAAACAATCCAGTTCACAATGTTCAAGTCAGCTGTCAAATCTCCTTTCTCATCCAAATATACCCCATCTATGGAATTATTGTGAAACTGAGGACTCTGAAGGAAAGGGTGAAGCTGGAAAGAAAAGGAAAAGAAGAGTTTAGAAAGGACATCAGAAGTATTTGTCTGTTTGTTTGTAACCCACCTTTATTACTTTTACAAATAACTCAAGGTGGCAAATATATGCAACACACCTTTCTTCTCCTATTTTTCTCACAAAAACAACCCTGAGAGTGAATTGGGCTGAGAGAGATTGACTAGGCCAAGATCACCAAGCCAACCTTCATAACTAAACTGGAAGTAGAACCTTTTGGTCTATATTGGGAGAGATCAGAACATTTCTCTCTCTCTCTTCCAAAAAAACCCAATTCTATTTTCACTTCCAAACTTGGTTAGGAGCGTATCAGTAAACATAAGATTTTTATTTGGACACATGAGCTGGAAGGTGACAAAATTATTGCAAAAACAAGGATCAGGGGAAACGGAAAAGAAATAGATGGGAAAGATAGATTGCAATTAAGTTGGATCTGAGTTTCAGGATAATTTAATTTTTCAGACTATGTAACCAAGGCATCCACTTAGAAAACTGATTCCCATTTGCAGAAGATACTGTACATGCCTGATGGGAAAGACATTCCTGCTAAGCCGTCAGCCTTGGGGCTTCTACCTTCATGCCTCTGTTCCTTGCTGATCTCTTGAATGTGGAGATATGAGCTGAATGTAAGGCCCTTCCCACAGCCCAGATGGTGCTGTAAGTCAAGTAACTGTCCATAGCCAGGATCCGATCAATCTCCTCTTCCCTCATAGCCACAAGTTCTTCTCTCTGTCTGCACCGTCTCCAGACTTTCACCGAAAAGGCATCCTTAGTGGAGGAACACGTAAAGGTTTTCTTTGAAAAGTTAAATACTGAGTCAACGAAGAGACTAAAAGCATCATAGTTTGCCCATTTCCTTTTTTGTATCAGGAAGGAAAAAATGCCACCAATGTATTTAAAGGAAGCGCTGGTAAACATCAGCTCAAGACTGAGATCCCAGTGTGCTGTGGTGATCCAGACTTTCTCTACAATAGGTCCCTGAAAATGTTGAAGTATTGATTGTAGAATAAACATTCCTAACTGGAAGGAAATTATCTCCGAACCATAAACAGCGACATTGACTTCTCTCCACTTATAATATTTGTCAAGTCTTAAAACTATCCGATACAGATTTAGCGGAAAGCTTTGATAGATAACTGCACAAATGCCATTCCTTAGCATCAAAGAAGACAACGTGCTCATGAACCTTTCTCCCTGGTCAGTTTCTGGAGCAACAAGACCAACCATGGTCCACTTGAAATAGAGGAGCAGCTTGACCATCCCTGGGTACTGGACTCCCTCAGCAGGGAGCATCGGGTAGAAGAAAGGAAATTGAGTTTTATCCCTCAAAATCTGGGAAGCCAAACTGTAACTGATCTGAAAAGAATTAACAGAATAACAGAGTCGTAAGGGACCTTGGAGGTCTTCTAGTCTAACCTCCTGCTCAGGCAGGAAACTCAGAAAAATGGTTGTCCAATCTCTTCATAAAAACTTCCAGTGTTCCACAACTTCTGGAGGCAAATCGTTCCACTGATTAATTGTTCTAACTGTCAGGAAATTTCTCCTTAGTCCTAGGTTGATTCTCTCCTTGAATTGAAGATGATATTCTTTTAAATGTAACAAGCAAAATGTAATTCCTCCAATTTCCTTAATAAAACTCTGCTTGTCATTTACAGCAGAGGATATTTGATTCAAGTAAGACATACCTGAGGGATTTTGTAGGTGCTGAGCATGGCTGAAATCTGGATGGAAATGCCAGTTTCAGCCCCTTCCAGAACAGCCAGTGAGTTTCTCTGCCGCCCACACCTGTAGTTGGGAACATTGGCCTCCCCACCTGAAAGTAGGTCCAGCAGCGGATCTGAAGTCATTTCTACCTTGAAGAAAATTTGATAAACATTGTAACCCAGAGTGATGTTAGGCAAGAGATGGCCATTCTTGTCAATCTCCTCAGTGGCAAAAAGGAAGGGCAGAAATTTCCAATAATGATTGGATGATGGTCTACAGGTACAGAAAAAGAGAGATGAAAATAACGTACAACTTTGTTCCATGATAATACTGTTCTTTTCATCCCCTCATCACAATTATTCTTCCAAACAATTTGCAAACAATCAAACTATTACCAGAGGGGGAGGGAAATAAAAACAATAGAAAACTTTGGATCCCATGCTAGTTTTAGGAACAATTCTATTTAGTTACAATAGCATCACTTCAATTTCCTATATTGGTCTTCAAGCATTTTATATTTGATAAATTATTTCTTCTGTCTGAGTGAGGGTGGGGGATATACACAGGTAACTTCCATGTTTTGATACAGCTCTACGATCCTATCAAATAATTTTAAATGTTAAGATATTGAATGGCTAAAAACATTATTTATTATTAGCTCTAGCACATTCTTCATAGGATAAATTCTTGTGGAGTTGGACCAAACTTATTGAGAATGCTTTTTGTTGTTTCTGGGGCTGTATTTTTTCCTGTTTTTTATTTCTATTTCTTTTAATTGTAAGCTCTCCAGAGTCACACGGGCGTATAAATTCCAACCAATATAATAGAGATAACATTTTCATTTGTTTAAAATGTTTCATTGTTAAATCCCTGGCATGAACTCTTGAATGAGAATCAGAGATATCCGCAAACTCTCTGAATGGTTATATTCCTAACTGGGATGCTTTGAAACCAGCAGTAAATTTTGATGTGGATAAACTAGAGTGGATTTATCTCATATCTGATGCAAAGAGAAAATACAGCATCCCTCTGTGGTTAGACCAGGTATCCATTGGAGTCCAGCTCAGCTTAGAATTCAGGTAGAAGAGAAAGGACCTCTGTGTTTACACTCTAGCTCTGCTCAGAGGACAGAAAGGAAATAGAATGGGGTAAACATCGTGATTGGATTCTTAGACTTTACCACTCACAATGAGCTTTGTCACCTGCAGTGTGCCACAGAAGGCAGAATCAGAATGTAACTTAGCAAAAGGAGCTACATCAAGGAGAGAGAACCTTCAGAGAACTAGAACTGTAGACATTCATTGAAAATGGAGTGGCTCCAATGCAATGCAGGACTTACTCAAGGAACATTATTGAAGGACTTCTGTCAAAGCTTAATGATTCAAACCTAGTGTCCTTTGCAGAGATTATGCCACTAATGAAATAATCTCCTGACTTGTAGTGATTGTCTGGGTCCACTTCACCCTGCTCCAGAGTCAGGAGACATTTGGCTTTGTGTATCTCAGAGGCTCCCCTCGGCCACAGAAGCAGAATAAGATGAAGCAATAGCAACATAATTTGAGCCTTCTCTGGGGCACCTGTTTTTGTTTTTTTTTAAACAAAGTGTGAGATGAGGAAAACAGAACTCTTCCAGGAAAGTGGCTTCAGATGCTGTCAGAGCCCAGCCAAGAGAGATAAACACAGTATCTGCCTGTCCTGAAATCAGCCCCAGATTCTTTTTCTGTCTCCAGAGTCATTGATGCATCTAGTATTTCTGATATAGACTCCTCTCAACTTTTCCTGTGAGTCTTATATAGATATCAAAGCAATTTCTGACTTGTTTGTGTAAAATTTTCTGAAAGTTTGCAGAAACATCTCTAGGGTCCTAATCTAGTCAACAAAAATCACTATAATTTGGATAATTGCAAAGAAGAGTCAATAGAAGGTGCCCAAAGGGAAAACTCAAAGTTTTGGTCCCAAACCTGGAAAAGGGGCCAGTGAAGGAAACTGGAGAATTTTGTCCCAAATTTTTATATGTATATGTATGGGGGATTTTTATTTTATTTATTTATTTTTATTTTGTTCAGACTTATATGCCGCCCTTCTCCTCAGACCCAGGGCAGCTCACAACAATAATACAAGTAAAAAACAAAACATAGGATCAGTTAAAATTTCTACTTAAAATACTATATAAAAACAAAATAATTTATAACACTCATACCACACACAATCACAATCAAAGGCCTAGGGGCAGAGTGCAGCTCACACGCCCCAAACCTTAATAGTTTCCGGAAAGCTAGGAGGGAGGAAGCAGTACGAACCTCTGAGGGAAGCTGGTTCCAGAGGGCTGGGGCAGCAACGGAGAAGGCCCTAGCCCTAGGCCCCGCCAGATGGCATTGCCTAATAGATGGGACCCGTAGGATGCTAACCCTATGTGCCCTAACCGGTCGCTGGGATTCATGAGGCAGAAGACGGTCCCGCAAGTATCCTGACCCATTGCCATAAAGGGCTTTATAGGTCATAACCAACACTTTGAATTGTGTTCGGAGACCAATTGGTAGCCAGTGCAGCTCACAAAGGGCTGGAGTGATATGAGCATGTCTTGGGAGACCCAAGACAGCTCGCGCGGCCACATTCTGGACCACCTGCAGTCTCCGGACATTCTTCAAAGGTTGCCCCATGTAGAGATCATTACAGTAGTCAAATCTCGAGGTGACAAGGGCATGAGTGACTGTGAGGAGTGACTTCCGGTCCAAGTAGGGCCGCAACTGACGCACCAGGCGAACCTGCGAGAATGCTCCCCTCGCCACAGCCAAAAAATGGTGTTCTAGACTTAGCTGTGGATCGAGGAGGACACCCAAGTTGCGAACCCTCTCTGAGGGGGACAAAACTTCTCCCCCCAGGGTGATGGACATTCACAATTGAAATCTTCTCTGGCGAAATGTAGGACACCTACTTTGGACAAGAACGATGACTGCTGGCAACAGACAGAACTACCAGAGATACCTAATATGGACAGCGCCAAGATGGGGGGGGTGGGGGCACAGATACTAGATTGCATGACATCCGGATGGGTATTACCCATGTGGGAGGGGGAGGGAGGGGGGTGAGTACAGAGCAGAGAGAAACCATCGACCCAGAACTGAAAAGGGTGGGAGGAATTATCTGGAGCCCCAATGGGACATATGACAATACAAAAGAAAAACCAAATACCCCCCCGAAGACCCGCAGTAGAGGGAAAGGTGATACGAGGGTAAATACCATTGGAGGGAAGGAAGATGTAAAGATCTTGACATATGATAGTACAAAAGAAAAACCAAATACCCCCCCCCCGAAGACCCACTGTAGAGGGAAAGGTGATACGAGGGTAAATACCATTGGAGGGAAGGAAGATGTAAAGATCTTGACATATGATAGTACAAAGGAAAAACCAAATATCCCCCCCAAGACCCGCAGTAGAGGGAAAGGCGATATGAGAGTAAACATTATTGGAGGGAAGGAAGATGCAAAGATCCTGACAAACTTAGGAACTAATGTTGGAAGAATAGGTGAGAAGGTTCGAGGGAATGACAGAGGAGGGGAAACATCCAGAATGCAAATTAACTGGCTAGGACTGGTGACGTGGTCTAGGAGCCGAGTGCAAGCGTCGACTAACCCTATTTAAGGCACCCTTATCAACTGGCTTTTTAACCCTGACAATATTGGAAGTTCCCAATGAAAGCTAGGTTGTATTAAAGCAATTTTCTTTTTCAATCTCCTGATGATCGTAAATTATTTATTTTATACCACATACATATCTATATACATATCTATCTATACATACACATATATGTGTATGTATTTGTACGTATATGTATCTGTATATATGTATATATATACATGTAGGTCTTTGGTTATTCTAGGAGCATGAAGCCGAAGATGACGAATGGGACTGCGTTGAAACGTCACCAAGACACTTCCAATTTTACGTGGGAGAAAACCCGAATAACCAAAGACCTACATACAAACACCTGCAAAAACCTCAGAAAACAAATATATATACATATATACACATTGCCATTGCCATAGGGGTATACTATAGGCCACCCAACTAAACAGAGGAAATAGATGAACATTTGCTAGTCAGTTAACTAAGGTATGTAGGAAGCACATCACAACAGTAATGGGGGACTTTAATTACCCTGACATCAACTGGGAGGAAAACTCTGCACCAAGAGGAAGATCAAACAGATTCCTGACAAACCTAGCAGGCAACTTTGTCTCCCAAAAAATAAAGAAGGGAACTAGGGGATTAGCCATATTGGGCCTAATTCTCACTAACAGGGATGAAATGATGGAAGGCATTGAAGCCGCAGGGACCTTGGAGGCGAGCGATCATGCAATATTGGAATTCAACACAAAGACAAGCAATAGAACAATCAAACTAGAGTCTTGGACTTCAAGAGAGATAATTTCAATAAACTTAGAGAGAGCTTTGGAAGGATTCCATGGATGAGAGTCCTCAAGTGGAAAATAACTCAAGAAGCCTGGGAAATTTTGAAAAGTGAGATAATAAAAGTCCAGTTAGCACAATACCAGTGAAGAAGAAAAATAACAGCTCTGAAAAGAAACCAGCATGGCTGCATAAAGAACTCTATGATAAATTGAAAGACAAAAGGACAAGTATAAAAAATGGAAAGAGGGGCACATAACTAGGGCAGAATATCAGAAAATAGCCTGAGCCTGCAAAGATGAAGCGAGGAAAGCTAAGGCTCAAAATGAACTAAGGCTTGCGACAAAAGTCAAAAATAACAAAAAAAGGCTTCTTTCAACATATAAAAAACAAGAAATAAGCCAAGGAAATGATTGTCCCATTAGTGGGAGAAAGTGGCAAAAAGGTGACAATCAACAGGAAGAAAGCAGAACTATTTAACTCATTTTTTTGCATCTGTCTTTACACAAAGGGAAAAAACAGACCAACCTATTAAAAACAGTACCATAAAAACAGATTAACACAAGTTAAGATAGGCAAGAAAATGGTAAGTGAGCACCTGTCCAGCCTAGATGAGTGCAAATCACCAGGATCAGATGGACTATACCCTAAGGCAGGGCTTTTCAACTGGTGGTAAGCGTATCACTAGTGGTACATTAATGAGTGGCAGGTGGTACGCAGCCCTGTCTAGCCAAGTGTAGTGGGGGAGGGAAAGAGCCAGTGAGAGAGTCCTCTGGAGCTGCAAAGGCCCCAGGCTAACTTCTGGCTCACTCTCCCCCATGAGAAAGAAGGAGGGGGCGGAGACAGGAGAGGCTATAAAAGGAGGCAGTTTGGGCAGGAGAGGGAGAGAGAAAGAAAGCAGCAGCCTTGGGAGGAGATGGAGTCAGCTACAAAGAAGAAGAAGAAGGAGGAGGAGGAGGAGGAGGAGGTTACAAACCTATTAGCCTGATCACAGCCTACTACTTGATAAGTGAGTAGTGGAGTGCCCCAGGGCTCTGTTCTGGGCCAAGTGCTCTTCAACATCTTCATCAATGATTTGGATGAGGGGATAGATGGGGAACTCATCAAATTTGCAGACAACATCAAGCTGGCAGGAATAGCCAACACTCCAGAAGACAGGCTTAAGATACAGGAGGATATGGACAGACTTGAACACTGGGCACTAACTAACAAAATGAAATTCAATGGTGAAAAAAGTAAGGTTCTACAATTAGGCAAGAAAAACCAAATGCACAGGTATAGTTTAGGAGGTATCTTGCTCAACAGTAGTAACTGTGAGAGGAATCTTGGAGTCCTAGTGGACAATCACTTAAATATGAGTCAGCAGTGTGCTGCAGCTGCCAAAAAAGCCAAGACAGTGCTAGGTTGCATTAACAGAGGGATAGAATCAAGATTATGTGAAGTGTTAATACCACTTTTCAATGACTTGTTAAGGCCACACTTGGAATACTGCATCCAGTTTTGGTCACCACAATGTAAAAAAGATGTTGAGACTCTAGAAAGAGTACAGAGAAGAGCAACAAAGATGATTAGGGGACTGAAGGCTAAAACATACAAGGATCAGTTGCTGGAACTGGGTATGTTTAGTTTAATGAAGAGAAGGACGAGGGGGGACATGATAGCAGTATTCCAATATCTCAGGGGTTGCCCCAAAGAAGAGGGAGTCAAGCTATTCTCCAAAGCACCTGAAGGCAGGACAAGAAGCAATGGATGGAAACTAATCAAGGAGAGAAGCAACCTAGAACTAAGGAGAAACCTCCTGACAGTTAGAACAATTAATCAGTTGAACAACCTACCTCTAGAAGCTGTGAATACTCCAACACCGGAAGTCTTTAAGACGGGTTTGGGCAACCATTTGTCTGAAATGGCATAACGTTTCCTCCCTGAACAGGGGATTGGACTAGATGACCTCCAAGGTCCCTTCCTCCTCACCCCTATTATTATTATTATTATTATTATTATTATTATTATTATTATTATTATTATTATTATTATTATTATTATTATTATTATTAATCATATAATCATTGGACAGTCAGCCAGATTTTCAGACTGGATTTTTGTCTACCTACCTGGGATAGGCAGATGTGGATGTTTGATGGTATTACAGATATCATCGCAGGATGGAAGCAGTTCCTAGTAAGGCTGCCTTTTGCAATTGACTAATGGTGAATTTGTCAATGCCAATGGTGTTCAAGTGGTGCTACAGTTGTTTTGGGATTGCATCCAAAACCTATTGCCTATTACTATTGGTACTCCCCTTGCTTGCCTTTGTCACAGTCTTTTTATTTCTATTTGTAGATCTTTGTATTTTGTTATCTTCTCCATGTCAGAATCCAGTTATATTTCATTTCTATCTATCTCCTCTAATCTAAAATCAAATCTCACCTTTCTTTGGATTCTGTCATACTCTCAAGGGGGAGGGGGATATGCATGCAGGTTTATTGCTTTCACTCCTCTATTCGCTATAATGTAACCTTTTGTTTACTGACTCCATGTCTCCTATCCATTACAATGTAACAAATTGCTTCCTGCACTATGCATCTCTTTGAACCTTCTCCCTAACTGGGCAGCTAGGAAAAAAAAAGGGGGGGGAAGGAAGTACAAACCTCTGGGACCTGGTTTATCTCTCCATTTTCAAAGAGAGATGTGAAGAGCTGTAAAACATCGCACTACAAATGGAACCAAATTGATGTTATTTCCCCTTTCCTGTGATGGACCTAACACTTGGGGATTGGCCAGTCTGAATCGTCTGGATGAAGTGTGTGGTGGGGTTTGCTTAGAGACACTTTAAAGTAATCGATCTGTAAGGAAATCCCTCAGATCCTGTCTATTATGCCTGCTATCAACTACTCTTAATAAAAGTTCTTGTTGGAAGAAATTGTTTCTAAGAGTTCTGCTTTCTTAAGATGTAGGATTGAGGTGGGTCCTTACACTTCAGTTCTTTCTCATCTATTCTGCTGTCTCCAGGCAGTGCCACATCCACTATCCAGACTTTTTTTGTCTTTCTTATCGACAATTGCATAAACTTGTCTGATTTGAACTGACCACTGCCTGTCCAATGTAACTCACTGATGCCAAGGAGGTCTATGTTCTCTGTAATCATTTCCTTTTTTTTTTTTTTTTACAATTTTGAGTCTCCCAAGAGACATGCCTCTAACATTCCATGTTTCAATTTGATATAACTTTGTACAGCATAGGTGACCTCTTTCATCATGGGCACCGTCAATTGTTGGGCTTCCTGAAGGCTTTCCTCCAACAATGTTATAAAAACTCAAAGCTAGTTCTTGCTCTTCTGCAGTAGCTTGCAGGCTACCATCCAAGCTGGAGGGTTCACTGTTGGTATCCATATCTGAATCATATTGCGTTATTGCCATAAAGTGTTTCAGTGAGATTTTTACAGGGTAGTTCACCACTGCCTTCCCTAACCCTCCCCATTTTTCCAGGCTTGGGATCAACTGCGTTCCTCTCTTCTTTAACTTATTTTAGTAATTTAGTTGACCAGTTAGATAGTCCAGATTATCCTTACCTAATTTGGTGGGAGATGTCTCCTTAGGCTGATGATGCTAAGTTCTTGAGTCCCAATACTGCAAAGAATCCCAAATGCAGGTAAACTATGATATAAATAAAATAAAAGCATTTTTATAGAACCCTCTTGCCCCAATTATTTCTGGCATATCAGTAAGATTCCCATTGCACAAGTCTCATGTTTCAAATACCTGGCTGTGGATTTTCAGGACTCACATAGGCTAAGAGCACAGGACAAATAGGATACCTTGACTGTTCAAAAGAGCTCAACTGCTATCTTGTCATTCTACTGGACAAGGATGGGAGAGACTATCTACCAGTTGGCCTTCAAGGAAAAGCATTGGCCCACTTGTTATATCTTCGGTTCTTTAGGCATTGAATGAGACAAAGTGTTGAAATAGCAACAAGTTTATTAACTCAGAACAGAAGCAGCCCTAAAGGCTGCTGCACAGCTATTTATACAGTGAGCCTCTAGGTGGCAACCATAGGTTTAAAGTAAGTTTCCCACCCCAAAACTCATTATCAGCATGGAGACAGCCAGTCTGGCTTTCAGTAACAGCAACTGTTAAACAATACAGCAATGTAGGTCAGACATGAGAACCGCGGCACACGGCGACGATGTGGCCTGGTTTGCCACAGGCCCGGCATGTTGCAGTTCAGAATTGGCCTTCCCAGCTGGCTGCAGTCCCTTCTCCGGGTACTTTCATAGCTGGTCGACTTCGTAGTCTGAGTTGGTGTCTTCCATTCACTCGGCGTCCTAGTGGTGGACGACTTTGGTGCTTGGCACGCTTTTGGAGGGCCGCAGTGCTTTAACAGCCTCTCAGGCGGCTTCATCCAGCATGACCTTCTTCAAGGCCTCTTGTAGCGAGAGAGTCTCCTTAGCGTACAGTTTTTGTTGGAGCTCTCGATTCCGGAGTCCGCAGACTAAGCAGTCTCGTAGTCTCTCCTACAAATCTCCAAATCTGCAAAATTGCAGAGTCAGGACGCTTGATGAAGAGCAGCAATGAATTCTGTTACAGACTCGCAGAGTTGTTGTTCCCGCTGCTCAAAAGCATGCCTCCATGCTACAATGGATAACGTGGGCTCAAAGTGGTCTCAGAGCTTTTTTTCAAGTTTGCGTAGGTGACTGACTTGAGTGGCGCCAGGGCGACCAGGTTCTCTGCAATGTCAAAGGTGGCAGGGCCGCACACGCAGAGGAATGTCGCGGCCTTCAATCCATCTTCAGCGACCTGGTTGGCACGGAGGTAATTTTCAATGTGGGAGATGAAGGATGTCCATCTCTCCGGGTGAGTTACGTCGAATTCTTCAAGCTTCCCGACCTTCGCCATGGTGGTTTGTTTCTTCATTCAATGCCTTGCACTGCTGGCTTCTGTGTAAGCCCTAGGACGGATCCTTAGGGTGTAGTGGTCTCCAGCGTGGCTTGCTGGCAGACCGGGGGGGGGGAAACATAGTTCCTATCAGGCTCTGTGCTGACCTCACCCCTTAGTGACTTCAAGCTCTCTCAATGAAGCAGCACATCCCACCTTTGTCGCCACTGTTATATCTTCGGTTCTTTAGGCTTTGAATGAGGCAGAGTGTTGAAACAGGAACAAGTTTATTAACTCAGAACAGAAGCAGCCCTACAGGCTGCTGCACAGCTATTTATACAGTTAGCCTCTAGGTGGCAACTAATAGGTTTAAAGTAACAGTTTCCCACCCCAAACTTCATTATCAGCTTGGAGACAGCTGTCTGGCTTTCAGTAACAGCAACTGTTAAGCAATACAACAATGTAGGTCAGACATTAAGCAAGTGATTTAAAACTGTTATGGCCAATCCATTATACCACTCATCTATTGAAAGCAGACTCCAGTTCTAAGGCAGTGATTTAGAGGCAAAAATGTGATGCTAGCGCTTGATTAGGACAAAAGTATACCTGGGAAATATGAAAGAGACATGGTGGGGCAGTGGGGAACAGCTGGCCCTTTAAAGAACATGGGCTGAAAGATGGTCACTTTACCAGAAAGCCAATAATGGAAAAGAAAGTGGGAAGAATTCGGGGGAATCATTTGAGAGTATTGGCTGGAGTCCTAGGTGAGAGGGTGAAGATGGCAAAGGTGGAAACAAAGTTGTTTGTCTGTGGCTAGAAATGTGTTAGGGTTTTTTTTTTTTGTATTTTATCCTTTTAACTGTGTTCTTTGTATGATGCTTTTTCTTCTTTTGGCACCTTTAGTAAAATTGGCTTTTGTCAAATAGGGTGTTGCAACCAGGGGTTATTTGCATGTGTATGATAGTCAGCTTTATAGCCCTCATCTACTTTTGGGAAAATGTCATTGAAAGAAAGAAACCATGTTCAAACAGACTTAGATTTTGTATTCATCCTCTGTTAGGCAATGGACTCCTTTCTTCACCCCCCCAATCTGGGAAGTCTTATCTCTTTTGCAGCTATATTACGTTAATATAACTATTTCATTTCTTATCTTTTCCTTCCCTAGTGAGATAACAATTTAAATTATTAATTAATTTATTTTACACTTTGATGATTATTTTTAGTCTTACGTTCTTTATATGTTTATTTCCTTTGATTTTAATTAACCTTAATTGTCAAAATAAGCATACAAACTCAATAATAACTGCAATAAGGAATTAAATGTTATGAGCCTAAGAAATTATTTCATGATTAGATACTGACTTTTATCACTAAATGTTCCTTAGTGTTTAGATCTGGCCTGAGGATGATAATGTAGCACTTGGGGAAGAAGATGCAACATACGGTAGCAGTCCAGCACTCGAGGCCAAGATGGAGAAGACCTGCACAGCTACCATGTATTTCCCTTTGGTGCTCAGGTAGCTGGGCAAGAAAGAGACCCAGACACTGCAGAAGACCAGCATGCTGAAGGTGATCAGCTTGGCTTCATTGAAAGCCCCAGGGAGGTTCCTGGCCAGGAAAGCCACTGTGAAGCAAATGGTAGCAAGGAAACCCATGTAGCTGAGAACAACATAAAACATGGTGACTGAGCCTTCATTGCATTGAAGGATGATCATTCCTGGCTGGGAGTGCAGGTCAGAATCAGGAAATGGAGGAGAAACTCCCAGCCAGATTACACAAAGTATAATTTTTCCAGCAGAACCAGAAAGGATGATGGAGTTGGCCAAGCTCTTCCCCAACCATCTCCTCACCCTGTTCCCTGGTTTTGTGGCCAGGAAGGCCAGCACTACCGTGATTGTTTTGGCTAACACAGAAGAGACAGCTACTGAGAAGACAATGCTGAACATTGTTTGTCGGAGAAGACAGGTGGCTTTCCTTGGTTGGCCAATGAAGAAAAAGGAGGACAAGAAGCAAAACAAGAGAGAAACCAGGAGGATGAAGGAGAGGTCCCGGTTGTTGGCTTTGACAATGGGAGTTCCTAGGTATTTAAGGAATATGACTAAAACAAAGCCTGTTGTCAGAACCAAGAGTACAGCAAAGGAGACCAGGATGATACCCAGATATTCTTCACAGGACAGGAAGGTTATTCTTTTGGGGATACACTGGACTCGGTTCTCGGTTGGATATTGATCATCTGGGCACTTGGTACATTTTTCAGTATCTGAGAAAACAATAAGTAATATTATTTTGATAGTCTCTCCTTTCACATTCCAAGAAAGACCTTCTCTGGATGACAGCTGATACTGAGAGACAAGAAAGCCATAGTAATTGGTAAACTGAAATATAGATATAGACATAGAAAGATATAAATTCTTTCTGACCGCCCATCTTAAACCAAATGTTACAGTCCCCTTTAATAAACTCCCAAGATATACAACTATAAAAATGTCAACAACAACCAAAATAAAACCCAAAAGGGAAATAATACTGTATCCATTTTTGGTCACCACAATGTAAAAAAGATGTTTATTTATTTATTTATTTATTTATTCGATTTCTATGCCGCCCTATTCCGGAGAACTCAGAAACTGTTGAGACTCTAGAAAGAGTACAGAAAAGAGCAACAAAGATGATTAGGGACTGGAGGCTAAAACATATAAGGAACGGTTGCTGGAATTGGGTATGTCTAGTTTAGTGAAGGGAAGGACGAGGGGGACATGATAGCAGTGTTCCAATATCTCAGGAGCTGCCACAAAGAAGAGGGAGTCAAGCTATTTTCCAAAGCGCCTGAAGGCAGGACAAGAATCAATGGGTGGAAACTAACCAAAGAGAGAAGCAACCTAGAACTAAGGAGAAACTTCCTGACAGTTAGAACAATTAACCAGTGGAACAACCTGCCTTCAGAAGCGGTGAATGCTCCACACTGGAAGTTTTTAAGAAGAAACTGGACAGTCATTTGTCCGAAATGGTATAGGGTTTCCTGCCTGAGCAGGGGGTTGGACTAGATGACCTCCAAGGTCCCTTCCAACTTTATCATTATTATTATTATTATAATTGGCACCATAAATACTCTTCACTGAGGCAATCTACCTTGTTGCAATCTTGCCCTGACCTCACTTCTTCCCAATGCCTGGAAGAACAACCAGGTCTCCAGAACCTTAGGAGAGTGGAGGCCTGTTGGGTTTCAATGGGGAAGTGTTCAATAGGGTAGGAGCTGCAACAAGAAAGGCAGGCTTTTGAGGATCCACATGGTAGCAATGTTTTAGTGAAAATGCCTAGAGTGTGTCTACTCTATCTGCTATAGTGGGACAGCCAGATATTCTCAGGGACAGGAGGTCCCACAGAGATACCCTGGCCCTATGCAAAGTAGGGCTTTAAAGATAAATTTAATTGCATTTGGAAGACAACTGAGAGCCTGTGCAGCTTATGTAATAGTGGTGTAGTATGGAAGAATATAGGGGCACCCACCTTGTACATATCATTGCATTCTGGACCATTTGTATATTCCAGGTGGTATTCAAGTTCAACCCCAAGTAGAGCATATTGTAGTAATTCAAACAGGAATTGACTAAGGCATGAGCAAGACCCCGCAGTGCAGGAAAGGGAAGTTCACAAGAAACATTCTCTAGCCATGGCTTTCCCTTGCACAACAAATTGTAGTAAGAGTCTAGGAAGACCCACAACTTGTTCATCATCTCCCTCCATATTCAGAGACGGCTTATCACTGGCCCCAAAACAAGATGCCACTCCATCTTCCTAGGGGTTGAGTCAAAGTTGGTTCCTCCCCATCCAGTCCACACAGCCTGTAGGTGTTCAGCCAGCATGACACCAGCAACGGCTGCCCAGCCATGGTTAGCATACTGATTATACCATCCCCATAATGGCAAATGAATTTATCTATCAGTTTCATGTAAATGATAAGGAAGAAAGGAGAGCTCCTCAAGACCTGAAAGATGGCCCTTTGCCATCTGAAATCAGGCCAGAAGGATATCATGATTTACGGTATCAAAAAATTAATTTGTGAAATAATTCAAGAAGAGATACTGAGTCTGTTATCTGTCTCTCAATGTCTTTATTTTCTAAAAATGAGAAGATAAAGCAATATATTTCCATACTCTCTAGATATGATGACAATTTTAAAGACTGACTGGGTTCCAGATAGATATTAATGGATATTATGTAGATTGGTTTTTTAAATTAATTTTCCTTTTCCTCTCCTTTATGTTATCTCTGGTTTTTTTAAATCCTAAAAGGGTATGAAAGACTTCTTTCCTTTCACAAACATGACTGTATTCCTTTTTTGTTCATGTGGTGATTGTTTTGCATTTCACTATATCTCCAATAATGGAATATTTATTCTACATCCCTTCTCTCACACTGATATCCTCTTGATGGGCATTATGGTGACTTCCGGTGAAGATGGCCAACTGACAATATGCTCAGAGAAGGCTCCCTTGGGCTCCCTGAAAGGGTTTTCTCCAGACTGTCATTTTTTTCAACTTACTAACAGAAAGATACAGTATTCCTTTAGTTTATATGACTCTCCTGAGTTAGGCAGAGTCCTAGAAACACCCCACACAAAATCGTCCATACAGCAGTGGTCTGCAAGTAGCTTCAGGAGCTGTGCTTTGGAGTGATATGGTGAGCTGTTCAGCTGCTGGGTGCAGCTGCAATCACTTTGTTGTTCAAAAGTTTGAAATTTATTTTTCAAATTGACTGTAAGATGTGCCTTTCATTTCTTAATCACTTTGAGGAACCCTTATCTTTATTAAGTTAAAAGAAGATCTCTTCAGCCACCACTTTGATGATCTTAATAAATATTGACTGGTTGACTGACTGACTGACTGATTGATTGATTGAGTGATATAGCTTTTGGCCTAAGATAAAATTGGTTTGGATGAGCAAAACCCATTGGCCTGAAACCATTCCTCAAGAATTTAGATAATAAACATGGAAGGAAACTTCCAAGTTGAAAAGTATAAAAGATACTTCCTTAGCAGAATTCATCTTGCTCAATCCAGCATGTTCTTCTATCTCTTCCTACCTTTTTCTTCAAAATCTTTTTCTTAGTCCTCCCATTATAGAATAAATGGGACACGTTGAAAATAACAATGAAGAATAATAAAAATGTTGGGGTGGTTTATATAAAAGAAATGTTTTTTTAAAATATGAGAAATATAAAAGTGTTAGGATGGCTTTTATGAGAAAAAAGACTTATATACAAGTGTAACTAATTTTGAGAAAATCTTAACCAGTAAGAATGTTTTGAATATTGTGGGGGAAACAAATTTAAATAAGAATTTTGTAAACAGGATCTATGATGAGGCAATCAAGATGATCAATTACATTGATGTGGTTATTATTTGCAGAAACATGAGAAAATGTCTATATTTAATTGCCATTTATTCAAATAATAAGAACTGTGTTAATTTAAGGTTGGCAAAAGAGAATATTATTGGAAGAAGAGAAAGCAAGCAAAACCATTATATGGACTATAGAATTATAGAAATTAATTGTTATTGATTGTTTTTTAAATATAAACCCAGATAACATGCTGTTTATCAAATATTAGGGTGATTATGTTAAAAATCAATAAAACATATTTAAAAAAGAAAAGAAAATAACAACAAGGAATAAAACAATCAAGTTCACATGTGTCTCTTTACATGCACTTTGATAAAATGCTCTGGTTGAACCCACTGTCACTCACCTTCCTGAGTAGAGATGGTCCCCTCTGGACAAGGAATACAATCATAGCAGCAAACTGGTTCTTCTTCCCGAGCCCGTTTCACAAATCCAGGATGACAATTGTCCACACATTTGGACTGAGGCAGAGACTAAGCAGAAAAACAGAATTCATTCCAAAATATCTGCTAAATTTTTACGTATTAGATTTATTAAAATAAAACGAGACTGATTAAGAAAGAAAATTCTGAGCAGGAGGACCAGGAAAGATTTCTTCTGGACTAAATAAAATATTGCAAAGCCACTCCCCATTAAAAATAGATCAAAACTTTGTTCCAGTTAAGATATAAAGAAAAAAATAGCTCATACACTAGGGATGTCATCTAGTTATATCTGTACATTTATATTTTCAGTTCATACAGCGGCCATGCTGGTGAAATAAAACTAAACATTACTGCCTAGTTTCTAGAATTATAGTGAGGATGAGTGGAGATGAAGTCATGAGAACATGTCTCTTAAAATGGGTAAGTTAGGTAACTTTTGATGCAGCACATGGGACATGAATATGAACCTTGGGTGGGAAAGGGAGATTTCTAAGGCCCAGTTAAGTATTCAAGAAAGATCCTTTCCGTCGAAGAATTACAGTTTTATTGTTAGTCATTAGTTGTGTCCAACTCTTTGATACCCCAAAAACCACTGCACTCCAGGACGCTCTGTCCTCCATTGTTTCCCAGACTTACTACAATTAGGTGACATGGAAAGACAGATCCACATTTCTTTATTGCCTTTCATTATAAATTGACCGTCATTATTTCAAGCATCAAAAAAGGACTTTTGGGGGGGGGGAGGGGAGTCAAAGTCATTTTCAGCCCTTCATTTTTCTAAATTAAGACTTTGTCTCACATCAGACAAGTCATTGTGATTCCTTTTAACTGAACACCTTGGATCACCTTTCTAGCAATAGGAGGCCTATTACTCTATCTCAATGGGGTGAAACAGAGGCGTGGATAACTCTGGTTAGATATGGACTCTTTAAAAATACCTGAACCTGCTCTTTCAGGGGTCACTAAGACCAACCATACAGATATAAAAAAGTTGCCAATATTTTCAACTACCTTGTTGAGCAACTTTAGCCGTGAAAGAGCATCTTGGCTGATAATAAGCCTCTGTCTTTCAAAACTCCCCAGTTGCTCTTTTATGGCATCCTCCTTGAGGAAAAGCAACCAACTTATGATATTCAGATCTGCTGCTACATTTCCACTTTGGTCCAAGTACAACTTCTCCCAGGAAAAATTGCAAAACTCATTCTTCTCCAGAAAGGGATGGAACTAGAATCGAACATCCAGGAATTTTGAAAGCAACTTGAAACAACTAAAAGGGGGAGCAATTTTAAAACTGAGCCAGTGAACAAAAGAAGTTCAGTCTCCCTTATATTATTTGCCTAAATAGCAATAGCACTTAGACTTATATATCACTTCACAGTGCTTTTGCAGTCCTCTCTTACAGAGCCAGCCTATTTCCCCCAACAATCTGGGTCTCCATTTTATCAACTTTGGAAGGATGGAAGGCTGAATCAAACCTGAACAGGTCAGGATCGAACTCCTAGCAGTGAACAGTGAGTTAGCCTGCAATACTGCATTCTACCACTGTGCCACCATGGCTAAATGGAAAGGCTGAGCAGCCATTAGTCTGAAAATTTTAACTGGATTCCTGCAGTGAGGAAAAGTTGGGCTAAAGGCTCCCAGGTTTGCCTGAAGTTTGTGAATATAAAATTCTATAATGTTAATTACAAACCCATAAGTACAGGAATTTATAAGAGTGTCATAATAAACCCTTACAATAGTATCTAATATCAAAATATAATTGTCACAGTGCCTGCTCTTTGGAACATAATCCTCTGAACTAAATCTGGCTGCATTTTGGCCAACACTGTTGGTCTTTTGTAGAACAAGGAAGTTCTACATCAGCATTGGATTTTTTTTCTAAGTAGGAGTTAAGTTTGATGGATCCTTATCAGGACCCCATACCTGCCATGGTTGTAGCCTTGGAGCTTCCAATCTCTCCATCTCCTCCTTTCTTGCCCTCCTAGATGTTGAGGAATATGCAGCATTCAAGACATGGGCCAGAGTCTTAACAACACTGTAAAAACGGTGCTCATTTTGGATCTGAATACTGTTGCTCTTCTCCTGCATATCCAGTAGTGCTGTCTGGGTGCATCGTCTCCGGCCCTTGACTGAAAGAACATGCTTTAAAAAAGAACAATGAAAAGAATGATCTTGAAATTTGGAATCCCAAAAAAGACTGGGTTGAAAGGCGTCATCCTTTGGCCATTTTTTTTTCCTGAAAAGCAAAGGTCCAAATACTATGGATATATTTGAAAAGTGTATGCCTTGACATTTTCAATTTCTCCACGATTGTAGTCATCCAGACTTTCCCTTCAATGGGTCCTGGCAAATCTTCAAGTGTTAAATGGATATGGCGCATTCTATTGAAAAGGGAAACAAATTCTATGAAGTGAACAAAGACGTTGACTTGTCTCCACTTAGAGATGGCATTTCTGAGAGGTTCTGTAGGTTTTGTCATTGAGAACTGTTGTGAGATAACAGCACAAATTCCATTTCTGACAAGCATAGGAATGAACGTTCTCATGAAATTCTCTCCCTCCTCTGTGTCTGGTGGAAAGAGACCAATCAAAGTCCATCTGAAATGGAGGAGTAGTTGGACAATTCCTGGGTACTGGATCCCATTTTTGGGGAACATCTGATGGAAAAAAGGGATTTGACTTTTATCACACAGAGCCTCTGAAACAATTCCATAACTGATCTGAAAAAGCAGCAAAGATTGGTGTATTATATTTAAGTCAGAGCAAGTCCAAAATGTAAGCTTTTAAAATGTCCAGTGTTCTATGAACATATTAGTCTAATTTATTGCTATTAGCCATTAGGCCATATCAAGTTAAGGAATACAAAAGGCAGGACATTAACAAGACTGAATTTAATCCTGTATTTAATCTGGGGTCTAAAATATTGACATGTCCCTTTTCTTATAAAATTGACATTCCGATAATAGATGTGTATGTCTTCAATCTCTAGAGCACTGCAAATGCAAATCAGTTCATTTTTATTTTTTACCTTGCAATTTTAATTTTTATTTAATATATAACATGCAAACAAAAATAGAAATAGGAAATTAAGGGAGGGAAAAGGAGAGGGGAAGAGAAGGGGTGGGGGACAAGGGAAAGATGGAAAATAAAGATATTGACTTCTGATTCTTTTTAACATAGTACAAGATAAAAACACTCCAGCTTCAGCCTTTTGTTTTTACACATTACTATATAACTATCCATTTCTATAATGACAAATCTAATCGACAAAATCAACGTTTCATTTTTTTTTACCACAAGCACAAATCCAGAATGGTATCCAAATGAAAAACATACTCAAATACATTCTCCTCCTTGAATAGGATGATCAATTTAACCATTCCTGTTTTGTGTTCCTTGCTCTGGGAATAGTATGTATTTCTATTTGAACTTAATAATCTTTGTAACCTATCACCATTTTTATTAACAAAGTTAACTGTATACTTTCAAATTATTCAACTTGCTGGGAAAAACACTCTTTTTTTTCTTTTCCACTTTTTAAAAAAAAATATTGCTAAACTTTCTGTAAATACTTTTCTAGAATCAAAACTTTCTGATAAACCAGGTCATTTTTAGAGACCTGCTTAGATGTTCCATATTTCATGTTGTGTCCAGCTTCTCAAATCTTGCTTGATTAAATGTTTAGGCCTCCTCCCCACTGTGAATCCCAATCCCTAGCCATGACATTGGCCATGGTGAAAAGCAGGTCATGAATTCCATAGAAAAGATATAATTGACTCTATTACCCACCCACCACTACCCTGCTCACTTTACCAAATAAACACAGACAAACCTATGGGATTTTGTAGGTGCCCACTAATGGTGACATCTGAATGGAGATGTCATCAAGAGCTCCATCAAGAAAAGTCAAAAGATTGTCCTTCTTTCCACAGCTATAGTTGGGCACATTAGCTTCTCCAGTTGAGAGCATGTCCAGCAAGGCATCTGAAGTGCCAACTGTGTTCATATAATTGTCATGGATATTGTAGCCAAGTGTGAGATTGTACAAAAGCTGAGAATTCTTGTTGATTTGTTGAATGGCAAAAATGAAGCGTAGGATTCTTGCTGGATCAGTAAATAAACTGCTATAAAAATGGTCATGATAATATCATCTCTTGTCCAAAACAAGAAGCAAATTTATATTCACCCATCACTGTTTAATTTTTATGATTGTTGAGAAAATGGGATGGAGATTTAATATTCACAATTATATCATTACTTTTAATAGTGCTCATTTTCAATTTGTGCCATAACCAAGTTTCAAAATCATTCAATCATGAAAACAGAATCACTATCAAAGTGAAATTTTCATAAGTGACCCCAAAAAGCAATTCTAAAGATAGGTGATTCTTCATTCCTACTAGGCTTGGGCATTGAATATTAAAGAGTAGTTATAAAAATAGGGAAATGGGTTGGCCAGAGGAAACTATAAACTTTTCAATAAGCCAGTTAAGAATAGAATAGAATAGAATAGAATAGAATAGAATAGAATAGAATAGAATAGAATAGAATAGAATAGAATAGAATAGAATAGAATAGAACAGAATAGAATAGAACAGAATAGAATGGAATGGAACGGAACGGAATGGAACGGAATGGAACAGAATAGAAGAATAACTTTATTGTGACTTTAAATGTACACTAATCAGCATACAATAAAATGAGATTTCATTGTATAAGGGTTTCAAAGGGTAACCATCTCCAATATACACTGCATAAACATGACAAAAAATAATAATTATGCATACACGCACACACACACATACACATGACCCAGAGAAACGATACTGTCTAGTTCAGAAGTATACATATACATGGCTATAAAAATGAATCTTCTGAGTTTACCAGATGGATGGCAAAAAGAACAAAGCTGTTACAGAATCTAGTAGTTCTGTTATAAATACTTTAAAACCTCCTCCCAGAGTGAAGTAAACAGAAACAGACTGTGAAGTGGGTGTGTGGGGTCTCTAACAATAGAATAGAATAGAATAGAATAGAATAGAATAGAATGCTTCAAGCTCTAAGCATTTAGCACTTATAAGCAGGTGTGATTAACTCAGAATTGTACAGAGAGGGGGAAATAATTTGGACTTGGGGTGGGGTGGGGTGGGTTGCCCCATCTTTGAATTTGGGTCCCTTAAAATAAGACATAAGAAGAAGCCATGGAAATTCAAATGATTCAAGAAATTAGACAAGATAGCAGTAACTGAAAGAAGAGTGTTAGGACTGCAAATGGAGAAAATGCAACTCCATCACACTAAATGACTTACGAGGGAGATTGATTATAAGGAGCTGTGTTGAAAGACACTGTTATAGGGGACATTACTGTGGCAGAGGAGACTATACTAATGAGATGCTCTCCTAGCCTGTAATAGCTCCATTGTTTTTTTCCATCCTGCTGCTGCAAATTCAGAGGGCACTTCGTTCTAAGCTTCCCAGAGACTGGCTGAGACAGCAGAAGCAGCAGAATCAGGAGGAGAAGGTCCATAATTCACGCGGCTGAGTCAATCCCCTTTTTGTTTCTAAATGAGAACAAGAGTTTGAAGAATTCAAAGCACTCTCAAAAAATGAAAATGAAAGTGACTTTCTTGATTGAGAGATAAAAGAACTTCACCTGGAAAGGAGAGAAAGGTACGTTCAAGAGCACAGTCCTTGAATGTCCCAAATTTTGCACCACACAGAATGTGACCTGAGACATTTATCTTTTCCTGATGCAAGATCCCTTGTATGTTGCTTCAGTTTGAAGTTTACATCTGGAGAACTAACAGGAGACACCCCAAAGACCAGAATTTTAATAATTACTGTAAGAAGCAACATCTCTGGGAATTCTGAAATACTTCTGGGCCTCCATGTGCAGAGGAGAAGTTGGAGAAAAGCATGTTAATGAAAAATCACAGATACACCCTAGATGGCATTGGTCAGAGGTGGTTGGAATGGAATGGAATGGAATAGAATAGAATAATAACTTTATTATCACTATAAATGTACATTAATGAGCACAGATTAAAATTAGATTTCATTGCATACAGTTCTCAAAAGGTAACCATCTCTAATATATACTGCATAAACATAACAAAAAATAAATAAAATAAATTATGCATATACCCCCCCCCCCACACATATGTGTCCCAGAGAAACAACACAGACTTGTTCGGATGTATACATATACATTGCAGAAAAATGAATCTTGCGAGATTCCCAGATGGATGGCATAGGGAACCAAGCTTTTTACAGAATCTGGTAGTCCTTCTAGAAATACTTCGAAACCTCATCCTAAATGGGAGCAACAGAAACAGACCATGAAGTGGGTGTGCGGGGTCTCTAATAATGCTTGGAAGTCTAAGCACTTATGAGCACTTATAAGTAGTGTCCTAAATAATGGGAAGCGAGTTTCCTATACTCTTGGCTGTCCTTACCACTCTCTGTATGGTTGTGGTCCTTCCTTTCAGGACATATCTAGAAAGTGATGCTGAAGGAAGATAGTTTGACACCCAGAAAACTGGGTGTTGTCCTTCGATATAGTCTCTTGTCTCCAGAGCCTTCTGTGGAAGGTCACCAGAACTATAGAGTTTGGTGCCATCCTAAATTGATGACACTTAATTCTAGTGCTGCCTGTCTTCTAATTCCAAGGAAGAAATCTGTAACCTTGAACCCTTCCTAATGTTAAGACTAGGGCCTATTTGTGATTTAGAATAGACTAGAACTGGAAGGGACCTTGGCGGTCTTCTAGTCCAGCCCTATACCAGAACCTATACCATCTCAGACAAGTGACTATCTAGCTCAGCGGTTCTCAACCTGTGGGTCACGACCCTTTTGGGGGTCGCACGAGCCTTTCATAGGGGTCGCCTAAGACCATCGGAAAACACATATTTCCGATGGTCTTAGGTAGGGTTTGTCAACCGCCTTCTCTCCCTCCCCCCCTCTGCTCCACCTCACTTGTTTGTGGAAAATATGCTGCTTGGCGGCAGTCTGCACGAATTCTACCAAAGATGCCCTGAAGGGGGCACATGAAGAGCGCAGGAACAGAGCAAGGCTCCGCCCTCCCCAGAGACTCATTGTGCAGCAACCGGATTGATTTCTTCTCCTGCATGCAGGTCAGCGAAGGGGGGGGCGCCGCAGCACCCAACTCCTGTGCCTGTCAGCCGGGAGGTCTGGCGACGACGTCGGGTCTCCTTTGCCACCCCGCCCGTCCTCGACTCCTCCTCCGCCCATTCATGTCGAGCCTTCCGGGGCTTGACAGGGAGAGAGGGAGGGAAGGAGGAAGGGACTCCTCCTCCTCTCCTAAGCTTCAAAGCACGATCGGCTTCCCAAGGGTGCCACAATCCTCACGAAAGCGGGGGGGGGGGGAGAAGCAAAGGGGGAGAGAAAGCTCGTGGCAGCCTCGAAGGAGCACCTGTCAGCATTGGTGATGAGAAATTCCCCACAAACCCAGGGAAGGGGTGGAGAAAAGGAGTCCCCTTTGAGAGGAAACCGCCACCTTCTTCTCCTTGGCTTTGCACTCTTCTGTTCCTTGGCAGCCGGGCTGTCAAGCCTCTGCTGGCTGGAACTTCCTTTCCTTCCCTCCCTCTTGGTCTCTTCCTCCTTTCCTCCCTCTCCCATTGTCCCTCCCTCCCTCCCTTCCTTTCCTTTGCCTCCCTCTTTGTCCCTCCTTCCCTCCCTCTCTCCCCTTGTTCCTTCCTTCCTTCCTTTCCTTTGCCTCCCTCTTTGTCCCTCCTTCTCTCCCTCTCTCCACTTGTCCCTTCCTTCCTTCCTTCCTTCCTTCCTTCCTTCCTTCCTTCCTTCCTTCCTTCCTTCCTTCCTTTCTTTCTTTCTTTCCTTCGCCTCCCTCTTTGTCCCTTTTTCGCCTCCCTCTTTCCCCTTGTCCCTTCCGTCCTTTGGGACGAACCTCTACAGCTGATCCATGCTTCTGCAGAGCAGCCAAGAGGCAGGTCAGCTGTAGCAGCTCTCCTTGGCTCCTGCCCAGCAAACTTGCTCAAGCTTTGCTAGAAAACATGCCGCCTGCTAATTTAGCAGAAGCGCAAATGAGCTGTAGCCCGGCGCTGATCCTGGGGCTTCTGCTAACTTAACAAGCGGCGTGTTTTCTGGCAATGCTGAGCAAGTGAGCTGGGCAGAGCTCTTCTCTGCCTCTGGCAGCCTGTCCCCCTCCCCTTCTCCCTTCCTGGGCACGGAGGGGGGAGGAAGGATGGGACAAAGAGGGAGGGAAGTAAGGGACAATGAGAGAGGGAAGGAAGGAACAATGGAAGGGAGGGAAGGAAGGAAGGGACAAAGAGGGAAGGAAGGAAGGAAGGGACTAAGAGGGAGGGGAAGGAAAGGAAGGAAAGAAGGAAGTGACGATGGGAAAGAGGAAGGGAAGGAGGAAGAGACTAAGGGCGGTGAAGGAAAGGAAGGAAAGAAGGAAGGGACAATGGGAGAGGGAGGGAAGGAGGAAGAGACTAAGAAGGAGGTGAAGGAAAAGAAGGAAAGAAGGAAGGGACAATGGGAAAGAGGGAGAGAATGAGGAAGGGACAATGGGAAAGAGAGAGGGAAGGAGGAAGAGCCTAAGGGAGGTGAAGGAAAGGAAGGAAAGAAGGAAGGCAGGGACAAGGGGAGAGAAGGGAGGGAAGGAAGGCAGGCACCCACCCCAGTCCCATCCCAGAGACCCACAGATTCCCCCCCACAGGCACTCTGCAACCTGAGTGATTAGCTGGCCACGCCCCCTGGCCATTGATCACGTGACCCTGGGACACTGTGAACGTCAGAAGTATGCATCAGTTGTCAAGAATCCGAATGTAAATCACATGACCCTGGGGATGCTGCAACAATCATAAGTGTGAAAAATGATCATAATTCTCTTTTTCAGTGCTGTTGTAACTTCAAACAGTCACTAAGCGAATTGTTGTAAGTCGAGGACTACCTATACTTTCCCATTTTTCCCTCTCTTTTTTGGTCAAGTTTTTTGATACCCCCCGGCCAACTGGATGAGGAGGTTGGGGGTCACCACAACATGAGGAACGGTTTCCTCTCAAAGGGGGCTCCTTTTCTCCACCCCTTCCCTGGGTTTGTTGGGAATTTCTCGTCACCAACGCTGACAGGTGCTCCTTCGAGCCTGCCGCGAGCTTTCTCTCCCCCTTTGCTTCTCCCCCCCCACTTTCGTGAGGATTGTGGCACCCTTGGGAAGCCGATTGTGCTTTGAAGCTTAGGAGAGGAGGAGGAGTCCCTTCCTCCTTCCCTCCCTGTCAAGCCCCAGCGGGCTCGACATGAATGGGCGGAGGAGGAGTCGAGGACGGGTGGGGTGCAGGGCAGATTTGGTAGAATTCGTGCAGAATTTCCCAAGCTTCTTGAGTTGTTTTCCCCTTGAGGATTCTCATCCATGGAATCCTTCCCAAGCCCTCTCTAAGTTTATTGAAATTAGCTCTCTTGAAGTCCAAGACTCTAGTTTGACTGTGTTCTATTGCTTGTGCTTCCATAATGTTGAATTCTAATATTGCATGATCACTTCCTCCCAGGGTTCCTATGTCTTCAACACCTTCTATCATTTCACCTCTGTTTGTGAGAATTAGATCCAAAAGGCTAATCCCCTAGTTCCCTTCTCTACTTTTTGGGAGACAAAGTTGTCTGCTAGGTTTGCCAGGAACGGGTTTGATCTTCCACTTGGTGCAGAGTTTGTCTCCCAGTTGATGTCAGGGTAGTTAAAGTCCCCCATTACTATTGTGATGTGCTTCCTACATACCTTAGTTAGCTGACTAGCAAAAAGTTCATCTATTTCCTCTGTTTGGTTGGGTGGTCTGTAGTATATACCTATGGCAATGTCATTTTAATAATAGTAAAGTTGGAAGGGACCTTGGAGGTCATCTGGTCCTGGCGATTTGAACTTGTCTAGGCTGGACAGGTGCTCACTTACTATTTTCTTGACTATCTTAACTTGTGTTTCTATTCTGTTTTTTATGGCACTATTTTTGATAGGTTGGTCTGTGTTTTTCCTTTGTGTAAAGACATTTTATTTTATTTTAGATCCTCTCTTCTTCAACATCTATGATGTGAGACCCTGAGTCCAACACTTCAAAGAACCTTAATTGTAGATACACTAAAATAATAGCATTTTTGGAACCCCCCCAATTATCTCTGGCATATCCATAAGATTTCCATTGCACAAGTGTCAAGTTTTAAATATCCGGGTGGAGTATCTCAAGTCTCACATAGAGTAAGGACAAAGGAAATATATGATGCCTTTACTACTAAAAAATGTTTTGTGGCTGTGTTGTGATTTTATTATTCAAGGATGAGGGACGCTACCTTCCAGCTGCCCTTTAATCATTAATAGTTGGCTCACTCATGTATGGAGAGCAGCTTGGACTAATATCTAGACTTGGCCTTTTGGAGCATGTTGAATGATGAAATTCCTCACATTTCTACATTTCTTCTGGTTGTAAGTTGCTCCTTTGTATTCATGCTTGGCCTCAGAATGATAATGAAGCATTTGGGGATGAAGATGCAGACCAACAGACTGGCACTGGAAGCCAAGATGGAGAAGACCTGCACAGCCACCATGTATTTCCCTTTCATGCTCAGGTAGGTGGGCACAAAGGAGATCCAGACACTGCAGAAGACCAACATACTGAAGGTGATCAGCTTGGCTTCGTTGAAGGTCCCAGGCAGATTCCTTGCCAGGAAAGCCACCATGAAGCAGATGGCAGCCAGGAAGCCCAGATAGCAGAGGGTGATGTAGAACATGACAACAAACCCTTCGTTGCATTGCAGGATAATTTCTTCTTCCTGGGAATAGAGGTCAGTTTCAGGGAATGGAGGAAAAACTGTCAGCCAGATGGAGCAGATGATAATTTGGACTGCAGAACAAGAAAGTATGATGGAGTTGGCCAAGCTCTTCCTCAACCATCTTTTCACTCGGTTTCCTGGTTTTGTGGCCATGAAAGCCAGGACCACCATGATGGTTTTAGCCAAGAGAGAAGAAATTCCAACTGAGAAGATTATGCTAAAAATGGTTTGTCGGAGAAGGCAGGTGGCTTTTATTGGTTGACCAATGAAGATAAAAGGAGACAAGAAGCAGAGCAGGAGGGAGACGAGGAAGATGTAGGAGAGATCCCGGTTGTTGGCTTTGACAATGGGAGTCTCTCGGTATTTAATGAATAGGATTAAAACAAAGCCTGTGGTTAGGAACAGGAGTAGGGCAAAAGTGATGAGGATACTTCCCAGATGTTCTTTATAGGACAGGAAGATTATTCTTTTTGGGATACATTGGACTCTTTCCTCAGTTGGATACTGATCTTCTGGGCACTTGATGCATTTTTCAGTATCTGAGAAAACAGAAAGTAATATTATTTTTATAATCTGAAATGAAACCATTCCTCAAGTTTTAAAGGATTCAGATGTTCCTATGAAAGGAAAAATGGAAGGACCCTTCAAAACTGACAAGTAGAAAAGAGATTTCCTTTGAAAGAAATAACCTTGCCCAATCCACGGTATCCTTCTCTATTTTGCTTTCTCATTCTTCAAGATATTTTTGTTATTCCTACCATTATGGATAGGACATGTTGAAAATTAAATATAATCAAATAGTCAAGCTTAGGTTGTCTGTTTTAACATGCACATTGATCAAAATACTGTGCATGAATCCAGTACCTTTTCTTCCAGAGTCACCCACCTTCCTGAGTGGAGAAGGTCCCCTCCGGACAAGGAACACAGTCATAGCAGCAAAATGGCTCTCCTTCCTGAACCTGTTTGACAAATCCAGGATGACAATTTTCTACACATTGGGACTGAGGGAAAGACTAAGCAGAAAACAAAGGAACATCAATAAAAACAGGACAAATCATTGAAGGAAAATGGTAGTCGACATAAACATTAACAAAATAGTCTCTGGACTTCACTTAGATAAATATAAATCTCTAAAAGTTGCAAACTATTGACATATTACATTGCAATATCGGGCCTTTCTTCTTAATAAAGTCTGGAAGGATGGAATTGAGATTTCTTTTAGATTACATGACAGATCTGCCATATTCAGCTCTGCACTTTGCTGGCATCCTGTCATAAATTGTACAGAGTACAGAGAAGAGCAAAAAAGATGATTAGGAGACTGGAGGCTAAAACATATAAGGAACGGTTGCTGGAATTGGGTATGTCTAGTTTAATGAAGAGAAGGACGAGGGGGGACATGATAGCAGTGTTCCAATATCTCAGGGGCTGCCACAAGGAAGAGGGAGTCAAGCTATTTTTCAAAGCGCCTGAAGGCAGGACAAGAAGCAACAGATGGAAACTAATCAAGGAGAGAAGCAACCTAGAACTAAGGAGAAACTTCCTGACAGTTAGAACAATTAACCAGAGGAACAACTTGCTTCTAGAAGTGATGAATGCTCCAACACTGGAAGTTTTAAAGAAGAGACTGGACAGCCATTTGTCTGAAATGGTATAGGGTTTCCTGCCTGAGCAGGGAGTTGGACTAGATGACCTCCAAGATCCCTTCAAACTTTATTATTATTATTATTATTATTATTGTTGTTATTGTTATTGTTATTGTTATTGTTATTGTTATTGTTATTGTTATTGTTATTGTTATTGTTATTGTTGTTGTTGTGGGTTGGCGGGGGTAATTGGAATGTAGAGAATAGAGATGAGAGGGAAGGGGGGGGGTGAGACAATTGACAGAAACCAGAACCAGCCTATTCCAGTCTTCAAGGACATGTAGCCTGGAAAAAGAATGGAAAATTGCACCAAATGGAGCCAAACATTTAAGCTGTTCCCAGAACACCTAAACAGCATGCCATTGAACACAGATGGACAGTTCAAGGGAGGAGGGCTGGAGAAAGAGGGAACAATGTAACCTTTTGCATGGGAACTTCAGACCTAGCCTTACTTTTGCTGCAACTACTAATCCTTAGTAAAAGAACCTATCACTTCAACCAAATGGAGTTGAGATTCTTACTTTCCTAGGCATCTAGTTGGGGCAGGTCTGACACACTACATAGAACATTGCAAAACCATTCCCCTTTGAAAGTAATCCAAAATTATCTCTCAGCTAACGTGCAAAGAAAAATTTCTTACACATTAGGGCTGTCAACCTTAGAGAAGATGTTCTTCGTTTCTTTTTATATTTATATCCTCAATTCATATGGCTGCCATGCTAAGGAACTGAGACCAAAACTGACTGTCTGTATTCTAGAACTGAAGTGAGATGAGATGGAGGTGAGGTGATGAAAACATGTCCCTCAGAAAAGGTAAGTCAGCATCTTTTGCTTCAGCTTATTGGCTCATTGGAATTATAAGTGGTCTCCTCCCCATATTCAATTCTTTGGGAAGACCATCCACCTTGTTAACTAGGCTTAGCCCACTTAAAATGGGTTCTCGGGATTTGGAAAGCAGAGAAAAATGTCAAGATTTCATCCACCTTGTTGAACAACTTTAGCCGTGAAAGAACATCTTGGTTGATGATAAGTCTCTGCCTTTGAAAACTCCCCAGTTGCAGTGTGATGGGGTCTTCCTCAGGGACAACCACAATGCTCCGGATGTCCAGATCTGCTGCTATGTCTCCATTTGTGTCCAAATAACATTTCAATGTGGAAACATTGCAAAACTCATTCTTCTTCAGAAAGGGATGGAACTAGAATGGAAACACAGGAATTTTAAGAGCAGAAATTTTGGCTTCTTATCCCACCTGGTCTTTTCACATTTGAATGTTCTACAATTGCCTAACTTGCAGGTATTCTTAGTTGGGAGAACAACAGTATTTTCAGAAATAAAAACCAGGCATTTAGCAAACTTTGTCAGTCATATTTTTGCAAAATATATGTTGACAAAATATAATTCACAAAATTTCTCAATCATCAGGAATATTCTAGAGAAAATAGACTCATAAACTCCTTCAGAACAAATGGGTAATTATGAGAAAGAATGGGTTTATACAGGCAGATCTTCTCCCAGGTAGACAGGGCAGGAATCATGAACAGATGAGCTAATTCAACTTTATTGTAAAGCTATATTAAGAGAATCTTGCAAGTACAAATTTCCCATTTTTTGACAACCTGAAAAGTTAGGGGAGGGTCCTTTCCACATTTTGTTCAATGCTTGTTATGCAACTGTGGACTCCACCCCTTTTCCTATCTGATCATTTCTAGGCAGCATCTCTTCCCCCTGGTTATTTTCACATATCATTATACTTCCTTAATAGATTGTGGGAATGCTGATGATATAACTCAATTTCAACAAAGTATAGCAAACAGTTTCATGATGTGATGACTAGGAATTTAGTTAAGTGAGGACTGGATGATATAGCAATATCACTTAGACTTACAATATATATCACTTCACAGTGCTTTATAGCCCTCTCTATGCGGTTTGCAAAGTCAGCATATTGCCCCCGAAAATTTTGGTCCTCATTTTATTGACCTCAGAAGGATGGAAGGCTGAATCCACCTTGAGCCAGTGAGAATTGAACTTCTGGCAGTTGGCAGAAATAGTCTGCAATATTGCATTCTAACCACTGCACCACCACAGCTCTTTTTTATATGATAATACATGTATAATGGTCACTGATTATAATAAATTAATAGTATTTTAATGATTTGGTAATAATTATGTAAATAATTTTATGATAATGTCATTAATAATTTGGATGAAAGGCAATTGAATGATATCAGTTAATAGCTGGTATCAACTTGGGCGTCTAAATGTGTAACATAGAATCAGATATAAAATCCAGAATGTATCTTGTTGGTTCACCAAAATGGGCTAAAAAAAAAGAGAGAAAGAAATTTAAGAGAGAGACAAATATAAAGTTCTCCACTAAAAGAAGAAAAAATGTAATGCCACAGAAGAAGCATGAGAGATACCAAACATGCTAATATTTGCAAGAATGATTTCAACAGAATAGTTGATTGCAGTTTTAATGTGAGGGGGCAGTTTGATGCTCATGGAAAGAAGACAAGGGCAACCGTAGGAATCTCTGGAAATGAATGTTCTTGTTTTGGTGAGACCCCAACTTATACCAGCTCCCTTGCAAGCACCGTTCTTGGAGAAGAAAGCTAGATCAGGTTTAGGGAAGGGCAATGAAGCCAAGGAAGACATCTAAAGAGCTGTTCATAGCCTTGAGTAAAGAGAAATACAAGAGTCTTGTTGGTCTATGGAATCTGACAATCATAGGAAGTCTGGGAGCACCTTCTCCAACCAACACAATCTCTTGGTGGGAGAAGGGAGGATACAGCACTCTTCTAATAACTGAAAGATGTTACCGAGAAGCTTGAGATTTGTTCACTGTTTCTCCTAGAGTGTCAGACATGGGGAAAAAAAATGAGCTCAGTCACAAGAGAGGAGATTGTGGTTGAATGAAATAAAAAAAAACATCCTAAAAGGAGAAGCAGTTTTAGGGCTGAGCCAGGGAATCAGAGAAATTCTTCTTTCCACTTTACTTATTGTCTTAATTCAATTACTGAGCAGCCATCAGTCAGAAAAGCTTCAACCGGAATTCCTACAGAGAGGAGGCTGAGGCTAAATGGCCTCATTTAGGTGCCATTCAGATTTATGAATGTATGACTTCCGGTTTTGCGCCCGCAGCACATGGCCATGCGAGAGCAGACCTCCACTCCCCACAGCTAGTTTCTTCCTGCTTGGGGGACCGCAGATGGGTCCGAAGCTGCCCCATAGAGATGACTGTGAAGGAGGGGCACCCCCATTGATCACGAAGTGACAGTAATCGCTTTGTTTGATCTGGGGAAAGCTCTCCGAACCCGACAGGAGAAAGACTAGTGTGAGATCAGCGTCTAGTCCAAGCTGCTTGCAGCCGAAGTCCCAGAGCACGAAACTAAACATAGGTGAATAGCGTGCTTGGAATTGGTGAGAGTACTGATCTTCTTTCTTCTATCTACTATCTAAATTGTTGAAAAGATCCCCAAAGCAAGAAAAGCTCCAGAAGTGGAGGGGACTATATCCCCATTCCCTTACAGATGGAAGCAGCAAATTAATATTAAAGGAGGGAAGAAATATATTAAAATTTGATTGAAAATACTTCACTTTGGACAAATATAGGAACTAAAAACTGTCAAGATTATACCCTAATTTTTTTGATGGAATTATAAAAATAGATAACAAAAATAACTTTTCGATTGAAAGAAAAACTGAAAAAAGATATAACTACTGACATCTAGTGGATACGCAGAGAATAGAACACTAACAGTTGGCAGAATGCCTAGAAACAAAGAAAATTTTTTCCTTTGAATTGCAAATAACCTTGAAGATAGCTGGGAACAAAGGAAGACCCAGCTATAACATTAAAAAGTGTTTGAAAAAAAAAACACCTGGACTGTTGCTTAAATCTAAGAACTGTTTATGGAAAAGAAACCTTGGGTTTTCGGCTAATCTTTTAGAGGAGAATATGTAGGAAGGATTTAAAGTGGCTTAACATACTGAACTGTAATTTGGACTGACTGATAAATTGACTTTTTAATTAAAACATTGATGAAAGATCATTTGAAGGGGGGGAGACAACATGAATATTACATATGTATCAAAAAATGACAGGATGTCACATTCAATATTTTCTCCTGAAGGACGTAGTCTGGAAAATCAAGGGCCTCTAGAAGCAATATTTCAAGGCAAGATAAATAATTTCCAGGAGGAAATATATGTAAGGTTAGGACAAATACAAATGACAATAGACTCAAACCACAAGGAAATCTGAAACAACTTTGATGATTTAAATAAGCATATTTCCAATCTAAATTTACAATTAAAAACACCCAGGAAATAACAACAAAGACACACATAAATCAGACAGCAGACTACAAATTAGAAGAGTATGATCAAATTGATGAAACAACAAAGGAAAAGAATTACAATTTGACACAAACAGGAAAAAAAATCTTCAAGGTTCTGATATAACAAGAAAAATGGAATCATCAGGAGAACTATCAAAGTTTGGGAGACAGAAAGTATTTATCTTACTTACTTCATCTTTTGTATTCCCAGCAACATTTGTAAAAATACAGGAACTGCTGGGTAAGCGGATTACATCAACTTGGAAAATTACTCAGCAAAAGAAGAAGACCAGAGACAGAGATTTGACTCGCCCTACCAGATGGACTATTATGTGAATAAACATTTGTTTGACTGTGGCTAAAAGAACAGAGAATTTTGAACATGAAGGGGCCTTATAACAAGAAGAATAAGAGATTTAAGTAATATCGTATGTTTTATAATATATGAAATGTTAAAATAGTAGGTTGATGTAACTTTTATTAATATATAAATGAAATATAAACTGATTAAAAAGGATGTTATATCTAGATAATATAAGATAGATAAAAAGTATAGTATTTTTATAATGCATGATATAAAATATTGGGAGGATGCACCTAAACGGGAAAATTTTGACAGTTAGATGACTAATATGAAAAAATTATGACTGATAAGAATTGGATTGAATATAAGGGAATTTAAGCGAACAAAAATTATAAAAATAGGATGGATGTTGAACTAATGAGATGATGGTTATGAGAATAATATAAACTGAAAAAAATGTTATAGAGGGAGATTATTATTATTTGTATAAATATAAAAAATGCCTATATCTAATTATTTAAACATTGAAAATATTAAGAATTATATTTTGGCTAAGGTTGAAGAAGGAGAATACAAATGGGAGAACAGAAGATCAAAGAAATGTATCATTAATTAATATATTAATTATGGAATTATCAAATTTAATTAGTATTGATCGTTAATTAATTATCATTGTCCTTTTTTATTCGATGACCTCCAAGGTCCCTTCCAACTTTATTATTATTATTACTATTACTATTACTATTATTATTACTATTATTATTGTTATTGTTATTGTTATTATTATTATTATTATTATTATTATTATTATTATTATTATTATTATTATTATTATTATTATTATTATTATTAACACGCTATACACCAGGTACTGGAGACTGTTATAGCCAAAAACTAATAAAATATCTATAAAAAAGATTTATGAATGTAGAAGTCTGTGTTGCTAATCACAAACTTATACATACAGGAATTTATTTAAAACACACACATCTTTTTCTAAAATTACTAGTGTTTAATATGATGCCCTTTGTAACTTTATGCCCTGAGCAATTAGATTAGCCAAATCTGGTGTTCTTTTGTAGCACAAGTAGTTTGAAAAGGTGATCCTCCTTCTCTGTTGGATTCCACCTATAAGGGAACTAAATTTGATGGATCCATATTGGGACCCCATACCTTCCATGGATGCAGCCTTGGGGTTCCTGATCTTTCTTCTCCCCCTTTTCTCCTCCTCTTGGATCTGGAGGAATATGCAGCCTTTAAGGCATGGGCTAGAGTCTTTATGACACTGTAAAAATGGTGGTAAGTGGTGATCTTGATCATGTTCCTTTTCTGTTGGATCTTCAGTGGTGCTTTCTGGGTGCATCTTCTCCGGCCTTTGACAGAGAAGACATTCTTTAAAAAAGAACAGCGAAAAGACTCATCTCCAAATGGTGATTCCACAAAGAAGTTGGGTTCAAAGGTATCATCTTTTGGCCTTTGTTTTACAGAAAAAATAAAGGTCCATATGCTATGGATGTACTTGAGAAGTTTGCGTTTTTTCATTTTATGTAGTCCGACCACTGTCATGATCCAGACTTTCCTTTCAATGTATCCTGGCAAAAGCCTAAATGTTAAATGGACAGCAAGAATTCTGTCCCAAAAGGAATCTGTTTCGATGAATAGAAAAAAGACATTGACTTGTCTCCAGTTAGAGATGGCATCCCTGAGAGATGCTGTATGTCTAGTTTTTGAGAATTGTTGTGATATAACCACACAGATTCCATTCCTGACAAGCAAAGGAGTCAAAGTCCTCATGAAATTCTCTCCATTCTCTGTGTCCGGAGCAAAGAGACCAATCAAATTCCATCTGAAATGGAGAAGCAATTGGACAGTTGCTGGATAGAGGACTTCTTGTTTGGGGAAAAGTGGGTGATAAAAGGGCAATTGACTTTTATCATGCAAAGAGTCTGAAAAATATTCAAAACAGATCTGAAAAAGCAATGAAAAATGCTATATTATATATTCCAGTTAGATCAATTCCAAAATATTAGTTTTTAATCAATCCAACTTGAATCTCATGAACATATTAAAATAGGTTATTGTTGATTAGTCTTTAGGCCACATTAAAATACAAAATATAGAACAAAGAACATTAACAAGATCATATATATAAACAGAATTAAAGAATCAAAGTAAAACTGAATAGGAATAAAGAATGCAAATCATATTTCTGCATCACCCTTCAATTCATTGGAATCTGAGCCAGATATGCAGATCTACACTGAAAAAAAAATGTTGAAATAGAGGGCCATATTATACTTAATTTTGGGATTTTGACCACACGGGATATATATTGTTTTAATATAAGTATCCCAATAGGTTGTACATCTAATATGCAGTCCCAGATCTCTCTCTTCCTTACACCACTGATACTGAAATAATCTTTAGTCTCAAAGTGAAGATAAATTTATACACTTCCATGTGGTACCATTTTCATTGTTCTACCATACTTTGTCGAGAAGTTACAAAGCATCATGTTCACTAGATACCTCCCTCCCTTGTAGGCAAATATACTCGCCTGTGTATAAATCTTTATTGTGAAATATCTTGACTAGAAGATCTCCAAGGTCCCTTCCAGCTCTATTTTGATTGATTGAATGACTCAAGTATGCGCCTTTGTGTTGCACCTTGGTAACTATCAATCTTACTTCTCATGGCTCCATTGAGACTAAGCTATACCCTCAAAAAACAATCTGTGTTCCTTCTTAAGAGCAGTACGTTTCTTCCATATTATTTTTCTGTTTAAAATGCTGCACTAAGATCTACAAGGGCAGAAAACCATGGTTTAATTTGACTGACATATTTTGTAAGGGACCCACTATTTGGAACACTTTTCTTTCTGAGTGGTTTATTGCTCTTCAAGATTTTTATGATAAATTTCATCATGAAAATATTAGAGTAAAAATAAGTGATATAATATGTTTGTAATTTTTAAAATAAACTGGTTAGTTAATGATAGCAGTCCTTACGAGTTCATAAGACCTATTTGTTTTATCAGTTGTAGGTAGTATAATCCATTGGGATTCTTTACACAAATCTGGGATTTGTTCACCATTGAAAATATCATTATTTTGGCTCATATTATGTACAAAGGATGAGCTTCCCATTACTGTTGCACCTTCCTTTTGTACAAAAGACCTTTCAAATAGACACAAATCTCTCCTCATCTTCACCAAAGCATTTGTCATGAGAGGACAGGGCTGCTTTGATCCTTGCACCCTCCACATTGTGGCACCCAATCCCTAGCCATGACACCTAAAATGCCCATAAACAAAAGCAGTTCATGAATTCCAAAGGGAAGATATAACTGGATCTATCACTCACCCCACACTACCCTACTGACTTTACTATATAAAGAAACACAGACACACAGACACAAACCTGTGGGACTTTGTAGGTATCTACTAATGTCGACATCTGAATGGAGATGTCACTGGCAGCTCCATCAATGAGAGCCAAAATATTGTCCTTCCTTCCACAGCTGTAGTTGTGAACATTGGCTTTTCCAGTAGAGAGCATGTCCAGCAAGGCATCTGAAGTCCCAAGGGTGTTCAAATAGTTGTCATGAATATTGTAGCCAAGCGTGAGATTGTGCAGGAGCTGGGGATTCTTGTTGACAACTTGAATAGCAAAAATGTAGCGTAATATTCTTAACTGGTCCAAAGGTAAACTATTGTAAAAATAGGTTCATCTTGTTATCATCATTAACAGCAATAACAAAATACTTTTTCAATTTAAAACTTTGTTTCCAAAAGACCTCTGAGTGTTAAGCCAATATTGATCCTAAACCAGAGACAAATCATATTCACCTATCACCATTTCATTTTAATGACTGTTGAGAAGATGAGATGGAAGTTAAGAATAATAAATACACCATTATTTATAGCAGTACTAATTTTCATCTTCCGAGGAACCAGGATTCAAAAGCATTCAATCATTAAAGTAGAACCATCATAAAAGGAAGATGTTTCATAACTGACCCAGAATAGCAATTCTAAAAACAAGTTATCCCTGATTCCTATAATATTCAGGCATTGAATATAAGTGTGTTGTTGTTAAAATATTGAAATGGGCTAGACAGAGACAACTGCAATCACTCTTTTAGACAAAAATGAGTATTCAAATGATGAACTTAGGATTGGACAGGGAAAGGTATGTAATCTGGACTTCTTTCATGTTTTATTCCTGCCCCAGTTTGGATTTGAGTCTCTTGCGCAAAATCAAGCAAAAAAGGGAAGCCGTGGAAATCAAAACAGTTCAAGAAAGTTGACAAATCATGCAATGTAAAAGGAAGTAAAGAAGAAAAAAGGAAAGTGAGTGCTATAAATTCAAATGGAGGGGATGGAATTCCATCACACTGAAAAACTTACAAGCGTGTCTGACTATAAGGAATCATGTTGAAAGGCAACATTGTAGGTGATATTTTTGTGGCAGAGAGGACTACATTAATGAGATGGTCTCCTGGCCTGTAATAGCTCCATGGTCGTTTTCCATCCTGGTGCTCCAAACTCAGCGGGCACTTCATTTTAAGTTTCCCAGAGACTGGCTGGGACATCAGCAGCAGCAGCAGAAATAGGAGGTCCATCATTTGAATCAATCGCTTTCCTATTTCTAAACAAGGACAACAAGAGATAAAAGAATTCAAAGCACTGTCACAATAAGGAAATTCCAATGACCTTCCTAATTCAGGCACAGAGAAACTGAGCTCCACATGGAAAGGAGAGAAAGATATGTTCAAGGACACAGCCTCTGCCTCTCAAAAAAAAAAAAAAGCTTTGCTACACAGAGCCTGACTGCTGCCTTTATCCTTTTCTGATGCAAGATCCCTTCCATCTTGCTTCAATCGGACGTTTACATCAAAAGTAGTCACTGGAGAAGAAGCAGAAGATGGTGGTAATTACAATGAGACCTCCCTTCTTCTCTTGGGACACTGAAGTTCTTTGGGGCAACAAATACCAAGGGGTAGTGGAAAAAAATATGTTACTGAAAAATCACAGATACACTCTGGGAGGTACAATTCTGTGATAGTTGTGATCTTTCCTGTCAAGACATTTCCATAACACTAATCAAGGAGAGAAGCAACCTGCCTTCAGACACTGTGGGTGCTTCATCACTGGAGGTTGTTAAGTAGAGACTAGACAGTCACTTGTCTGAAATGGTATAGGATCTCCGGCTAGAGCAGGGGGCTGGACTAGAAGACCTCCAAGGTCCCTTCCAGCTCAATTTTGATTGTATTGTGACTCTGAAATATGACATGTAAGAGAGATGAGGGTTAACAAGCTTGTAAATATTTGTTGACAGGAAGACTGGAAACCATTCATTTCTTTGCTTCTGTTTATTCTTACTTTCATTTCTTGCATTTTTTCTTTTGATTTTTCTTTTGATTTATCTTTTCCTGTACCAAAAAAATCTTAATAAAAATTATTAAAAATGTGTGTATTATTATTGTTGTTGTTGTTCTTATTATTATTATATGGGATTCTGGCTAAATAATAGGAAGAGCATATAAGAAGGCAGAGCAGCTTGTCAGTGAACTTCTTTGTAGGGAAAACAAAGTTTTAGTTGAGTTATACGGTGTTAAATTATTAGAGAACTCCCCTGTTACAAATTTCACTTTCCTGAGGAGAAGTATCTCAAATATTGGAGAAGAAAGATAACATTCATGAAATACTGTCTCCATTGAAATTCAGTGGTGAAAAAAGTAAGGTTCTACATTTAGGCAAGAAAAACCAAATGCACAAGTACAGCATAGGTGGCACCTTGCTCAATAGTAGTAACTGTGAGAGGGACCTCGGAGTCCTAGTGGGCAATCACCTAAATATGAGCCAGCAGTGGGCTGCAGCTGCCAAAAAGGCCAACACAATACTAGGCTGCATTAACAGAGGGATAGAATCAAGGTCACGTGAAGTATTAATACCACTTTAAAATGCCTTGGTAAGGCCACACTTGGAATACTGTATCCAGTTTTGGTCACCACGATGTAAAAAAGATATTGATACTCTAGAAAGAATACAGAGAAGAGCAACAAAGATGATTAGGGGACTGGAGGCTAAAACATATAAGGAGCGGCTGCTGCAATTGGGTATGTTTAGTTTAATGAAGAGAAGGACGAGGGGGGACATGATAGCAGTGTTCCAATCTCTCAGGGGCTGCCACAAAGCACCTGAAGGCAGGACAAGAATCAATGGATGGAAACTAACCAAAGAGAGAAGCAACTTAGAACTAAGGAGAAACTCTCTGACAGTTAGAACAATTAGCCAGTGGAACAACCTATCTCCAGAAGCGGTGAATGCTCCAACACTGGAAGTTTTAAAGAAGAAACTGGACAGCCATTTGTCTGAAATGGTATAGGGTTACCTACCTGAGCAGGGAGTTGGACTAGATGACTTCCAAGGTCCCTTCCAACTTTATTTTTCTTCTTCTTCTTCTTCTTCTTCTTCTTCTTCTTCTTCTTCTTCTTCTTCTTCTTCTTCTTCTTCTTCTTCTTCTTCTTCTTCTTCTTCTTCTTCTTCTTCTTCTTCTTCTTCTTCTTCTTCTTCTTCTTCTTCTTCTTCTTCTTCTTCTTCTTCTTCTTCTTCTTCTTCTTCTTCTTCTTCTTCTTCTTCTTATTATTATTATTATTATTATTATTATTATTATTATTATTATTATTATTATTATCTTTAAGCATCTCATTCATTTTGTAATACTGATCCATTATCTCTTTGATAAAAGATTATTTGCTATCAAGTCAGTGTGGCCCCTTTAGTCAATCTAAAACTAGATTCATATTTTTTCACCATGTCTTTTTCATGGTAAAATATGGGAGTAATTTAACACTTCTCTTCCCTGAAGGTCTTAATGAATGACCACTGTCTTCTCCTGCACATATAAAATCATGCCTTGGCTGTTGGCACTAAAAGGATCTTCTACTTTCATCATCTTCCTATGTTCCTGTTGCCCATAATATTTTGGATAGCTGAACAGTTGGGCAGACCTTCTTATCTTGGGCAATTCTGATGAGAAATTTTCTCTCTCTCTTGCTTGCTGTCTCTCCCTCTCCCTCTCTCCCTCTCCCTCTCATCTCTCTCTTTCTCTTTCTCACCCTCTCACCTTTTCCCCTCCAGAAATATGCACCCCTTCACTAAACTGACAGATTAAGATTTAGGGAGATGGGGGGTGTCATTAGTGTATTTATGAACTAATTGCCTCACAGAGCATACTAGATCTTGATGTCCTTTACCCAATCACACACTTATTATTGCCACACTCAAACATTTAACTTGCTTCTGTTCCCAATCCCTACTAGACTAGACTAGACTAGACTAGACTGGACTGGACTGGACTGGACTGGAATGGAATGGAATGGAATGGAACGGAACGGAATAGAATAGAAGAGAACAGAACAGAACAGAATAGAATAGAATAACGGAGTTGGAAGGGACCTTGTAGGTCTTCTAGTCCAACCCCTGCTCAGGCAGGAAACCCTACACCATTTCAGACAAATGGTTGTCCAATCTCTTCTTTGCATCTCTTCTTTGCATCTATTTACATAAAAATCCTTGTCTGCATCTATTTACATAAAATCAAAAGGAGGAAATCCTTCCTTCTTTAGGTACATCCTTTTGCCCTGCAGATCAATAAGAAAAAATGTCCTTCAACAAAAAGTTGTCCTGGTCTCTGGTTCAAATGTTTCTTAAGGAAATCCTCCCACGCTTAACCCCAGCATCCGTGTACACCCACAAACTTTCCCATACACTCAACATCAAAAAGAAAGCACTCTATTTGGAAATTGCTTCTGGATTTTGTGCTTGCAATGAAAAAAGAAAATGAAACTTTGATTTTGTTTTCTCTGTTTCTTGCTATAGAACTGGCTAGTATATACTGTTTTGTAAAAGTAAAAAGTTGAGGTTATGTTGCTGTCTTCTACTGTGCTAAAGAGAGTTGGAAGTCGATGTCTTTTTCTTTCCTTTTCTCTCTATACAAGATATTTTCTCTTTTCCCCTCCTCCCTAGTTTTCTATTATTTTTTCTCTTTAAAATTTATATCTTGATAAACAAACAAATAAACAAATAAAATGTAAGACGAAAAAATTAAAAAAACATCAAAAAGAAAGGGAAAACACATTTATTGTAACTGGGAGTCCATTTCTACCACTCAAAAAATGACTCAGTGTTTTTTTATTTTATTTTAAAAATGTTAAAGTATTAAACACCATTTGTTACAATTATTAACTGACATTTCTGGGAGCCACATAAATCAAATTTAAGTTACTATTTTATTTTGACATCATATGTTCTTTTGTATTCAGATCTGGTCTTAGGAAAATAATGTAACATTTGGGGAGAAAAATTAATAGCAACAGGCTAGCACTGGAAGCCAACATGGAGAAGACCTGCACGGCTACCATATACTTTCCCTTGGTGCTCAGGTAAGTGGGTACAAAAGATATCCAGACACTACAGAAGACCATCATGCTGAAGGTGATCAACTTGGCTTCGTTGAAGGCCCCAGGTAGATTCCTGGCTAGGAAGGCCATTGTGAAGCAGATGACAGCCAGGAAGCCCATATAGCCGAGGGCAAGATAGAACATGGCCACAGAGCCTTCATTACATTGAAGGATGACATCAGCAGGTTCTGAATACATGTCCGACTCAGGGAATGGGGGAGAGGTGCCTAACCAGATGCTGCAAAGGACAACTTGGACTCCAGAGCAAACAAGGATGATAGAATTGGCCATGCTCTTCCCTAACCATCTCTGTACATTATTCCCTGGTTTTGTGGCCAAGAAGGCTAATACCACCGTGACAGTTTTGGCTAAGACAGTAGAAATTGCAACTGTAAAAATGTTGCTAAATGCTGTTTGTTGGACAAGGCAAGTGGTTACTTTTGGCTGACCAATGAATAAGAATGAGGTCAAGAATGAAAACAGGAGGGAGATGAGGAGGATGTAGGAGAGATCACGATTGCTGGCTTTGACCAAGGGAGTTTCTTGAAATTTAATGAATATTCCAAAGACAAAACCTGTTGCCAAAGACAAGAACAAGGCAAGGGAAGCTAGCATGATCCCCAACATTTCTTGGTAGGATAGGAAAGTTTCCATCTTAGGTATACAATCATCTTGGTTGAGGCTCGGATGCTGATCTGCTGGACATTTTGTGCATTGTTCAGCATCTGAAAAAGAGCAAGATTAATATCTATCATAAAGCAGATGCTTCCATCAGATGCATAGCTGGAATGAAACTAGTGATGATATGGATGAATGTGTGTGGAGAAAGGAAGTTGCAGAAATGGTTGGCAAGTTTAAGTAATATATTGCAGAAGGACAATTGCCACATTTTAGAGGTGAAATCTAAAACATTTTATAGCCCTGCCACCAATGACAGATGCTTGTTGGGAATTTCTGTACCTGAATAGTTCAAGCACAAGAAGGAATAAAGGAATTTTTTTAAGAATAAAGGTGTCTCACAATAAATTCAGCTCTTGTGTAAACGGGCTATTTAGGGAAGCTGCTTTGTTAAATTCTCCTTTGCAAATGTTAATGCCCCTTTTCACTTTGACCAACTTGTTGGTCGGTTCTTCTGTCCCTCTGACTGGTGAATTCACTTGTTTCCTTATCCCTCCACCAATGTTGGAATTGTTGCTGGATCTGTTTAAAAAAGAAGTCCAGAATTTTACTCATGCAGTAGTGGATCAAGGAAAGGAGGAGAGGAGAGGAGAGGAGAGGAGAGGAGAGGAGAGGAGAGGACAACACTACAAAGCAAACCATCAGAAGCTCTCCATTTCTGCAGAGACACCAAGAAAAAAAATCCAGAGGTTCACCAATAAATAAGATGAAGTAAAAGAAATGCCATTTCTCTTCTAATCCCAATTCTTGATTGATCTCCTATTTTTAATATCCTGTTCCCTATTTAAATCACCAGACTATTTCTTGTAACTCCCTATAAATTATACATATTAAAAGAAATTATTTTTTAAAGTCAAGTTTAAAAATGCCTGTCAAAACATGCTTTCATGAAGAAGTCATAGGCCATGGTCTTCCCCAAAATGTTCCTTTTTTCTCTGGTATCACTAACCTTCCATGGTGGAGATGGTTCCTTCTGGACAAGGAACACAATTGTAGCAACAGATGGGTTTCCCTTCCAAAACCACCTTCATGAATCCAGGATGACAGCTTTCCACACACCTGGAAGTTGGTAGGCTCTGAGAATGAAAGAAAGTACACCCAGATAATCAATGTATCTGTATCTGTATCTGTATCTCTATCATCTCTATGTCTATCTCTATCTCTCTCTATCTCTATCTCTATGTCTATCTATCTAATTAATTTATCTATTTATCATGAAAATTGAAGATTTTATTTTTTGTGACCAACTGAATATCTCATAAAGATGATATTTGCACTGTTGAGAACCCGATCAACTGACATGAAAACTCAAAAGCAATGATAGAAAACACCTACCCACCCCAAAACTGTAGTCTCTGTTTTGCACATTTAGTGGAATAAAATAAACATTAGTTGCAGATTGTCAGCATTTGTACCTGTCCAATACTCCTCTGGTCAATGGTAACTTTAAAATCCTGAGCTGTCTGTTTTTCTAGACTTCCAGTTCTTGTTCTCTTGACAGATTTGTTTGGGAAAACAATCCAGTTCACAATGTTCAAGTCAGCTGTCAAATCTCCTTTCTCATCCAAATATACCCCATCTATGGAATTATTGTGAAACTGAGGACTCTGAAGGAAAGGGTGAAGCTGGAAAGAAAAGGAAAAGAAGAGTTTAGAAAGGATATCAGAATATCAGGATATCAGGATATCAGATCCCTCTGAGGGATCAGAGGGGCAGTCTATACCGGTCTTATGGGGAAGAGGCAGATATGACGGGAGGCCTGGTGTAGGCTCTCGGGGAAAAAGGGCTCGCTGCCTGAAAGCAATCTCTTGTTCCGGCCCCTTGAACCTCTCCCGGGATACTGGTAATGAGTGAAATCCGGACCCTGGACTCAGGCTGCTGCTGCTCAATGCCAGGTCGGTGGTAAATAAAGCTCTCCTCATCCGGGACTTGATTCTAGAGGAGGAGGCCAACCTGACATGTGTGACTGAGACCTGGCTGACCCCAGAGGGAGGAGTTCCCCTCTCTGAGATGTGCCCAGCTGGGTTTCAGGTATGGCATCAGCCGCGACCACAGGGAAGGGGGGGAGGAGTGGCGATTATAGCTAAGGAGACACTCGGGCTGCGCAGACTCGCTGCTACCGAGATATCAGGTTGTGAGTCCCTCCTTATGAGGTTGGACCTAGGTGTACAGGTGGGTCTGTTGCTTACGTACCTGCCTCCCAGCTGCGTTTCTACAGCCCTGCCCATGCTACTCGAGGAGGTAGCTGGGTTGGCGGTTGAGTTCCCCGACTTATTGTCTTGGGGGACTTCAATGTGCCGTCCCTCGGTAAGTCCTATGGGTTGGCATGGGAGTTCATGGCCTCCATGGCAACCATGGACCTGACACAAGTAATTGAGGGCCCGACCCATGAGGGGGGACACACACTTGACCTGGTTTTTCTCTCGGAACAGTTGAGGTATGATCTGAATTTAAGGGGTTTAGAAGTGTTGCCCATGTCATGGACAGATCATTTTCTGCTGTGGCTTGAGTTTACGACACCAATCCTCTCTCGCAGGGAGCCAGAACCGATTAAATGGTTCCGCCCTAGATGCCTGATGGACCCTTTTGGCTTTCAAAGGGCGCTTGGGGAATTGCCGGATTCGCTCGTACACAGTTCGGCGGAGTCCCTAGTGACGGCCTGGAATTCGGCCACTACGGGGGCTCTTGACTGGATTGCGCCATTGCGACCTCTCTGTGGTAGCAGACCCAGGAGATCTTCTTGGTTTACCGAGGAACTCAGGGGGATAAAGCGCCAGAAGAGACGTTTAGAGAAGCAATGGAGGGAAAGCAGATCCGAATCTGATTGAATCAAATTGGGAGCTTATATTAAGACCTATTTGGAAGCGATCACTACGGCAAGATCTCAGTATCTTTCCACATTGATCGCATCTGCGGAATCTCATCCGGCTGCCCTGTTTAGGGTGACCCGCTCTCTCCTTGATACGGGGAGGAGGGAGGAACCTTTGCAGGGTAATGCTGAAGAATTTAACACCTTTTTCGCATACAAGGTCGCTCAGATCCGGGCTGACTTGGACTCCAATTGGAATACAGTGTCGGCTGACAATGAATCAGTTGAGATGACAGAGGCCCGTCTTAGTCCTGGTGAATGGGAGGAGTTTGACCTGGTAACTCCTGATGACGTGGACAAGGCCATTGGAGCTGTGAGTTCTGCCACCTGTTTACTGGACCCGTGCCCCTCCTGGCTGGTCTCGGCTAGCAGGGCGGTGACACGGAGCTGGGTCCAGGCTGTTACTAATGCTTCACTGAGGGAGGGGTCCTTTCTGGCTCCCTTAAAGGAGGCACTTGTGCGCCCCCTCCTCAAGAAGCCTTCCCTGGACTCGGCAGTTTTAAATAACTATCGTCCAGTCTCCAACCTTCCCTTTTTAGGGAAGGTTGTTGAGAAGGTGGTGGCACTCCAACTCTAACGGTCGTTGAATGAAACTGATTATCTGGGCCCTCAGCAGTCTGGGTTCAGGTCCGGTTACAGCACGGAAACTGCTTTGGTCGCGCTGACCGATGATCTCTGGTGGGCCCGGGATAGAGGTTACTCCACTATCCTGGTGCTTCTTGACCTCTCAGTGGCATTCGATACCATCGACCATGGTATCCTTCTGCGCCGGTTGGAGGGGCTTGGAGTGCGGGGCACTGTTTTGCGGTGGTTCACCTCCTACCTCTCTGGCCGGTCGCAGTCGGTGTTTGCAGGAGGTCAGAGATCGGCTCCGAGGTCTCTTCCGTGTGGAGTCCCTCAGGGGTCTGTTCTCTCACCTCTGCTTTTTAACATCTACATGAAGCCGTTGGGTGAGATCATCCGTCGACACGGGGTGAGTTATCATCAATATGCTGATGATACTCAGCTCTATATCTCTACCCTGCGTCATTACAGCGGAGCAGTGGAAGTGATGAACCGGTGCCTGGAGGATGTTGAGGTCTGGATGGGTGCCAACAGACTCAGACTCAATCCCGACAAGATGGAGTGGCTATGGGTTCTGCCTCCCAATTCCAACTGTCCATCTATTACCCTGGGGGGGAGAAGTTTTGTCCCCCTCGGAGAGGGTTCACAACTTGGGTGTCCTCCTTGATCCACAGCTAAGTTTAGAACACCATCTTTCGGCTGTGGCGAGGGGGGCATTCACCCAGGTTCGCCTGGTGCGTCAGTTGCGGCCCTATTTGGACCAGGAGTCACTCCTCACAGTCACCCATGCCCTTGTCACCTCGAGATTTGACTACTGTAATGCTCTCTACATGGGGCAACCTTTGAAGAATGTCTGGAGACTGCAAGTAGTCCAGAATGCGGCCGCGCGAGCCGTCTTGGATCTCCCAAGACATGCTCATATCACTCCAGCCCTCCGTGAGCTGCACTGGCTTCCAATTGGTCTCCGAACACAATTCAAAGTGTTGGTTATGACCTATAAAGCCCTTTATGGCAATGGGCCAGGATACTTGCGGGACCGTCTTCTGCCTCATGAATCCCAGCGACCGGTTAGAGCACATAGGGTTGGCCTCCTATGGGTCCCGTCTGTTAGACAATGTCATCTGGCAGGGCCTAGGGTTAGGGCCTTCTCTGTTGCTGCCCCAGCCCTCTGGAACCAGCTTCCCTCGGAGGTTCGTACTGCTTCCTCCCTCCTAGCTTTCCGAAAACTGTTGAAAACTCATTTATGCAGACAGGTTTGGGGCGTGTGAGCTGCACTCTGCCCCTGGGCCTTTGACTGTGACTGTGTGTGGTATGAGTGAAATAAATTACTTAGTTTTTATATTGTAAATTTGTAATTTTAATTGTTTTATGTTTTTTTGTACTTGTATTGTTGTTGTGAGCTGCCCTGAGTCTTGGCATATAAGTTTAATAAATAAATAAATAAACAAACAAACAAACAAATAAATAAATAATTGTTTGTTTGTTTGTTTGTTTGCAACCCACCTTTATTACTTTTACAAATAACTCAAGGTGGCAAATATATGCAGCACACCTTCCTTCTCCTATTTTTCTCACAAAAACATCCCTGAGAGTGAATTGGGCTGAGAGAGATTGACTAGGCCAAGATCACCAAGCCAACCTTCATAGCTAAGCTGGGAGTAGAACCTTTTGGTCTATATTGGGAGAGATCAGAACATTTCTCTCTTTCAAAAAAACTAGATTCTATTTTCAGTTCCAAACTTGGTTAGGAGCGTATCAATAAACATAAGATTTTTATTTGGACACATGAGCTGGAAGGTGACAAAATTATTGCAAAAACAAGGATTAGGGGAAATGGGAAAAAAATAGACGGGAAAGATAGATTGCAATTAAGTTGGATTTGAGTTTCAGGATAATTTAATTTTTCAGACTATGTAACCAAGGCATCCACTTAGAAAACTGATTCCCATTTGCAGAAGATATGTACATGCCTGATGGGAAAGACATACTTGCCAAGCCGTCAGCCTTGGGGCTTCTAGCTTCATGCCTCTGTTCCTCGCTGATCTCTTGAATGTGGAGATATGAGCTGAATGTAAGGCCCTTCCCACAGCCCAGATGGTGCTGTAAGTCAAGTAACTGTCCATAGCCAGGATCCGATCAATCTCCTCTTCCCTCACAGCCACGAGTTCTTCTCTCTGTCTGCACCGTCTCCAGACTTTCACCGAAAAGGCGTCCTTAGTGGAGGAACACGTAAAGGTTTTCTTTGAAAAGTTAAATACTGAGTCAACGAAGAGACTAAAAGCATCATAGTTTGCCCATTTCCTTTTTTGTATCAGGAAGGAAAAAATGCCACCAATGTATTTAAAGGAAGCGGTGGTAAACATCAGCTCAAGACTGAGATCCCAGTGTGCTGTGGTGATCCAGACTTTCTCTACAATAGGTCCCTGAAAATGTTGAAGTATTGATTGTAGAATCAACATTCCTAACTGGAAGGAAATTATCTCCGAACCATAAACAGCGACATTGACTTCTCTCCACTTATAATATTTGTCAAGTCTTAAAACTAGCGGATACAGATTTAGCGGAAAGCTTTGATAGATAACTGCACAAATGCCATTCCTTAACAGCAAAGAAGACAACGTGCTCATGAACCTTTCTCCCTGGTCAGTTTCTGGAGCAACAAGACCAACCATGGTCCACTTGAAATAGAGGAGCAGCTTGACCATCCCTGGGTACTGGACTCCCTCAGCAGGGAGCATCGGGTAGAAGAAAGGAAATTGAGTTTTATCCCTCAAAATCTGGGAAGCCAAACTGTAACTGATCTGAAAAGAATTAACAGAATAACAGAGTCGTAAGGGACCTTGGAGGTCTTCTAGTCTAACCTCCTGCTCAGGCAGGAAACTCAGAAAAATGGTTGTCCAATCTCTTCATGAAAACTTCCAGTGTTCCACAACTTCTGGAGGCAAATCGTTCCACTGAATAATTGTTCTAACTGTCAGGAAATTTCTCCTTAGTCCTAGGTTGATTCTCTCCTTGAATTGAAGATGATATTCTTTTCAATGTAACAAGCAAAATGTAATTCCTCCAATTTCCTTAATAAAACTCTGCTTGTCATTTACAGCAGAGGATGTTTGATTCAAGTAAGACATACCTGAGGGATTTTGTAGGTGCTGAGCATGGCTGAAATCTGGATGGAAATGCCAGTTTCAGCCCCTTCCAGAACAGCCAGTGAGTTTCTCTGCCGCCCACACCTGTAGTTGGGAACATTGGCCTCCCCACCTGAAAGTAGGTCCAGCAGCGGATCTGAAGTCATTTCTACCTTGAAGAAAATTTGATAAACATTGTAACCCAGAGTGATGTTAGGCAAGAGATGGCCATTCTTGTCAATCTCCTCAGTGGCAAAAAGGAAGGGCAGAAATTTCCAGTAATGATTGGATGATGGTCTACAGGTACAGAAAAAGAGAGATGAAAATAACGTACAACTTTGTTCCATGATAATACTGTTCTTTTCATCCCCTGATCACAATTATTCTTCCAAACAATTTGCAAACAATCAAACTATTACCAGAGGGAGAGGGAAATAAAAACAATAGAAAACTTTGGATCCCATGCTAGTTTTAGGAACAATTCTATTTAGTTACAATAGCATCACTTCAATTTCCTATATTGGTCTTCAAGCATTTTATATTTGATAAATTATTTCTTCTGTCTGAGTGAGGGTGGGTGATATACACAGGTAACTTCCATGTTTTGATACAGCTCTACGATCCTATCAAATAATTTTAAATGTTAAGATATTGAATGGCTAAAAACATTATTTATTATTAGCTCTAGCACATTCTTCATAGGATAAATTCTTGTGGAGTTGGACCAAACTTATTGAGAATGCTTTTTGTTGTTTCTGGGGCTGTATTTTTTTTCTTTTCCTGTTTTTTATTTCTATTTCTTTTAATTGTAAGCTCTCCAGAGTCACACGGGCGTATAAATTCCAATCAATATAATAGCGATAACATTTTCATTTGTTTAAAATGTTTCATTGTTAAATCCCTGGCATGAACTCTTGAATGAGAATCAGAGATATCTGCAAACTCTCTGAATGGTTATATTCCTAACTGGGATGCTTTGAAACCAGCAGTAAATTTTGATGTGGATAAACTAGAGTGGATTTATCTCATATCTGATGCAAAGAGAAAATACAACATCCCTCTGTGGTTAGACCAGATATCGATTGGAGTCCAGCTCAGCTTAGAATTCAGGTAGAAGAGGAAGGACCTCTGTGTTTACACTCTAGCTCTGCTCAGAGGACAGAAAGGAAATAGAATGGGGTAAACATCGTGATTGGATTCTTAGACTTTACCACTCACAATGAGCTTTGTCACCTGCAGTGTGCCACAGAAGGCAGAATCAGAATAACTTAGCAAAAGGAGCTACATCAAGGAGAGAGAACCTTGTGTTTTCAGAGAACTAGAACTGTAGACATTCATTGAAAATGGAGTGGCTCCAATGCAATGCAGGACTTACTTAAGGAACATTATTGAAGGACTTCTGTCAAAGCTTAATGATTCAAACCTAGTGTCCCTTGCAGAGATTATGCCGCTAATGAAATAATCGCCTGACTTGTAGTGATTGTCTGGGTCCACTTCACCCTGCTCCAGAGTCAGGAGACATTTGGCTTTGTGTATCTCAGAGGCTCCCCTCAGGCACAGAAGCAGAATAAGATGAAGCAGTAGCAACATGATTTGAGCCTTCTCTGTGGCACCTGTTGTTGTTTTTTTTAACAAAGTGTGAGATGATGAAAACAGAACTCTTCCAGGAAAGTGGCTTCAAATGCTGTCATAGCCCAGCCAAGAGACATAAACACAATATCTGCCTATCCTGAAATCAGCCCCAGATTCTTTTTCTGTCTCCAGAGTCATTTATGCATCTAGTATTTCTGATATAGACTCCTCTCAACTTTTCCTGTGGGTCCTATATAGATATCAAAGCAATTTCTGACTTGTTTGTGTAAAATTTTCTGAAAGTTTGCAGAAACATCTCTAGGGTCCTAATCTAGACAACAAAAATCACTATAATTTGGATAATTGCAAAGAAGAGATGAACACTGAAAGAGTCAACTGGAGGTGTCCAAAGGAAGAACTGAAAGTTGTGGTCCCGAACCTGGAAGAGGGGCCAGTGAAGGAAACTGGAGAATTTTACCCCAAATTTTTATATGTATATGTATGTTATATATACATACATATCTATTCAGATTTATTTTTGCTGACAAATCACTTTTGCCTTGCAGCCCCCCAACTAGGTGAAATGGTGAAAACCATTTGGTTTTTAGATATCTTGTTTGGGTTTTTATATTATAATTTTCTGTTATATATATGTTGTTAGCCGCTCCGAGTCCCCAGAGAGGAGCGGCATACAAACCCAAATAAATAAATAAATAAATTAAGCAGGCTCAAGTCGCTACTGCGATACATTACAAATTTTTCATTTTAGTGAAGTGTTAAAAAGTTCAACCACTTTACCGGCCTATAAATCACATGATTCCTTTAAAGTAGTCATTTTGTGTTCCAGTAATCAACTTACAAGGTTTCATTGATTAGCAAACAAAACAGATTTTTTTCTCTACACAAGAGATTCTTCATAGTCTTTAAATCAGTTTCACAAAGCATTTATAAAGTTTTCCAAAAACAACTCTAAAATCACCTCTTTGCTGTATATTACAAAAGATTACAAAAATTAAAGATTTGACAAAGTTGGAAAGATGTGACATTATTGTTATTATCTGATGTCTCCTATTGACATTGCCAATCAAGAAGAGAACCAATCGGCTGGTCAGAATTTAAATATAGTTCCAAACGAACAACCAATCTCACGACCAGCTGACCACACTGGATCACCAGACATTTATAAGCTAAGGAGAATAGGACAAGAAAATCCTGCTGATGATATTACCTAGTCTGGTAATGAAATGTCCAGAAACTAAACTGAAACAAGCTTGGAGAGCAAATCAGTGCCAAAATCTAAAATCTGAGCTACAAGTATTTTCTATTATTTCAAAGATGTGATGTTCTTTCATTTTAAATGGACTGAACAGAATCTTACCCACTGACTGGCAAACTTGTTTCAAAAGTTCTCTCTCTCTCTCTCTCTCTCTCTCTCTCTCTCTCTCTCTCTCTCTCTCTCTCTCTCTCTCTCTCTCTCTCTCTCTCTCTCTCTCTCTTTCTTTTTTTCTTTTTTTCTTTCTTTCTTTCTTTCTCTCTCTCTCTCTCTCTTTCTTTTTTCTTTCTTTCTTTTTTCTTTCTTTCTTCCTTCCTTCCTTCCCTCCCTCCCTCCCTCCCTCCCTCCCTCCCTCCCTCCCTCTCTCTCTCTCTCTCTCTCTCTCTCTCTCTCTCTCTCTCTCTTTCTCTCTCTCTCCGACTTATTTGCCACCCATCTTGTTTTAAAACAACAACTCTGGGCGACTTATACCATTAAAAGCATTAAAATTATAAAAGAAAAGTATTTTTTGAAAAACAATGAAAATGAAAATTACAGTCAACATAGAATTATAGTTAAATGATCGGGGTGGGAAGGAGCTGGACGTGTGTGTGGGGAGGTGGGATTGCCTCTTAGTTCATCAGCCAACTCTAGTGTCACACTCCTTCAATGGGATCTGAAGCTATCGAGCAGAGCCAGGTCTTAAGGCTTAAGGAACAAAAGATGGTATTTTATTTGGTGCCCATAATATCCAAACTTTGAGGTAACAGTTATGTCCCCAGTGAAATGGAAGTTCCATCCCTTGCAACAGAGGCCTGTTACTCACCCTTCGTTTTGTTTGATTTCATCATCCTTTGAGACTATAGTTGAAGTATAGATTTATAGTATGGTGATGTTCATTGGTTTGCCTCAGATTTGAATCAGACTCAGAATAGAACTGGAAGGGACTTCGGAGGACTTCTAGTCCAACCTCCTATACCAACCTCCATAGAATAGAATAGAATAGAATAGAATAGAATAGAATAGAATAGAATAGAATAGAATAGAATAGAATAGAATAGAATAGAATAGAATAGAATAGAATAGAATAGAATAGAATAGAATAGAATAGAGCTGGAAGCGACCTTGGAGGTCTTCTAGTTCAGCTCCCTGCTTGAGCAGGAGAACCTATATCATTTCATTGTCCAGTTTTTTTAATGTTTATCTTAATTTTTAATGTTTATCTTAGCTTTTTATGTTTCATTGTTTTCATCTGGTTTTGTAAAATGTTTCATTGTTGGTTTAACTATGGAGGAATCGTTATACCTGGATCCACACCAGTCGGGCTTCAGGCCTGGTTACAGCACGGAAACAGCATTGGTCGCGTTGGTGGATGACCTCTGGCGGGCCCGGGACAGAGGTTGTTCCTCTGCTCTGGTGCTATTGGACCTCTCGGCGGCTTTTGATACCATCGATCATGATATCATGCTGCAACGGTTGGAGGGGTTAGGTATAGGGGGCACTGTTTTGCGGTGGTTCTCCTCCTTCCTCTCCGTCCGGATGCAGTCTGTGTTGACAGGGGGCCAGAGGTCGACCCCGAGACCCCTCGTATGTGGGGTACCTCAGGGATCGGTCCTCTCGCCCCTACTGTTCAACATTTATGTAAAACCGCTGGGTGAGATCATCCGTGGTTTTGGTGTGGAGTACCATCTGTACGCTGATGATACTCAGCTGTACATTTCCACGCCGAACCACCCCAACGATGCTCTTGCCATGCTGACCCAGTGCCTGGAGGCCGTGTGGGTCTGGATGGGGAAGAACGGACTCAAGCTCAACTCTTCCAAGACCGAGTGGCTGTGGCTACCATTGTCTCAGTTTAGTCAATTGATTCATTCGTTGTCCGTTGGGGGCGAAACAGTGGCCCCCGCTGAAAGGGTTCGCAATTTGGGAGTCCTCCTGGATTCACGGCTGTCTTTAGAGGACCATTTGACGGCCGTGGCCGGGAGGATGTTCTATCAGGTTCGCCTGGTACGCCAGTTGCGTCCCTTCCTAGACTGGGACTCGCTATGCACAGTTACTCATGCCTTTGTCACTTCCAGGCTGGACTACTGTAATGCTCTCTACATGGGGCTCCCCTTGAGGTGCACCCGGAGGCTTCAGCTGGCCCAGAATGCGGCCGCGTGGGTAGTGACCGGAGCGTCATGGCACTCCCATGTAACATCGCTCCTGCGTGAGCTGCACTAGTTGCCGGTGGCCTTCCGGGTGCGTTTCAAGGTGTTAGTGACCATCTTTAAAACGCTCCAAGGCATCGGACCCGGATATTTACAGGACTGCCTTCTGCCAGCAAATGCCTCCCGCCGTCCAGTACGCTCCCACAGAGTGGGTCTCATCAGGGTGCCGTCGGCCAGACAATGTTGGCTGGCGACCCCCAGGGGGAGGGCCTTCTCTGTGGGAGCTCCAATGCTTTGGAACGAGCTCCCCCCAAACTCCGTACGATGACGGAATTGCGTTCCGTCCGTCGAGAATTAAAAACATATTTATTCCGACAAGCCGGCCTGGGATAGTAGCTCCGGTTCCAACAAGGCCATAATTGTTTTTAGGGGATTGAGTTTTTAGATTATGTATTGGGTTTTTAAATGATTGGGCCAAATTATTTAATTTATTTTATATAATTTTACTTTTTGTATGTTGACGTTTTTAATTGGGCTGTACACCGCCCCGAGTCCTTCGGGAGGGGGGCAGTATAAAAATCGTAAAATAAATAAATAAATAAATAAACTATATTGCCATCCAGTGTCACTTTGTGTAAGATAGGTAGCCATATAAATTTGGTAAATAAAAAAAGAATTTGTAAATAAAGAGATTTTAAGCAAGTGTCAACCGGATCTCCAGTGTTTTTTCGATGCTTACTTGCTCTTAACTGCCATAGAAATGAGGAGGGGAGGCTTAGGTATTTGGGGTGGGCTGGTGTGTGAGTGTGTCTCCTGGGAATTGAAAGGGAGGTTTTTACTCATGAGCTATGGCACAGCTGAGTGAATTAGTTTATACTTCTCCACAACTCCTTACAGCAGTTCCAAGAAGGCTCCACACCCATTTGCACTACTCAGGTGACCTTAAGGACACAGATAAACCTCCAAGTGGCCTTAATAAGTCTCTAAAAGAATGCAAATGACCAGCTGTCTGCAAGGAGTATAAATCCTTCCATTCCCCACCATCCAGTCAGAGCTGAAGAAGCTTCTTGGATGAGAAGTGAAACGACTTCAAAGAACAAACAAGAAAGTCCAGTTGCCTCCTGAAAAAAGCACTTTTGGGACAACAATGACCAGGATGGCTGAGAATCTCCATAGTCACATTTATATGCTTTCGAACTGCTAGGTGGGCAGGAGCTGGGGAGAGTAATGGGAGCTTGCTCCAATTTGCGGTGCTCGGATCTCAAACCAAGGCTGTCAGCTTTCCAGTTGACAATCTCACCATCTTTAACCACTGAGCCATTGTGCTCAAGGCTTAAGGATAAAAAAGTACAGGTAGTCCTTGACGTAGGGCCATAACTGAGCCCAAAATTTCTCTTGTGAAGTGAGAATTTTTTAAAGTGAGTTTTGCCCCATTTTATGATTTTTCTTACCACATTTGTTAAGTGAATCATTGCAGTTGTTCAATTAGTAACACGGTTGTTAAGTGAATCTGGCTTTTCCATTGAATTTGCTTGTCAGAAGGTTACAAAAGAGGATCACATGACCCCGGGACACCACAACGCTCATAAATATGAACCAGTTGCCAAAATCCAAATTTTCATAATGTGAACATAGGGATGCTACAATGGTTGTGTGAAAAATGGTCAAAAGTCAGGTTTTTTCAATGCCTTTGTAACTTCAAACGGTCATTAAATGAGTGGTTGTAAGTTAAGGATTACCTGTAATTATTTATATTTATAACATTACTTTGCACAAAGTAAATTTACACAAAGAATTCAAGAGCAAAACCAAAACAAAAAAAAAACCTGTACAAAAACACACATTTTAACAAAATCGGACAATACGTATAATTTATTTTAAAATTCAGTTTCTATACTTTTCACCTGGATGTGAAAGACTGTGCATCAAGTGATATTATTTGTATGGTAGAAGTTAAGTGATCAAATTAAGAGACAAAAATGATGTTTTCAAACATAAATCTAAAGGACAGTTTTCTGACATGAACCGTCCTTCATAATAAAAAGTGTGTAGTTGCTGCGCTCATACCCAAAAAAGGGAAAAAACAAAACAAAATCCAGTGACATCCAGGCACTTTAATCTTCTGTTCTACAATTTGCAGAGAAAGCATTTCCTTTTTCATATCCAAACAACAATTTTCAATAGAAGGCTGGACCTGGCCAAAGAATGATGACCTGAAGACTCTCTCATAGGTGGAGATTGAAGGGATGTGGACCCAAACAACTATCTCATTTACTGGAAACTGAGAACTGTGGCACTAACCATAAATGCTGCATATTATCAGTGTCCAAGACGACTGAGAAATTCCTGGATACTAGGAAGAAACAGCCATGATACAATGAAGAAAGAAGACACAACCAACCACACATATTTCTGCTGAATTTGAGAATAAATGTGATTGCAGGAGGAGTTCTCTTTGTGAAGAGGAACTCATTGCAACTTTCCATTTTAAGATGGTAAAAACAGGTCCTCTGGATCAGGCCACAGCCATCCTCATCTCCCAGAGACCACACAGATATTTCTGGAGTATCCACAAGCAAAAAAATGGACATGTATGAGTTATCCAAACCTCTGACCAGATATTTAGGCCCACCTTCACCTCCCTCCCTCACACCACATCAATAGGACACTCAATCAACCCATTATGTGGAAATTATTTTCTAGAAAACCTAGGAGGCTGTATCTTAATTCTTCTGTTCTTTAACTTCTATATAGCAACAGCAATAGCACTTAGATTTATATATCACTCCATAGTGCTTTACAGCACTCTCTGAATAGACATTTTGAATCTACTACTGCAAAGGATGCCAATTGAAGATAAAATATAATACAGTTAAAATAATAATATTTTTAGAGTCTCCCCCCAACAATTATTTCTGCAATATCAACAAGATTTCCATTGCACAAGTATCATGTGGGTGGCATTTTAGGTAGTTTAATAGCACAGGACAGATATGATGATGAGACTAAAATCCCAGTGGCCAAATTGTGATTCTACTGGACCAGAATGGGAGACACTATTTTCCACTTGCCCTTTAATTATTTCAAGCAAAATCATTGGCCCTGATCATAAGTTGCTCCTTTGTATTCAGGTCTGGCCTCAGAATGATAATGTAGCACTTGGGGATGAAGATGCAGACCAGCAGACCAGCACCGGAGGCCAGGATGGAGAAGATCTGCACAGCCACCATGTATTTCCCTTTGGTGCTCAGATAGGTGGGCACAAAAGTCAACCAGACGCTGCAAAAGACCAGCATACTGAAGGTGATCAGCTTGGCTTCATTGAAGGCCCCAGGCAGTTTCCTGGCCAGGAAAGCCACCATGAAGCAGATGAAAGCCAGAAATCCCAAATAGCTAAGGGTGATGTAGAACATAACAACAGAGCCTTCATTGCATTGCAGGATGATCACTCCAGGCTGGGAGTGGAGGTCAGAGTCAGGGAATGGGGAAAAAACTCCAAGCCAGATGGAGCAGATGATAATTTGGACAGCAGAACAAGAAAAAATGATGGAGTTGGCCAAGCTCTTCCCCAACCATCTCTTCACTTGGTTTCCTGGTTTTGTGGCCGGGAAAGCCAACACAACCATGATTGTTTTGGCCAAGAGAGAAGAAATGGCAATTGAGAAGGTAATACTGAAAACCATTTGCAGGAGAAGGCAGGTGGCTTTTCTTGGTTGACCAATGAAGAGAAAAGGAGACAAGAAGCAAAGCAGGAGACAGACAAGGAGGATATAAGACAAATCTCGATTGTTGGCTTTGACAATGGGAGTTTCTAGGTATTTGATAAATATGATTAAAACACCTGAGATTAGAAACAAGAGTAGTATAAAACAGACCAAGATGATGCCCAGATATTCTTCATACAACAGGAAGGTTATAACTTTTGGAATGCATTGAACTCGGTCCTCATTTGGATATTTATCATCCGGACATTTGGTGCACTTTTGTGTATCTGAGAAAACCCAAAAGTAATATTTCTTCAACATTCTGTCCTTTTACTTTTTAAGGAATGCCTTCTTAGGATAAAAACTGACACCAGGAGCTTTTTCCTAGATGCATTGCTTAACATCTTCGTAGAAAGATGATAAATAAGCCCTAGCTTGATTTTTTGGGTGGGCCTAATATAACCCCTACCTCAAAAATAAGCCCTAGTTTTGGGGTAAGGGTGGGGGGTGGGGGCAGGGGGGTGGAGCTGTCCCATGCACCCCACACTCACTTACCTTGCAGCGAGACCTCTCATCACTGGCCCACTTCTTCTGCAGCATTTTCTGCAGCCAGGCCTGTATTTCTCAGTCACAGGCCTTTCCGGAAGGCCATTGCAGTTGAGAACTGAGCTATGGATTCAATCCATATTTCAGTTCTGCAAGACCTCTGCAGTCAAGGATTGAATCCATAGCTTGGTACTTGGCTGCCGAGGCCTTTTGGAAAGGCTGTGACTGAGAAATGCAGGCCAGAATGCAGCTGCAGAATGAAGCTGCTTCTTTGGCCGCAGAAGTGGACCGACTGAGTGGAGCTGTCAGTGCCATAAAAGATATCCCCTGAAAGTAAGACCTGGTGCCTCTTTTGGAGGCAAAAAAAGAAGATCCGGTCTTATATTCGGGGAAACATGGTAGCTAAAGTCTATGATATTTGGTGAAGTCCTAGGAACCAGATGATTTCCTGTGAAATATGCAGAACCTTCATAGGAACCTATATTATTAGAGGTAAATAATGAATCAGTTCATCTTTCTAGTCAAATATTCTGAGTCCTGCCATATTACACTTCTTAGTAGAGTGGCCTCACAAGATGCCTATCTTGGGAAGACTAATTGTCTGGCAGAGAAAGCTAGTCCTGCAAACAATTGGGAGCAGTAGTAATATGGATGCAATAAGATGCACCCATAACTGTCCACACGACTCATTGTGGACCAGTGACAACTTTTCAGTGATCCTCAAGGGGAGGGTCATGTAGAATGCATTAAATTATCTTCCAGGAGGTGAACCTAAGACAATTCCTCAAGTTTCAAATCATTCAGATGTTCCTAGAAAGATAAATATGGAAGGATAAATCCTAATTAAAAAGCAGAAGATATATTTCCTCTGGCAGTAGTAAAACTTCCCCAATATGCCACACCCTCCTATCTCTTCTCAGCACCTTGTCATTTTGCCATTCTTCCCTTTACACAAGAAATTATGCAGTTTCAAAATAAACAGAAAAATAATTGAATTTCAATGTCTTTTAAATTTCACTTTCATGCTCTGGATGAAAATCAAGTCTCTTGGTTGAGCAGGGAGCTGGACTAGAAGTCCTCCAAGGTCCCTTCAATTTTTATTCCGATTCTGATTCTAGCCCACTTCCACAAGATCTGTCCTTTTCTTTGGTGTTACCCACCTTCCTGAGTGGAGATGGTCCCCTCTGGACAAGGAACGCAGTCATAGCAACAAACTGGCTCTCCTTCTCAAGCCCACTTGACAAATCCAGGATGACAATTTTCCACACATTTGGACTGAGGAAGAGACTAAGCAGAAAAACAAGGAATAGCAAAGAAAATATCCTAGCACTAACCACCCATAGAAAATGGAGATAGACATCCACATTAGCAAATAGTCTCTGGGTTTCTCTTAGATAAATATGAAATTTCTAGCTAGCTCCAAATAGTTATAGGAGAGACAATTACTGGCAAAGACTTCATTTAGTTCCTCCATTTTAATTATTACTTATTACATTGGAATATAGGACTTTTTATTTAATGAAGTCTCGAGTGATGAAAGTGAGAAAAGATTTATGCATTAAGTGAGAACTAGTGTGTTTTTCCTCAGGGCTTTATTAACAACAACAACAACAACAATAATAATAATAAAGTTGAAAGGGACCTTGGAGGTCAAGTCCAACCCCTGCTCAGGTAGGTAACCCTATACAATTTCAGACAAATGGCTGTCCAGTTTCTTCTTAAAAACTTCCAGTGTTGGAGCATTCACCGCTTCTGGAAGCAGGTTGTTCCACTGGTTAATTGTTCTAAATGTCAGGAAGTTTCTCCTTAGCTCTGAATGCCACCTCTGGCACCCGTGCCATAGGTTCACCACCACTGGGCTAGGTTAACACATAGGGGTTCAATTAAACTGACTTATTACTAAGTTTATGCATAAGAATTTTCTCAACCAACAGTTGGCAGATAAGTGTCAATAGCATTCAAACTTACTGTAGTTTTTTGTGGCAATGTAGGGGTTCAGGGCTGATCACTCTTTAAACTCCATCCCCTGGTTTGTCAATTCTCCTATACCTTTATTTTAGCGAAATATTAGCAAATAATTTCTAATGTTTAAGAACCTAATTAAGTGAGGCTGGATGGTATGATATTTAAGTGCATAAAAACTTTTAAAAATTGTATTCAAATAATTTTTAATCTTTCTAATAAAACAGGGTAGATTATTATTTATTAAATTTCTATGCCGCCCTATTCCGGGAACTCAGGGCGGCTTACAGCATAAATAGAAATCCAATACAAACTAAATAGTACATTTATAAAAATAAATATATAAAAGAAGAACCCCTAAATTAAGAACCATTCATTCAGCAAACATACACACAGACATACACTGGCTAGGGGCAAGATTTCAACCGCCCCAGGCCTGCCGGCAGAGATGGGTCTTTAGTAGTTTACGAAAGGCGGAGAGGGTGGGGGCGATACGGATCTCCGGGGGGAGTTGATTCCAGAGGGCCGGGGCCGCAACAGAAAAGGCCCTTCCCCTAGGCCCCGCCAGGCGACACTGTCTGGCCGACGGGACCTGGAGAAGGCCGACTCTGTGGGCCCTAACCGGTCGCTGGGTTTCGTGAGGCAGCAGGCGGTCTCGTAAGTAACCTGGTCCGATGCCATGTAGGGCTTTATAGGTCATAACCAACACTTTGAATTGCGTTCGGAGACCAATAGGCAGCCAATGCAGCTCACGGAGTGATGCTGAGATGTGGGCACTTCTGGGCAGGCCCAACACTGCTCGCGCGGCTGCGTTCTGCATTACCTGAAGTCTCCGAACGTTTTTCAAAGGTAGCCCCATGTAGAGAGCATTGCAGTAGTCGAGCCTCGAGGTGATAAGGGCATGAGTGACTGTGAGCAGAGACTCCCGGTCCAAATAGGGCCGCAACTGGTGCACCAGGCGAACCTGGGCAAATGTCCTCCTCGCCACAGCCGAAAAATGATGTTCCAAGTTTAGCTGTGGATCGAGGAGGACGCCCAAGTTGCGGACCTTCTCCGAGGGGGTCAAAAGCTCCCCCCCCAGGCTGATGGACGGATAGATTGAATTATCTTTGGGAGGCAGAACCCATAGCCACTCCGTCTTGTCGGGGTTGAGTTTGAGCCTGTTGGCACCCATCCAAACCCTAACAGCCTCCAGACATCGGCACATCATATGAATGACAATTAGTCCTTGGCTATCTATTCTTCTATATTGTTATTAATAGAGTTGGTAAATTATGATTTCATGATGTAAGATTTATACCATCTCTTAAAAGAAGTTGTTTTGCTCTCATTTCAAAAAATATCATTTTTTGTGAAAAATATTTATGGTTTCTTGATAGAGGTACATGAATAAAATCCAGTTTAAAAAAAATCTGATTTTTAGCAGATTAGTATCTGCTAAAATATTTAGCAAAGTGATACTTTGTACAAGAAAAAAGGTGTGGCAGCTACAGTGTAGATCTTTCATTAAGGTTTCATTTGTACTTTTTCTAAAACTGGATGAATACTGCATCCAGAGGGAACCAAGCTATTTTTCAAAGCACCTGAGGGTAGGACAAGAAGCAATGGATGAAAACTAATCAGAGCACAGCCAAGCCCCTAACCAATCAGAACACACCTCCACCCAATCAGAACACAGCCGAGCTCCCAGCCAATCAGTTCAAACCCCCACTGGCAGTTAAAAGGAAGAAACAACTGCAATCACACATTGCTGCTAGAAGCACGAAGCCGAAAGCACCAGCCTGAAGATGACGAATGGGACTTCGTCGAAACGTCGCCAAGACACTTCAGATTCTACATGGGAGAAAACCCGAAGAACCAAAGACCTACATACAAACACCCGCGAAAACCTCAGAAAACAAATATCATACCTCTATGGGGAGGAAATCCACCATCTGACCAGGACCTATGAAAAACTCGAAGTCCAAAGAGCTTCCATTTTATGTGACCTTGCATTCCTACGCAACTGCCGAGATCAAAATTTAATCCCCACATGCTTCCAATTGAAATTCCACTCCAACTCTGCAGCCACCAAACGCATCCTGAAAAGAACAGAATTGGCCCTAATCAGAAATGAACTTCACACAAAAAGATTCCTCCTAGACCGAATCAACAAAGATCTCCTCACACTTCACCTCAAACTCAGCAAAAAGATCCACCCCGCACTTTGGGACAAATCCAAACAACTCGCTGTCTGGAGAGCCGAAACACAGACCACCCTCAAGACAGACACACACACCAACAAACTCCGAAGACTACAAGAACACCAGAAACAAACCCCTCCTCCCTCACAGCCACACATGAAACAAACAGTGCATAACATCTCAGATAGGATCCTCACCAAAGCCGAAACCAATGTCCTTTCCAAAGGATTCAACTTTCCAGTCGCTCCCAAACACATCCCCACTGAAACCATTATATGCGGAGTTGAAACCAGCCTGACCAAAATCAACCCCGACGATGTTAACAGAATCAGACTTGAAATCACCAACATACTCTGCACCAGCAAGCCACCCAAAAGCAACTTACCCAAAGAGGAGCAGACAGCACTACTTAACCTGAAACAAGACACCAGCATAATAATCCTACCAGCAGACAAGGGCAACGCCACGGTGGTCATGAATACATCTGACTACCAAACCAAATTAACCAACCTACTCCAAGACTCCACATACAAACCCCCTAAACACAGATCCCACCACCTACCTGGAAAAAACCACTAGATCCAAAATAAAAGCCTCCCTCATTAGCGAAGAGATCCAGCAAAGAATCATTCCCAGAGAGAAATCATCCAGATGCTCTAAGCTCTATGGTCTCCCCAAGATACACAAAGAAGGAACCCCACTTAGACCCATAGTCAGCTCCATAGGCTCACCTCTACAAAACCTAGCCAAATTTCTCGCCAAACAACTACAGCCCTATGCAGAATCCATCACCTCACACGTAAAAAACTCATTCCAGTTCATAGAGATAATAAAGAAGCAAAACTTACAGCCCAGCGACCTACTCGTTAGCTTCGATGTCATATCCCTCTTCACCCAAGTGCCAATCAAAGAAGCCTTAACAGCTATCCAAAACAAATATAACCCCCCCAAACACATCCTAGATCTGACTAACCACTGTCTATCCAACACATACTTCATCTATAACGGACAAAAATACAAACAAATAGAAGGAGCACCCATGGGATCACCCCTCTCACCTGTCATTGCAAACCTCTACATGGAACACTTTGAAACCCAAGCCCTAGAAAAATCTGATCACAAACCCAAACTCTGGCTCAGATACGTAGATGACACCTTCGTAATCTGGCCACATGGGAAAGAAAAACTGGACAACTTCCTCACACACCTCAACAGCCTACACCCCAAAATACAGTTCACCATGGAAACAGAAGCTAATAACCAACTTCCCTTCCTAGATGTCTTAGTCTACAAGAAATCCAATGGGTCCCTAGGACACACCATCTACCAGAAGAAAACACACACAAACCGCTATCTGCACGCACTCTCACACCACCACCCAGCATAGATCAACTCCGTAGCCAAGACACTCATCTCAAGAACCAAATGCCTAGCTGACGAACAACACCTAAAAACCGAACTACACACTCTCACTAATGTACGTACATACAACGGATTCCAAAGAAATAAGATTTCCAACTTAATCCAAAAAGAAACTCCCACTAAAATCCAAGACAGAGAACAAGAAAACGGCAAAGCCCTCCTCCCATACATAAAAGGCACCACAGACAGGATCAGCAAGATCCTTCACAAACATAATATCAAAACAGCATTCTGCACAAACAGAAAAATATCCACCATCCTAAGAAACCCTAAAGACAAAATTGAATTAGAAAATCAAGGAGTATATGAAATCCCATGTACTGCCTGCTCCACCACATACATTGGACAAACCAACAGAAGAATAAGTGCACGCATTGAAGAACACAAAAACTCAGTCAAAAAAGAGGAACCAACTTCTTCCCTGGCCCAACACCTCAAAGCCACAGGACATGAAATTGATTTCAAAAAGACCAGAACTATCGCCAAAACTGAACACTTTAATAACAGAATAATCAGAGAAGCCATCGAGATAGAAAAACGCCCACACAGCATGAACAAACGAGATGATACCTCCCGCCTACCAGCCATTTGGAAACCCGCCCTTATTGACAGACGAGTCCATAGCACGGGGAATGACACCAGACCTACACTCACAAAAACCACACAGGATGTCACCACCACACATCCAGGCAAAAAGCAAACCCAAACCCACACTGATGAGGAGGCAAGACCACAAACCAGAAGCCAGAGCACAGCTGCATCATTAGCCACCTTAAACCCCTCCAATCCATACACGAAGCAAACTGACACCCACCATGAAGATGAGGCACGACCACGAATGCAAAGACAAACAGCTATACAGTTCACCATCTCTAATCCCCTTGTAACACTGACTAACCTGAGCACAACAAAGCCCCCACCCAAACAGAACACTCCCCCATCCAATCAGAGCACAGCCTACCCCCATCCAATCAGAGCACAGCCAAGCCCCTAACCAATCAGAACACACCTCCACCCAATCAAAACACAGCCGAGCTCCCAGCCAATCAGTTCAAACCCCCACTGGCGGTTAAAAGGAAGAAACAGCTAAAATCTCACATTGCTCCTAGAAGCAGAAGCCGAAAGCACCAGCCTGAAGATGACAAATGAGACTTTGTCGAAACGTCGCCAAGACACTTCAAATTCTACGTGGGAGAAAACCCGAAGAACCAAAGACCTACATACAAACACCCGCGAAAACCTCAGAAAACAAATATATTCCCCTAAAACTGTCGTGATCCAGACTTTCCCTTCAATGGGTCCTGGTAATCTCTCAAGTGCTAAATGGAAAGGAAGAATTCTCAGCAGAAGGGAAACAAATTCTATGAAGTGAACAAAGACATTGACTTGTCTCCACGTAGAGATGGCATCCTCCGAGAGTGCTGTATCTCCAGTCATTGAGAATAATTGTGATATAACAACACAAATTCCATTCGTGACAAGCACAGGAGTAAAAGTCCTCATGAAATGTTCTCCATTCTCTATGTCTGAAGCAAAGAGGCCAATCAATGTCCATCTGAAATAGAGCAGCAATTGGACAATTCCTGGGTAATGGAACCCTTCTTTGGGAAGCATGTGGTGGAACAAAGGGAATTGACTTTTATCACTCAGAATCTCTGAAACAATTCTACATCTAACCTAAAAACATAATGAAGAATGCTATTTTATATTTGAGATCACACCAATTCCAAAATATTAAGTTTTAAGAAATCCAGCTTGGTTCTTTTGAATGTATTAGAATAGTTTATTACTGATTAACCATTAGGCCATATTAAAATACATAATATAAAACAGAACATCTTATTAAAGATCATATTTGCAATATATACAATAGAATAAAAGAAACAAAGTTAGCAAAAAAGAATAAAAATAAAGTATCACCTCTACAATTTACCAAATTTGCAGATCTCAGCTGAACTGTTTTGTTCAAAAAATGGGCCAAGTTACAAGTAATTATTTAAATTTTGTTCACACAGGAAATACATTGTTTTAATATGAGGATCCCGATAGGTTGCACATCTATCCAAAATATTGATCTATAGTATTTCTTGTACAATTGAGATTCAAATAATGCATATTTAAGTCTTCTCCTTTGAAGCTCTGCAAATACAAGTCTGTTCATAATAGGGGGCATAATAGGACACTCCTTATTAACACTGATGATGTTACCTAGTTAGGATAATGAAATGTCTGCAAGAAAACAAACAAGCTCAGAAACCCCTCAATCGGGGACTTGCTTAGATCTTCCATATTTAACCATTGTATCCAGCTGCTCAAATCTTGCTCAAGTAAATAATGCCCTAAGATGTTTAGGCATTTCTGCATTCAAATACTTCACAATTTGGAAGGTCCATTTTTCTCTGCTGGATGCTTTGGGTAACAATCATTTTAGCTTGTTCTTCATTTGTACAAGACACAGAGAAATCCCCAGCTCCTAATATAATTTGTCAGTTGTACAATCTAAGAGGTCTTTAATTGAAATTTTGTATCAAATGTTGTATCAAACACAATTCTGGTAGTCTGTCGCTTTCCATAGCATTAATTTTACATCAATAATTATATTCCCTGAATTTAGACAAAAAACAAATAGCATAAAATACCCAATTCTGCTCTAACAGTAGATGAAGTTCTCTTGTTGACACCCAAGTAAGTTCTCAGATGCTGTGATTGGGTTTCTTCTAGTAGTAGTATCTTTTTTAAGCCTCAAACATCAGCTCCATGTAAGAGTGTGGGGGAAACCTTGGTTTTATATATTTTAATAATTGGGGCTAAGAAAGCTGGATGGCTATGATTTTTTAAAAAAAATTAAGCAGTACATTCACTCATGCCCTTGCTCTAAGTGAACTCCTTTGATGAGAAAGAAGCCATGATCCTATCTCAGAGAAAATTATCCTTAGGTAATAAAAATTGTTAACTTGCTCTTTTGGTTTACCACCAAATAAGCAATTTATGGCTATGATGTTATTTTCCAAAGACTATGACTTTTTCCTTTGATTTATTAATAATCAGAATTATTATAACAGTGTCTTTTTAATAACCTATGTAACCCAACACATTAGTATATTATTATTTGTGGAACCATCTCTCCAAAGCACCTGAGAGTAGGACAAGAAGCAATGGATGGCAACTAATCAAGGAGAGAAGCAACCTAGAACTAAGAAGAAATTTCCTGACAGTTAAAACAACTGTCAGTGGAACAACCTGCCTCCAGAAATTGTGAATGCTCCAACACTGGAAGTTTTTAAGAAGAGGCTGGGCAACTATTTATCTGAAATGGTATAGAGTTTCCTGCCTGAGCAGGGTGTTGGACTAGAAGACCTCTAAGGTCCCTTCCAACCCTATTATTCTATTCTATTCTATTCTATTCTATTCTATTCTATTCTATTCTATTCTATTCTATTCTATTCTATTCTATTCTATTCTATTCTATTCTATTCTATTCTAATTCTATTCTATTCTATTCTATTCTATTTCCTATTCTATTCTATTTCCTATTCTGTTCTATTTCCTATTCTATTTCCTATTTTCTATTCTATTCTATTCTATTCTATTCTATTCTATTCTATTCTATTCTATTCTATTCTATTCTATTCTATTCTATTCTATTCTATTCTATTCTATTCTATTCTATTTCCTATTCTGTTCTATTCTATTCTATTCTATCACTCAAATAGGATCTGTCTGTCTCACTTATGCCAACAGAAGTGGCATGCTATGAATTTTGCTTGGTGGGGTTTAGGAGAGGAGCCCTTTGTGCCACAGCACCTGCTTTCTGGAACATCATACCACTCAAGGTGAGATGTGACCCTACTCTCTTGGCCTTCTGTAAAGATCTTAAAACCTGGCTCTGCCCATTGGCCTGGAAGATGGATAGGGGCATATTATCCTGGAGGTGGTTACAGGATTAACAATAGCAGTAACACTTAGTCTTATATACTGCGCCATAGCCACAATATCTATTAGAGGAATGGGCCAGTGATGGCAAGGGTCCCTTTTATTCCCCCTTTTAAATACAGCTAGTCCTTGACTATTAGTCTTTTGGTGGCTGTTTGAAGTTACAACAGCAGTGAAAACTGACTTTTTACCATTTTTTACACTTACAACCATTGATGCATCTCCATGGTCACATGAGGAAAATTTGCATGTTTGGCAACTGGTTCATATTTAGAAAAGTTGCAATGTCCAAGGGTCATGTGATCACATTTTGCAACCTTCTGACAAGCAAAGTCAACGGGGAAGGCAGAATCATTTAAACAACTGTGTTACTGACTTAACAACTGCAATGGTTTACTTAACAACTGTGGCAAGTATGGTTGTAACATGGGGCAAAACTCACTCAACAAATGTCTTGCTTAGCAACATAAATCTTGGGCTCAGTTGTGATTGAAAGTCGAGGCCAACCTGTATAGGAATTACTATTGTCATCTTTCACCCAATTGGGGCTTGGCAGCTATTATTTAGTTGTGCATAAATCTGCCAATAGTGTTAAATATTGTTTATGATACATTAATGGAATATTTCATTTGAGCATTTACATTTTTATTAAGCTTCAGACACCATGTCTCCTTTTGTTTTCTTTAAGATTTGTATTTTCTCACACTTCATTATTCCATAGGCTTGAAAGCAGTTTAACCAGGGAAATGAGATAAGAAATACATTCTAAGCATATGTCTGTGAAGTTTCTCAGTCATCCAGGTCATGGTTCTCAGTCAATGACCATAGAGAAAAGCAGTTCTTGAACCCCATAGAGAACATATGACTCAATCTATTGCTCACCTATCAACACTGCACTCCCTCTATTAGATAGAAAAACACACAAAAACAAACCTGTGGAACTTTGTAGGTGCCTACTAATGTTGACATCTGGTTGGAGATGTCATTGGCAGCTCCATCAAGAAAAGTCAAAAGATTGTCCTTCTTTCCGCAACAGTAGTTTGGGAACATTGGCTTCTCCAGTAGAGAGCATGTCCAGCAAGGCATCTGAAGTACCAAGTGTGTTCAAAATGTTGTCATGGATGTTGTAGCCCAGGGTGAGGTTGTGCAAGAGCTTGGGTTTCTTATCAACATTTTGAACGGCAAAAATGAAGTGTATGATTTTTGACTGATTAGAAGATAAACTGTGATAAAAATATGTTCATGTCATACTCATCATCACATAAACAATAATAAGTAAATATTGAGTCAATTGATTCTTAAGCCAATGATCCCAAACCAGAGGAAATGATAGTCACCCATAAAAATTTAATTCTTGTGAGTGTTGAGAGGATGGGATGGAGATAGTCCTCCACCAAGGTTAATAATCTCAAAGATATCATTATTTGAAACTATGCTGGCTTTCATTTCTCCAGTAACTAGGATTCAAAATCATTTAATCATTAAAGTAAAACCATGAAAAAAGAGAGAATGGTTTATAAGTGACAGCTTGCTGTTAAAAGTTGTAGGTGCTTCATCACTGGAGGTTTTTAAGAAGAGACTGTACAGTCATTGTGCTTGAGTAGGGAGTTGGACTAGAAGATCTCCAAAGTCCCTTCCAGCTCTATTTGATTGATTGACCCAGACAACCAACTCTAAAAACAAGCGAGCCTCTATTTTTATAAGGAACAGTCTTTGAATATCAATGGGGTGGTTATAAAAATAAAACTGGCTACACAGGGGCAACTATAACCCTTTCAATAATTCAGTGATAAACTGAAGATTGGACAGGAAGAATAAAATAATTGGGACTTCTTTTGGGTTTTTATCTGCCCTATCTTTAGTTTTGAGTCACTTCCACAAAATAAGAAGCCTTGGAAATTGAAAAGATTTAGTAAATTAGACAGATCCTGCAATATACGAGGAAGTGAATATGATGAAAAGATGGTATGTATTAGAGTTGCAAATGAAGGGAATGCAACCCCATTGCACTGAATGACTTACGAGTTAGACAGATTAGAAGGAGCCCTATTGAAAAGCAATGTTTTATGTGATAGTCTTGTTGCAGTGGTGACCACACTAATGAGATGGTCTCCTGGCCTGTAATAGCTCCATGGACTTTTTCCATCATCTTTCTCCAAAATCAGTGGGCACTTCATTTTAAACTTCCCAGACACTGGCTGGCAGATCATCATCAGCAGAAATAGAAGCAGGATATCTATAATTCATAGGGATGAATCAATCCCCTTCTCGTATGTAAGAATGAACAAGAAGCGCTAGTAAAACTCAAACCACTCTCTCAAGATGGAAATGCCAACAGCTTTGTTGATTCAGACAGAGACAAACTGAACTTTAGTTGGAAAGTAGAGAAAATACATTGAAGAATACAGCCCGTGCCTTTCCCAAAACTTATGCCACACAGAATGGGATCTGAGGCATTTACCCTGTTCTTAATCAAGATCCCTTCCATGTTGCTTCAGTCTGATATTTTCATCAAAGGCAGTCATTGGAGAAGTAGCAAAAGAGGTCTCAAAAACCCAGGATAGTTTTAATTACAGTGAGAAGCAACTTCTCCTCTGGGTATCACAAACTTCTCTTCTGCTCCTTGTATAGAGAGGTAGCTGGAGAAACCATGGTACTGAAAAGTTACAGATACACCCTTGAGGATACTGTTCTATACTGATTATGGTCCTTCCTGCCAGTACTCATCCAGAAAGTGATGCTGGAGTTCAATACACAAAGGATAGACTTGCTTTCCTTCAACATGGTATCTTGTCTCCAGAGGCTGCTGGGTCAATCACCCAGAAGTATGGAGCTTGGTACCATTCTAGGTTGATGACACTTAACTCTAGTGCTACCTGTCTCCTAACATCAAGAAAGCAATCCAAACCCTTGAACCCGGCCTAATGTTAAGAGCATGACCTGTTTCTGATTTTAGATCTTCATTTATTAATCTCGAATTATAGCTGAGTTGCTCATGCTGAAGTTAAATTTCATTTCCCATCTGTTGTAGAAAATCCATTTTTTTTATAACAGCCAGGAAAGTGTTAGGCTGTGGATTGCATTGTTGGGTAAATAGGGTGAAAGTTATAGACTGCGTAGACATTTTTATTTTAATAATAATAATGATAACAACACCAACAACAATAATGACAAAGTTGTTAGAATAGAATAGAACAGAATAGAATAGAATAGAATACAGAGTTGGAAATGACCTTGGAGGTCTTCTAGTCCAAGCCCCTGCTCAGGCAGGAAACCCTATACCATTTCAGATAAATGGTTGTCCAATCTCTTCTTAAAAACTTCAATTGTTGGAGCATTCACAACTTCTGGAGACAGGTTGTTCCACTGATTAATTGTTCTCACTGTCAGGAAATTTCTCCTTAGTTCTAGGTTGCTTCTCTCCTTGGTTAGTTTCTTCTCTCTCTCTTTTTGGGGGGGGGGAATATTTTATTGGTTTTATGATTTTAACAATAGGTGCTTAAAGCACACCGTGGTGATTAAGTAAACAAAAATTCCAAAATAAAAACATACATAAACAGCTCAACTTCGTACATTCACTTTCATCTTTCTATTTCCCTCAAACACACACACACACACACAAAACATATAAATTTAATATATTCCATTTCTATCATAAATTTCTGTTAAACCTATTTTAAGACTTTGTCAATTTCATTCCAAACTCTCCCCGATACATATATCATGATATTTATGAGATGTTACCATACATTCTTTTTACATTCATATATAAAATACTTTTAATGAAATGAGATAAATACCTACACATAGCTTTTGGTGTTGCTCACCCATTTCCCCTTTCACCGCATCCACACTCCTTCTTCTCTACCTTCTTTCTCCCTTTCTTCTCTTCCCTACTTCCCTCTTCCCCTCTTCTCCACTCTCCTTCCCTTTTTCCACTTCTCCTCTTCTCCTCCAACCTTCCTACTTCCTTCTCCCCTCCTTTACTTTTTCTTCCCTCTCATCCCTCTTCAGATACAGTTCAGGGGTAATGTCCGAGCAATTCCTCTCTCCAAATTTCCCTATCTGTATTATACATTAGTATTTCTATTTTATCTAATCTTCTCAGTATATACTTCTTTCAAAAAAAAAATAAGAAATTTTTTTACTGATTTTTCCCATCTTTCCCCAAAAGTTAGGACAGAACGTAGTGATCAGGATGTCCAATCATTCAAAGACAAAGTGATATGAATATAGCTTAAATTAATTATTAAAATTTTCCTCTCTATTTCTTAAATATGGTATTGCTTATTAAAATTTATACAATTTTAAGTAAAGTTCAATCAAACAAAAATCATCAAACACATACAATTATAATCTATGTCCTGTTTTTAGGCTATACTAATTACAGTTATCATACTTCAATTACATTTTAGTAAATATATAGTTGTGATCTCAGGTATCCTTAATACAAGATCATTCATTGAGACAGAATTTTTTCCCTTATCACAAATAGCTCTTCCTCTCTCTCTATTACAACATAGTTATCATATTTAAAATAATAATATAAGTCCAATGAATACAGTTCTATTTTTAAGAATATATTCTATCATTTCATCAATCTACATCTATATGAAATTTTTTTAAGGCCTTAATAAAGTTTATATCTTCAAATACTTATCAACTATAATATCAGAAAATTCTCATCTTTCATTCCTAATTAAATCAGCCATATTCTCTTTCTCTATTACAACATAATTATCAAATTTAAAATTACTATATAAGTCAAAATAATAATAATAATAAAAATATATAAAAAATACATTTCCATTTTTCCCCTTTTTTTAAAAAAGATATATTCAATCATTTCGTCAATCTACTTCTATAAAATCTTTTTATCCTCTAGAAAGATTTACTCCCTCAAATAATTATCAACCATAGTAACAGTAAATTTACATTCTTCATTCATCATTAAATCAGACACAATTTCTAAAGCCTTTTTAACCCGTCAAATAACATTTTATGTCACATTTAAACCTGACTCTAACTTTCTTTCTATGCCAATTTGGTTCCCATAATAAGGCTTTTCGGTTATCAAACCTCAAGATTTGATTACGAGGGTTCCTAGCCAGTTCAAACTGAACAAACTTTCTTTCCCTTTCCTCTTTATTATAATTTCCAAAAAATTGTATCTGGGTATCAATCTTTGTTATTTTTGGTAGTTGAATTGAATCAATTACAGTTATTTCTTGGTCATCTAAATTGTCCATTAATTGTAGGTGATGTGTAGCATTAGTTGATTCAGTAGTTTCCACATTTTCTCTCAATGCAGATTCAGAATTAGGTTGTAAGAATAGTGTCTCTGTCTCTTTAAGTTGTAACTATTCTGTTCATCTTCTATTGTTCCTTGTTCTATAACTTGGTTCATTATTAGAGGATCAATATAAGATTCCAAGGTGGCATCTTTGGAATTTCTCCAAGATTTCCAATAAGATTTGAAATCTTCTCTGACTTCCAATATTTTTTCCAGTATTAAATCATAGTCAAGATGTAAATAACTTTCAGCCATTTTGGTGGTAGCTTTGCCTATTCCTTTATTAGAGACTACTTGAGAAAAATCCACAAATATCCGCCTCCAATGGTCTAATAGCCAGCTTCACCACCCAGCTGTCCAGTTATCTTTTCTCTTTTATTATCACATAAATCCAATCCCTCTTCAGATAACAGGGAGAAATACAGTTAGAGTTTCGCTTTTTCACCACCAGATGTCCTCAGTGGACTATAAAGTCTTTTTCTTCTTTTTTTTCCAAGTTAGTCAAGTTAGAGAAAGAAAAAAAGGAGTTTTCTCTTTCTTTTTTTAAAAAAATCAACAAAAAATGTCTCCTACATTATCAAATTAAAAAAGGGAAGTAACAATGTCCCCTTTTTCTTTCTTTTACCCTGAAATTCACCCAACAAAAGTCAAATAGTAAAAAAACAACCACACACACAAAAATTAATCTTTTTCTTTTTAGCTCTCCTTTCCACATATAGACAGCCGCCGCTTTCTTAATAAAGGAAAATAAAAACTCTTTACAGGAAAAGTCAGGATAGCAAGGGAAGGAAAGGTCTCACCTGGATTCACCACGGTGGTTCTTCATGCTTAGTTGTTCTTGTGACTTGCAGTTGGTGCGGCTAGGTGATCGGCCATTTTATGGCTGATCTTCTTCTCCGTCAGCCCTCAGAGTCAGCTAGGACAGCCAGAGGAGCCGCCGCTCTTCTACAGCCAAGCACAGCCTCCTCAACGGTAGTCGCGCCCTCCAGGCACGACTTTCGACCCCTGCAGGGGTCTATCGGTGGAGGGAAACTAGCTGGACGAGGAGACAAGTCTCCTCGTGTGGCTAGAGGCGCCGCGATCCGGAACCGGAAGTCTCTTCTCTCTTTTCTTGATGCTGTCTGTGTTGCTTTCCATATTCACTGAGATCCGTTATATTTTGAAGGTCTTTTTAGTTTATCATATAAAGTAAGGACTGTGATTTCTGCAGCTAAGATGGTGACAGTGCCCACAGGATGATTTAAGCTGGGACCTAATTTCTTGCCACATTTACCCAGAAACAGGTATGAGGGGACCTGATAGCCCTTCTTCTGGTTGTGTTGCCATATTCGACCACAGGTGTGGAGCCCCCGTGGTCTTCCTGTATATGAGGCGGTGTGTCATCCCTCCAAAAGTCTTCCATAAACTCGCAAGATTAGTTTTTCTTGCCATGTATATGCATACATCTGAACTAGACTGTATTGTTTCTCTGGGTCATGTATGTGTGTGTGTGTATATGTGGGTATATGCATAATTTTTTTGTCAGGTTTATAAAGTGTATATTGGAAGTGATTACCCTTTGAGAGCTGTATGCAACATAATGTATGCTGATTAGTGTACATTAAAAGTGACAAGGAAGTTATTATCCTATCCTATCCTATCCTATCCTATCCTATCCTATCCTATCCTATCCTATCCTATCCTATCCTATCCTATCCTATCCTATCCTATCCTATCCTATCCTATCTAACAAAATGAAATTCAATGGTGAAAAAAGTAAGGTTCAACATTTAGGCAAGAAAAACCAAATGTACCGGTATAGTATAGGTGGTATCTTGCTCAATAGTAGTAACTGTGAGAGGGATCTTGGAGTCCTAGTAGACAATCACTTAAATATGAGCCAGCAGTGTGCTGCAGCTGCCAAAAAAGCCAACACAGTGCTGGGCTGCATTAACAGAGGGATAGAATCAAGATCACGTGAAGTATTAATGCCACTTTACAATGCCTTGTTAAGGCCACACTTGGAATACTGCATCCAGTTTTGGTCACCACAATGTAAAAAAGATGCTGAGACTCTAGAAAGAGTACAGAGAAGAGCAACAAAGATGATTATTTATTTTATTTATTTATTTAATTCGATTTCTATGCCGCCCTATTCTGAAAACTCAGGGCGGCTTACAACATAATCAGTAACATATAGAAATCAAATACATTATAAAACCCCTAGATTAAAAACCAATCATCCGAAAACAAACTTACAACAAACATACACTGGCTGGGGCAAGGTGTTAACTGCCCCAGGCCTGTCAGCAAAGATGTGTCTTCAACAATTTGCGAAAGTCAGAGAGGGTGGGGGCAATACGGACCTCTGGGGGGAGTTGATTCCAGAGGGCCGGGGCCGCAACAGAGAAGGCTCTTCCCCTAGGCCCCGCCAGGCGACACTGTCTGGCTGACGGGACCTGGAGAAGGCCGACCCTCTGGGCCCTAACCGGTCGCTGGGTTTCATGCGGCAGCAGACGGTCCCGTAAGTAACCTGGTCCAATGCCATGTAGGGCTTTATAGGTCATAACCAACACTTTGAATTGCGTTCGGAGACCAATTGGCAGCCAATGCAGCTCGCGGAGTGATGTTGAAATGTGGGCATTTCTGGGTAGGCCCAATACTGCTCGCGCGGCTGCATTCTGCATTATCTGAAGTCTCCGAACGTTTTTCAAAGGTAGCCCCATGTAGAGAGCATTGCAGTAGTCGAGCCTTGAGGTGATAAGGGCATGAGTGACTGTAAGAAGAGACTCCCGGTCCAAATAGGGCCGCAGCTGGTGCACCAGGGAAACCTGGGCAAATGTCCTCCTCGCCACAGCCGAAAGATGATGTTCCAAATTTAGCTGTGGATCGAGGAGGACACCCAAGTTGCGGACCTTCTCTGAGGGGGTCAAAAACTCCCCCCCCGGATGATGGATGGACAGGTTAAATTGTCTTTGGGAGGCAAAACCCACAGCCACTCCGTCTTGTCAGGGTTGAGTTTGAGCTTGTTAGCACCCATCCAAACCCTAACAGCCTCCAGACATTGGCACATCACTTCCGCTGCTTCACTGAAGTGACACGGGGTGGAGATGTAAAGCTGGGTATCATCAGCATACTGATGATATCTCACCCCGTGTCGTCGGATGATCTCACCCAGCGGTTTCATGTACATATTAAACAGCAGAGGGGAGAGGACCGATCCCTGAGGGACCCCACAAGGAAGGAACCTAGGGATCGACCTCTGACCCCCTGCCAACACCGACTGCGACCGACCAGTGAGGTAGGAGGTGAACCACTGCAAAACAGTGCCCCCAACCCCCAACCCCTCCAGCCAGCGCAGAAGGATACCATGGTCAATGGTATCGAAAGCCGCTGAGAGGTCAAGTAGCACCAGGATAGTGGAATGTCCCCTATCCCAGGGACTGGAGGCTAAAACATATAAGCAACGGTTGCTGGAATTGGGTATGTCTAGTTTAACGAAGAGAAGGACGAGGGGGGACATGATAGCAGTGTTCCAATATCTCAGGGGCTGCCACAAAGAAGAGGGAATCAAGCTATTCTCCAAGGCGCCTGAAGGCAGGACGAGAAGCAATGGATGGAAATTGATCAAGGAGAGAAGCAACTTAGAACTAAGGAGAAACTTCCTGACAGTTAGAACAATTAACCAATGGAAGAACCTGCCTCCAGAAGCAGTGAATGCTCCAACACTGGAAGTTTTTAAGAAGAGACTGGACAGCCATTTGTCCGAAATGATGTAGGGTTCCTGCCTGAGCAGGGGGTTGGACTCGATGACCTCCAAGGTCCCTCCCAACTTATTATTATTATTATTATTATTATTATTATTATTATTATTATTATTATTATTATTATTATTATTATTACTATTATCCTATTATTTGGAAGGTGCAATTGAAACACATAGAGGCAGTGGTTGGGGGGATCATGTTTCTTTTTATTTTAAATCCACTTTTTATTTTAAATCCACTAGGTCTCCAGAATCCAAAGCAGAACAGAGTGACTCTGAAAGTTTTAGGTGTAACCACTGCCACTCAGTGTATATAATCATAAATAGCCACTGCTCTTCAACTCTCCTAATTTTATCTCCTATGTCTCCACTCCTATATTTTTGTCTAAAGATTTCTCTTTGTTATGTGGGCACGAGTCTCTTACTCATGTCCCAGTCTGGGTTAAGTGGACTTGTGACATTGGGTGCTTGACCTCTCTATATGCCCTGCTTCCTATGCAAGTACCCCTATCAACTCAACTTAAATGAGAACTATCTTAATTTTGCTATTCGTATCTGTCAAGAGTGAAAAGATGGCAGCTACATGCCTCTCTATTTTCATCTTGTCATTAGAATGGGGGTCTCTGTGTTGTTTTCTACTGAGTTAGTTAGAGAAACAAAACCTCTCCAGTTCTACGGAAGCTGAGAGTTGGCAGTATGAAAACCTTTCAAGGACATTCTAGCAGGAGTGAAGAAGATAGCAGATGGTTCCCATAACAAAGAGAATTTGTTCATATAAGCTGCATGGACATTTGGGGATCTTTGGCTGGGGCAGTCATTGTTATATGGTATGGTATGATGCTTTGGGATTTTAGAGTTAGTTTTACCTCGCCTTTACCAGGCCATGTATTCAATAAACAGTAAGATTTTCAGAAAAGAAAATGATCCTGGATTTTTATTTGGATACTTTATATTAAATTTTTCACTCACTTAATTATATAAGTGTTATATCTCTTTTCCTGAAATATTATTTCAATGTATTAAACCTGTTTTCCTGAATTATTGTGCCTCCACACCAACTGGACAGCAGACCTATTGGCAAAAATGCAGAAACAAAACTCCTGTAATGCTCCGAATGATAAGTGAGCCCTATTTTTTGGCATCCCTGTTTAACGTGATGCCAAGAAGAGGAATATGTGAGATTAGGCTGAAGCTGCCATACTAAATATGAAGCAGATGTCAATAAAGGAGAATATTTGTAGCTCAGGATTGAAATGAAGGGTCATTGTTGCACTTGGTTGTTTTCTTGCAGACATTTTAATACTCAAACCAGGTAATATCATCAGTGCTAGTAGCAGTACTGGCACTGATGATGTCGCCTAATTTGGGTAATGAAATGTCTGCAAGAAAACAATCAAGCTCAAAAAGTACCACGGACCCTTCATGAAGCAGGCAGGAAAGCAGGATGACAAAAGCCAGGAATCTTGTCTACAAAATCCCTTAAGGGAGGTAGATTGGACAGAACCAAGTTGTTAAGGAAACAAATGAAAAATGTCACCTGAAGGTCTATGACATCGCCCAAAATGAATCTTCTTGACATCCAGCTCTATTGCACATGCCTACTTTTGAGGATATGTCATAGAGAGAAAGAGATCTTGTTCAAACAGAGTTAGATTTCCATATTCATTCCATCTTAGGCAAAGACTCTTTCCCCTTCTATTTTGGGAATCCTGTCTCTTCTGTTCAGATGTCTTATGTTAATATAGAATAATCACATTTGTTATCATGCCCTTCCCTGTCTGCATGTCGGTTTTATTCATTCATTCATTTATTTTACTGTTTGATGATTATATTGGACTTTAATTTTAATAGTCTTACTTTCTTCATAGTTTTATTTTCTTTGCTTTTCCTTTGTTTTAAATAACCTTAATTCTCAAACAGATGCAAAGGAAACATAGATGCTCAATAATATCTGTAATGAAAAATTAAATGTTATGAATCTGAGAAACTATTTCATCATCAATTCCCTACTTTTATCATTAGATGTTCCTTAGTGTTTAGATCTGGTCTTAGGATAATAATGTAACACTTGGGGAGGAAGATGCAGCATAGCAATCCAACACTGGAGGTCAAGATGGAGAAGACCTGCACGGCTACCATGGACTTTCCTTTTGTGCTCAGGTAGGTAGGCAAGAAGGAGACCCAGACACTGCAGAAGACCAGCATGCTGAAGGTGATCAGCTTGGCTTCATTGAAAGCCCCAGGCAGGTTTCTGGCCAGGAAAGCTACAGTGAAACAAATGGCAGCAAGGAAACCCATGTAGCCGAGGACAATATAAAACATGGTGACAGAGCCTTCGTTGCATTGCAGGATAATCACTCCAGGCTGGGTGTGGAAGTTAGAGTCAGGATATGGGGGAGAAACTCCAAGCCAGATGGAGCAGATGATAATTTGACCAGCAGAACAAAAAAGAATGATGGAGTTGGCCAAACCCTTTCCCAACCATCTTCTGACCCTGTTCCCTGGTTTTGTGGCCAGGAAAGCCAGCAACACTGTGATTGTTTTGGCCAACACAGAAGACACAGCTACTGAGAAAACAATGCTGAACACTGTTTGTCGGAGAAGGCAGGTGGCTTTCCTTGGTTGACCAATGAAGAAAAAGGAGGACAAGAAGCAGAGCATGAGGGAGACCAAGAGGATGTAGGAGAGGTCCCGGTTGTTGGCTTTGACCATAGGAGTTTCTAGGTATTTAAGGAATATGATTAAAGCCAATCCTGTTGTTAGAAAAAAGAGTAGGGCAAAAGAGATCAGAATGATGCCGAGATCCTCTTCATAAGACAGGAAAGTTATAACTTTTGGAATACACTGGACTCTGTTCTCAGTTGGATATTGATCATCTGGGCACTTGGTGCATTTTTCTGTATCTGAGAGAACCAAAAAGCAATATTTCTTTAATATTCCTATTTTCAAGAAATACCTGCTTTGGATATCACCTTATATTGAGAGACAGGAAAGCCATAGTAAATGGTAAATAGGAGGCTGTATATATATGCACACACACACACACACACACACACACACACACACACACACACACACACACACACACTTATATGTATAATTATAAAAATAACAAGAATAAAATCCAGACTGATATACTGAACATCAGACATGTCAAACACAAGGCCCAGGGGCAGGATGCGGTCTGCGACGTGGTTTCGTGTGGCCCGCAAAGCCATCTTGGAAACAGTGAGGGAACGGCCCCCACTGCCTTGGCTCTGGCCCAGGCCGGCCAGGAGCCAATGTACAATTTTGTGGTGGCCATCTATGCTGAAACACATTCAGTCTTAGCTCCACAAGGCCATCCAGAAACAGCGAGGAACCAGCCCCGGCCATGTTAGCCCTGCCCACTGGGCGCATGCTGCAGAGGTGTCACCCTTTGTGAGGAATAAAGAAATGCACCATTGTCTGGAAGTGGCCAGCAAATGGCCCTCACCTACTTCACATATCTGGCTTGATGGGCTCTGCCCTGGTCCCACCCCCTTCTACCAGAGACCCTCAGATCTGTCCCACTCCTGCCCAGGCCCCCACAGGAACCCTTGACATGAATGATGTAGAGCTGGCCACGTCCACCCAGTAGGCCACACCCACTCCACCCATGCCCATCCAGTAGGCTGCACCCACCCTGGCCACACCCACCTGGCCCCCCAAGAGCAACCGCAATGCTGATGCGGCCCTCAATGAAATTGAGTTTGACACCCCTGCCGTACATGGTGCCACAACTACCCTTCACTAAGGCAGCTCACCAAATTTTCATCCTACATTGGTTGGGTCCTGTCAAAGCTCATTGAGAAGGGAGTTCTATAAGGAAGGGGCTGTAACAGAATAAGCAGGTTTCTAAGGGCCCACAATGTGCCAATGTTTTAAGGAATAGACCTGAAACATGCCTATTATATCTGTTCTGGTGGGATAAGCAGATATCCTTAGGGAGAGGAAGTTCACATATACCCTGACTTTTGCCATGTGGGCCTTCAAAGGTGAACTTAATTGTACTTGGAAAGAAACTGGGAGCCTGTGAAGGTCACACAATAGAAGTGCAATATGGTTGAACATAGGGGAACTCAATAATGTGCATGTCATTGCATTCTGAACCTTCTGTATATTCCAGGTAGTTTTTAAGAGCAGCTGCATATAGAATATGTCAATGCTGCTAATATTGAATATTCTTGCTTTGACAAAATATGCAGAACTGTCTTGTACTTTTAGAGTTAATTCAGATGAGAATGGGAGAGGAGAGAAAAGTGTGCGGAAGGGAACGGAAGTGAATCTTTGCCTTCCAGGGTTAATTGTCAGACACATGACAAGCACATTGCAATAATTCAAACAGGAAGTGACCAAGACATGAGCAAGCCCCCTTTGGTCCAGGAAAGGATATAGTTCATACAGAAAAAACTATGTGTGAAGATTAGCTATGGCATTAACTGACCGGTGGTGGTGCAGTAATTAGAATGCAGTAATGCAGGCTAACTCTGCCCATTGCCAGGAGTTTGATCCTAACTGATTCAAAGCTGACTCAGCCTTCTATCCTTTCAAGGTCAGTAAAATGAGGGCCCAGATTGTTAGGGGCAATATGATGACTCTGTAAACTGCTGAGAGAGTGCTACAAAGCACTATGAAACAGTGTATAAGATTAAATGCTACTGCTATTGCCCTGCTCATTGAGTAGTAGCCATGAGTCTAGGAGGATCTCTAAATTGTGCACCACCTTCATCCAGGAGAGTGCCACTCTATTCAGAATAGGAGCTGGTTTATCACTAGACCTGCGGAGGTAAAAAAAAAAAGAAAGCCACTCAAACTTGCCAAGGTTGAGTTCAAGTTAGATTTTCCCCATCTAGATCCATAGAGCCTTCAGGTGCTTGGCCAGCTTCACAACAGCACTGCCTACCTATCAATGGATAGCATACTACTGATACCATACCTTGTGGTGGCCAATGATCTCACCTAGCAATTTTATGTAAATCTTAAAGAGAAAAGGAGAGAAATGCAAACCCTGAGGAATTCCATCTTGCTGGGGCTTAAGGCCCAATCTATATCCTTCAACAAAATCAACTGAAACTGTTTGTGAAAAAGGAGAACCATTGCAAAACACTGCCTCCCCTTCCCAATCCCCAAGCTGGTTCAGAGGAATATCTTGGTTGATGGTATCAAAAGTCATTAAGGGACCAGAAGAATCTGGTAGGTTGTACCAACACTGTATAGAAGTCTTCAGAGGTCATTTGTAAGAGCAACCAGTGTCATCTTGGTGTCATCAACTTGCGTACAACCATGCTCTCAACAAACTTCCACAAAAATATTGGACATGAAATATGTATTGTCTAACACTGTTAGGTCCATACCGAGGCTCTTTAGGAAGGGGTGCACTATTGCTCCTTCAGGAAAATTAGTGATACCACCCATTTCTAGAAAGGGGCATTAACCTGAGGGCTTAGGCTATCAACCTGCTAACAATTTATTTATTTATTTATTTTATTTATTCGGATTTGTATGCCGCTCCTCTCCGAAGACTCGGAGCGGCTTACAACATATATATATATAAACAATTGAACAAATCCGAGCAACATTAAAAATACAAACCCCATACATACTCATCAATCACACCACAATCAACAATCATCCCCAGGCCTGCCGGCAGAGGTAGGTTTTTAAATTCTTTCGGAAGGCCAGGAGGGTCGGAGAAACGTGGACTTCAGGAGGTAGTTGGTTCCAGAGGGTGGGCGCCGCAACAGAGAAAGCCCTCCCCCTAGGGCCCGCCAGACGACATTGTTTCGTTGACGGGACCTGGAGGAGGCCGACCCTGTGCGCTCTCACCGGTCGTAGAGAAGTATGTGGCAGAAGGCGGTCCCGTATTATTAAGAGCCTTTATAAGTTGTGAGTTTGCTTTAGTAAGTGTTATTTTATTTTAATGACTTTAAGTTTTTGCTTGATATAGTCTTTGTTAAGATCAGCAGTTAGCTGACACCTGCCTTGAAACTGGAAGAAGCTAAATGCTTCAGTTATAGGAAGTTTCAGTCTAGCTGACCAATTATGGATTGGTAGATTTTATTCCTAATAATGATAAATTTAGCTTATATCCCTTCTCTCACACTGATATCCTCAACAAAGATTTTATGGGAAGTCCTCTGTTTGGTTTTTTCGTGTCCCTTGAACCCAACCTCTGTCTCTCCATGGTACTCCCAACTAGATATTTTCTGCTTTTGTGGTTCTTTGATTTTAATAAATGTTGATTATTTGATATATCCTTTGACCTGTAAAGTAAAGTTTGTATGAGTGATCAAGAGCCATTGACCTTAAACTGATCCTCAGGTTTCAGAGTTCAGATGTTTCTAACAAAAGTAAACGCAGAAGGATGGTTCCAAACTGACAAATAGAAGAGATGTTTCCTGGGGCAGAAGTAACCTTGCACAATCCACCATGTCCTTCTATCTCATCCTTCCAAATCTAGTTTAATGAAGAGAAGGATGAGGGGGGACATGATAGCAGTGTTCCAATATCTCAGGGGCTGCCACAAAGAAGAGGGAGTCAAGCTATTCTCCAAAGTGCTGGAAGGCAGGACAAGAAGCAACGGATAGAAACTAATCAAGGAGAGTAGCAACCTAGAACTAAGCAGAAACTTCCTGACAGTGAGAACAATTAACCAGTGGAACAACCTGCCTCCAGAAGTGGTGAATGCTCCAACACTGGAAGTTTTTAAGAGACTGGACAACCATTTGTCTGAAATGGTATAGGGTTTCTTGCCTGAGCAGGGGTTTGGACTAGATGACCTCCAAGGTCACTTCCAACGTTGTTGTTGTTGTTGTTGTTATTATTATTATTATTATTATTATTATTATTATTATTATTATTATTATTATCTCCCATTGAAAATGAAGAACAACAATAGTCAAACTTAGATGTGTCTTTTAACATACACATTCACCTAAGGTCTCTGAATGAATCCAGTACCCATTTATCCAATGTCACCCACCTTTCTGAGTGGAGATGGTCCCCTCTGGGCAAGGAACACAGTCATAGCAGCAAATTGGTTTCCCTTCTCGAGCCTGCTTGAAAAATCCAGGATGACAATTGTCCACACATTTGGACAGAGGAAGAGACTAAGCAAAAAAAAAAAAAAAAAGGAATGCCAGATAAAATGTGTTAGAACTAACCATCTATGGAAAATGGAGATGGATATGCCATTAGCCAAGAAGTCTCCAAGCTTCACTTTGGCAAATATGAAATCTCTAATTCTAATTCTAATTCAAGACAGATGTAGGAGATGTAACTTCTAGCAGATTCTTCATTTAGTTCCTCCCTTTTGCTTCTGCCATATCACATTATAGGTAAAGAATTTTCTACTTGATAAAGTCTGGAGGGATGGAATTGAGTAAAGATATAAGCATTAAATTACAACCAATGGGTTCCTCCTTATGGTTGTATTATCATGCATTCCTGCATTCTTTGTATATCTATGACTTTAAAGTATGATGATCTATTCATGTTAAATATTAGATTAAAATTTATCCTAAAACTATTCTATCAGATTTATTAAAATAGAATAAAACTGCGATGAAGAAAGAAATTAGTAGTATCTGAAAAAGTTTCTTCTGGACTATGTAAAACATTGCAAAGCCCCCCCCTTCAAAGTAGTCAAAAACAATCTCCCACTTAAAATACAAAGCAAATATTCCCTAAAATTATGTGCTGTCAACCTTCAATTTTTTTGTTTATTTGTATATTTATTTGTTCAATTTACATGACCTGCCATGCTTCTAATATAAGACTAAAACTGACTGCCTTGTTTCTGGAACAGTAGTGAGATGAGATGGAGGTTGTATCATGAGAACATATCCCTCAAAAAATGTCTGTTGAGATTCTCAGTCATCCAGGTTATTGTTGTTCTAAAGGTGCTTTTCTAACGAGGCAACTGGATTTCCTTGTTTTTCTTCAAAGACATTTTGGCTTCTCACCCAAGAAGCTTCTTCAGCTCTGACTGGATGGTGAGGAACATAAATCCTTCCATTTCCCACCATCCAGTCAGAGCTGAAGAAGCTTCTTGAATGAGAAGTGGGGTTAATACAGAGCAGAAGGGGGTGGGGACAAAACGCGGGGAAAGAAAGAGGAAGGAAACCTTTGACCTTCACACTAATGGGATAAAGTGATATATGACAGCTAATTTAGGGAGGGAACATGCTGATAATTGAACTGCTCAGAGGAAGAGAACTTAGATCTTAGCATAAACTTCGTTATGCCTGTGCCAACATTTTGAAGCAATAAAAGACTTCTAGGGAAATCAATGTCTGGAAGTTCTTTGAAGTGTTTCATTAGCCGGAACCATAACAGAAACATCTTCAAAGAAAAACAAGAAAACCCAGTTGCCTCTTGAGAAAAGCACCTTTGGGGTCCCTCAAAAAAGGTAACCCAGGCAACTTTGGCTGCAGCTACAACTAGATGAGACCAACTGTTAAGGGAAGATAAATCCACATTTATTATTTGTCAATTTTGGACCCTCTTTTTTTGCCTATGTAGACATAAAGTAGTGAACAATCAAGATAAACAATGACATTCAAGAGGTTTTCAGATAAAAAGCCCTCTTAATAGTCAAAGGGCAAATCTAAGTAGCATTTCTTTTCAGATTGTCTGTTTTTACTTCCAATATCAGGAACAACATCACAGAATATAATATTCCCCAATCATGACAAGGTAAATCTGAATTCCATCGATTATTTCCCAATATGACCAAAAGAAGCACTATCAATTCTTCATTTAATTTCATCAAATTCAGTCCAAACCTGTATTCTTCTTCTTCTTCTTCTTTTACTAATTTTGAGCAAGGAACAAGCAAAGTGAATGCTATCAGGACCACAATACCCAGCACTCGATAGCTCCTCTCACCATTTTATGGAGATACTAAATTCAGAGGGGATATAAAAGGGCCATGATCTGTGGCTTAAACAATAGCCATCCAGAATCCATGTTCTAGATGACTGAACCAGCTTAAAACAGTGTTCCATGTTATAACACCTGAATGACATCCTAACAGAATAACAGAGTTGGAAGGAACCTTGAAGGTCTTCTAGTCCAACCTCCTGCTCACCCTGGTCAATAGTTACAGTGACTAGGCTTGCCTCACTGGAAATGGGCCCTAAGGCTTTGGCAAAAGAGAAAAAAAAATACCGATATTTTCCCCACCACATTGAGCAAATTTAGCTGTGAGAGTGCATCTTGATTAATAGTTAGACTCTGTCTTGCAAAACTCCCCAGGTGCTCTTTGATGACGTTCTGCTTGGAAAGAACCACCAACATTATGATGTTCAGATCTGCTGTTACATCTCCACTGTGGTCCAAGTAAAGTTTCCTCCAGGAAAGGTTGCAAAACTCATTCTTCTCCAGAAAAGGATGGAACTAGAATTGAACATTTAAGACTTTTAAGAGGAGAAGTATGTCTACTTTAAAGATGAGAAGGACTAGGAGTGACATGATAGCAGTGTTCCAATATCTCAAAGAAGAGGGAGTCAAGCTATATTCCAAAACACCTGAGGGCAGGAAGAGAAGCAATGGATTGAAATTAATCAAGGAGAGAAGCAACCTAGAACTAAGGAGAAATTTCCTGACAGTTAGAACAATTAATCAGTGGAACAACTTGCCTCCAGAAGTTGTGGGTGCTCCATCACTGGAGGCTTTTAAGAAGAGTTTGGACACCACAATTGAACATCAACAATAAGAGTCATATTGGTCTCCCGGAATGGAAAATTAGACCTTCGGTTGTTGGATGATTGTTGGGTTCCCATACCTGCCAGGGCTGCAGCCTTGGAGTTGCTAACTTCTCTTCACCCTCCTTCTTTCCCCTCCTGGATCTGGAAGAATATGCAGCTTTCAAGACCTGGGCTAGAGTTTTAATGACACTGTAAAGATGATGGTAACTTCGGACCCATATACTCTTTCTTTTCTGTTTGCTTTCCAGTGGTGCTTTTTGGGTGCATCTCTTCCGGCCTTTGACAGAGAAGACATGCTTTGAAAGAGAACAGAGAAAAGAATGATCTTCAAATTTATCTTCCATGAAAACGTCAGGTTGATAATAATAATCCTTTGGTCTTTTTTTTTCCTGAAAAGCAAAGGTCCAAATACTATGGATATATCTGAGATATTTGTTCTGTTTTATTTTATATGTTCCCAAGAATGTTGTGATCCAGACTTTCCCTACAATGGGTCCTGGCAAATGCTTAAGCTCTATATGGAAAGGAAGAATTCTGTCCAGCAGAAAATCATATTCCATGAAATGAACTAATACATTGACTTGTCTCCACTTAGTGATGGCATTCCTGAGGGATGCTGTAGGTTTAATCATTGAGAATAGTTGTGATATAACAACACAAATCCCATTCCTGAAAAGCACAGGAGACAAAGTTCTTATGAAATGCTCTCCGTTCTCTGTGTCTGAAGCAAACAGACCAATCAAAGTCCACCTGAAATGGAGGAGCACTTGGACAATCGCTGGATAGTGGAATCCTAATTTGGGGAAAATCCGGTGGAAAAAAGGGAATTGATTTTTTTCACTCAAAGCCTCTGAAACAATTTTATCACTGACCTGGAAAAGCAATGAAGAATGCTGTGTTATATTTGGGGTCTGATCAAGTAAAAAATATTAGCTTTTAATAACTCTGACCTGGTTCTGATGAAAAATTATTTTTGATTAGCCCTTAGACCATATGTTTCTAATGCAAATTATATTTATTTATCATCTCTACCATTTACTGCAATCGACTTCAGATATGAAGATATCAACTGAACTGTTTTGTTCAAATAAAGAGGCATACTATACAGACATTTTGATTTCTGATCACACAGGAAATATGTTGTTTTAATATAAAGATACCAAATAGGTCTTGCATCTAATATGCAGTCCAAGATATTGACTTCTTACACAGTTGAATTCAAATCATAGTTGTGTTACATCTATCTCAAAAATCCACAAATACAACTTTGTTCATCATAAGGGACTTAGTTAAATCTTCCATAAACATATGCTCAAATCTTGCTTGAGTAAATATTGCCCATTTTAGGCATTTCTGAGTTTCAATATTGAACAATTTGGAAGCTCATCCATTTCAGTGTGCCAACCCCACCAAGTTTATATATACAAATATATATATATATTCTCCCGGCGACGTTTCGACGAAGTCCCATTTGTCATCTTCAGGCTGGTGCTTTCGGCTTCATGCTTCTAGGAGCAATGTGTGATCATAGCTGTTTCTTCCTTTTATCTGCCAGTGGGGGTTTGAACTGATTGGCTGGGAGCTTGGCTGTGTTCTGATTGGGTGGAGGTGTGTTCTGATTGGTTAGGGGCTTGGCTGTGCTCTGATTGGATGGGGGGTTGGCTGTGTTCTGATTGGCTGGGGGAGTGTTCTCAACTGGATATGGCAGACATTATTTATATATGTATAAAATTTGCCAATAGAGAGCTCCAGCAGTTAGGCTATGTTTTGCATATTTCAGCCTATAGAAAGTCCTTCCCAGGGGCCTTCAAGCCTTTTATAATGAATTTCACCATGAACTGATTAGGGGAAAATAGTTTATATATTAGTCTATATGCTTGTAATTTTTCTGATAAAACTTTGTAGAACTACAATTTTTTCTTCTTCGCTTCTCATCCAAGAAGCTTCTTCAGTTCTTGTATGAGAAGCAAAATGTCTTCAGGGAAAAACAAAGAAAGTCCAGTTGCCTCTTGAAAAAGCAATGTTGGGACAACCATGACCTGGATGACTAAGAATATTATTTTGGCTAAGATCATCTACAAAATATGAGGTTCCCATTACAGAATACCCTTTGATTGGAAACAGAGCCTCTCCTCACCTTCCCAAGAAGTTCCCACAACAATGGGGATGGTGTCATAAGAGGATATGTCTGTTTTGATCCTTTCCCCCCTCCCCATTGTGAATCCTAGTCCATAGTCATGACACCTACAATGCCATGGTGAAAAGCATCTTTTGAATTCCATAGAAAAGATATGGAGTCTATTGCTCACCCACAACCACCACACCCATTTTACCAGACAGAGAAATACACACACACACACACACACACACACACACACACACACACACACACACACACACCTGTGGGACTTTGTAGGGGCCTCCTAAGGTTGACATCTGGAGGGAGATGTCCCTGGCAGCTCCATCATGAAGAGCTAAAATGTGGTCCTTCCTTCCACAGCTGTAGTTGGGAACATTGGCTTCTCCAGTTGAGAGCATATCCAGTAAGGCCTCTGAAGTGGCAATAGCATTCATATTTTTGTCATGGATGTTGTAGCCCAGAGTGAGATTGAGCAAAAACTGGAGGTTGTTGTTGACCACTTGAATGGCAAAAATGAAGCCAAGGATTCTAGACTTATCAGTAGATAAACTACTGTAAAACATATTCAGGTCATCATCATCATCATCATCATCATCATCACCATCACCACCACCACCATCATCAAATATTTTTATATATTCCCCTTTATCTTCAGAAGCCTATTGAGTCTTAATCCAATTTTGATCCAAAATGAGAGACTAACTATAGTCACTCACCACTATTTAATTTTTATGAATATTGAGAAGATGGGATGGGGATAGTCTTCCAACAAAGTTAATAGTTGCAAATATGTCATTGTTTGTAGTAGAACCTATTTTTATTTGTCCAATAACTAGTATTCAAAATCCAGGAATCATTAAAGTAGAACCACCAGAAAAGGAAGGAGGTATTTCATGTGTGACCCAGAAAAGCAACTCTAAAACAAATCAGTCTATTTTTATAAGCATTTGGCTATGAATATCAATGAACAGTCATAAACATACAGAAATATGCTGGGCAGAGGTGACTATAACTCTTTTACTAATTCAGTTTTGAAGTGCTGAAATCAAGATTGGATGTGAAGGGGAAAATTATCTGGATTCTTTCAGGGTTTTTTTTTCTTTTGCCTGATCTTTAGATTTGGGACACTTCCTTAAAATAAAAGAGAGGAGCCATGGAAATCAACCAATTCAAGAAATTAAGCATGTTCTGCAGTCTAGGTGTTAAGTGAAATAAGAAGAAAAATAGAAGATTGTTAGAAATGCAAATGGAGGGAATGCAATCCCATCATACTGAATGACTTACGAGTGAGACTGACTAGAAGGAGCCCTGTTGAAAGGCAACTTTGTATGTGACAGTTGTGTTGCAGTGGTGACCACGCTAATGATATGGTCCCCTGGCTTGTAATAGCTCCATGATTTTTTCCCATCCTGGTGCTCCAAATTTAGCTGACACTTCAATTTATGCTTCCCAGAGACTGGCTGGGACAATAGCAGCATCAGAAGCAAAAGGACGAGGTCCATAATTCATATAACTGATTTCAACCTCCTTCCCATTTCTATAGAAGAACAGCAAGAAGAGTTAGAAGAATTCAAATTACTTTCACAAGATGGAAATACCAGTGCTTTTCCTGATTCAGACAGAGACAAACTGAGCTTCATGTGGAAAAGGACAGAAAGGTACATTCATGGGCAAAGCCCCTACATGTCCTAAAGCTTGTATCACACAGAGTGTCACCTGAGGCATCTATCCTTTTCTAATGAAAAATCCCTTCCGTGTTTTCTTCAGTCTGATGTTTACTGCAAAGGCGGTCACTGGGGAAGCGGCAGAAATGGTCTCAAAGGAAGGCCAGGATGGCGATAATTACAAAGAGAAGCAACTTCTCCTCTGGGGATTCTAAAGTTCTTTTGTCTACTTCCATGTGCAGGGCGGTAGCTGGAGAAAGCATGTTGGTGAAAAATCACAGATACGTCTCTGGAGGCACTGTCCCAAAGGTGCTTCTTCAAGAGGCACCTGGACTTTCTTGTTTTTCTTTGAAGACGTTTCGCTTCTCATCCAAGAAGCTTCTTCTGCTCTGACTGGATGGTGAGGAATGGAAGGATTTATACTCCTTACAGACAGCTGGTCATTTGCCTCCTTTTAGAGAGTCGTTGAGGCCCCTTGGAGGTTTATCTGTATCCTTAGGTGATCTTGAGGACAATGTTCTAGCAATATAATTCTTTTTCATGACACCTAATTAAGTCTCACGAAAGTTACAGGTAGTCCTCAACGTATGACCACAATTGAGCCCAAAATTTATGTTGCCAAGTGAAACATTTTTTAAATTGAGTTTTGCCCCATTTTGACAACTTTTCTTGCCACTGTTGTTAAGTGAATCATTGCAATTGTTAGTAACATGGTTGTTAAGTGAATCTGACTCCCCCATTGACTTTGCTTGTCAGGAGGTCATAAAAGGGGATCACATGACCCGGGACACTGCAACGTCATAAATATGAACCAATTGCCAAGATTTGAATATTGATCATGTAGCCATGGCGATGCTGCAATGGTCTTAATGGTGAAAATTGATCATTAGTCACCTTTTTCAGTGCCATTGTAACACTGAACGGTCACTAAATGAACTGCTGTAAGTTGAGGACTATCTGTAACAGCCTGTGGACTGCATGAATGTGTAAATTGGGAGAAAGTTATAGATTGGATAGAAGTTTTTATTTTTTTTCTTGACCACTCTCGACATTATCCTTCCACCATCATGTAAGACGCCAAGATCCGTAATATTTTGAAGTTTCTTATTTTATTAAATAAACAGTGGCCTGATTGGTCTGCAGCTGAGATGATGGTGGTGCCCACAGAGTATTGAATAGTGAGACCGGATTTCTTGCACATCCACCCAGAAGCAGGTTTGAGGTTACTTGGTGGCCCTTGTGATTATGTGTATATACTTTTTGGGACAGTGTCCCCTTTAGCTTTTCCATATTTGATGCTATGTGTGAAAACCACCCCAAAGAATGACAATTGCTTTTGGGAGTCCCTGTGTTCCTCATATATCTGGGTCAATTTTGATAGGGGGGATTACATGTCCTGTCTGGAGGGGGGAACTTAATCCACTTTTGATCCAAAATGAGAAACTAATTATAGTCACCCATCACTATTTAATTTTTATGAATGTTGAGAAGATGGGATGGAGTTAATAGTTAATAGTTACAAATATATAGCACTATTCATAGTAGAACTTATGAACTTTCATTGTCCAATAAGTAGTATTCAAAAATCAAGGGATCATTAAAGCAGAACCACCATAAAAGGAAGGAGATATCATGTTACCCAGAAAAGCAACTTTAAAAACAAATCAGTCTATTTTTATAAGCATTTGGCTATGCTATAAATTGACACAAGAGGTATCTTGCATAGAACATCTGAATATACAGAGAAGCTTTATTCCAAATACATTTCAGATATCTCTTTGATTACTTTCCATCCATTGCTTCTTGTTCTGTCTTCAAGTGCTTTAGAAAACTGTCTTCAAAATTGTACTTAAATAATTTCAATGTCCTTTCTAAAACTGAGGATTTATGAAAAAAACGAATAACAAAGCTGGAAGGGACCTTGGAGGTCTTCTAGTCCAACCCCCAGCTCAGGCAGGAAACCCTGTATCATTTCAAACAAATGATTGTCCAATCTCTTCTTAAAAACTTGGAGCATTCACAACTTCTGGAGGCAAGTTGTTCCACTGGTTAATTGTTCTAACTGTCAGAAAATTTCTTCCTAGTTCTAGGTTGCTTCTTTTCTTGACCAGTTTCCATCCATTATGTCTTGTCCTGCCCTCAGGTGCTTTGGAAAATAGCTTGACTCCATCTTCTTTGTGGCAGCCCCTGAGATATTGAAACACTGGTATCATATCACCCCTTGTCCTTCTTTTCATTAAACTAGACATACCCAATTTCAGCAACCGTTCCTTATATGTTTTAGCCTTCAGTCCCCTAATCATCTTTGTTGCTCTTCTCTGCATTCTTTCTAGAGTCTGAACAACTTTTTTATGTTGTGGCACCCAAAACTGGATCAACAAGTTCTTCTATTAAAAACATTGGTTAAGTCATCAGTATAGCAATGGAATTAAGGCTGCCCCATTCACAGCTGACTCCAAATCTTAAAGCAGCGGTTCTCAACCTGTGGGTCGCGACCCCATTTGGGGTCGAACGACCATTTCACGGGGGTCGCCAAACAATGCAGTCTGCCATTTCCCCCCCTTTTCCTTAGCTGTGCTACGCCATTCCCCCCCTTTTCCTTAGTTGTGCTACTCCCTCCTATTCTATTGGCTTTTGAAAGCCAATAGAATAGACTCTCTTGAATAGAGTCTAATTCTATTGGTTTTCAAAAGCCAATAGGAATTGTCCAGGCTGTCTCTGCCCTGCTGAGCCCACCAAAAGTCCCAGTCTGCAAACGGTGCTGCAAGTTGTCTGCAGTGAAGGCGAGCTCTCTGGAAGTTTCCACCCCTCCCTACTGAGAACTACTAAAACTGTAAGTAAAAGAGGGCCGGGGTGGGAGGTGGGAGGCTTGCGGGTGCAGGGAGGGTTTTTGGCGCATGTGGGGCCCGGCAGGTGGCTTAACTCCCTTGGGCTGGGCCAGCTGGTGGCCCAGCCCATGGTTGCCCTTTGCCGTCACTGCTGCGGCCGCCCAGGAGCTCCTGGGCCTGCCTGCCGCCACCCCAAACTGGCGGCAGTGAAGGCAAGGCTAGCAGGGTAGTGGCGGGCGCAGGGAGAGTTTTTTGTACGCGTGGGGCCTGGCGGGTGGCTTACCTTCCTTGGGCTGGGCCAGCTGGTGGCCCAGCCTGTGGTCGCCCTGCGCCGTCGCTGCCGCGGCCGCCCAGGAGCGCCTGGGCCTGCCTGCCGCCGCTGCCCCAAATGGGCGGCAGCAAAGGCAAGGCTAGCGGGGCAGCGGCGGGCGCAGGGTCGGGGTCACAGCCTGAAAAAGGTTGAGAACCGCTGTCTTAAAGCATCCTTGTAGTGAATTGTTGTTGTGTTTTTGCCTTGGGGGAAAATGTTTGGGAACACATCCATGCCAGGTCAATATTTTATAAGCTGAAATTGACAAGTTCCGCATAGTAGGTGGAACCAACCATTTTTAGATGATTTGAATGTCTGCAGCTATGTGTAAAGTGGCATGGAGAAGGAACTTTCTACCTTTTCCCTTTTCCTTAGGTATTTTTCTTTAAGGAAGAAGGCATTTTCCAAAGTATGTTTGGATAGTGAAGCCTCAGATAAGACCTCCTGCTATTTTCTATCTAAGATTATTTTTCCATTCACATGATACAATACTGAAAACTTCCCAGTCGAGAGAAGAGGATCACGTGGCTTGTCTGGATAAGAGACCAATCTAGTCTCAAGCCTTTTCTTCTTTTTTTTTTCCGGATTGAGTCTTCACAGAGGTTGTTGAGCCTGTTAGGTGTGTTTTTGCAATCGGGACATTCATGCTGGGTCATGTCCTGAAAGAATGTTGGGAGAGTGATGACTCAACCCCAAAGATATGAAACTCTGAGATCCCAGAAGATTTTTGATGTCACCTAACATCTGCAGAAATAATTGTAGTAGGGTCATGCAGAACTAAGGGTTATCTGCATGTTCTTGACAACCCACTCTAATGCCCTCACCTATTTTCGAGAACAAGTCAGAGAGAGAAAGAGACCATGTTAAGAAGTTCCATATACAGTATATCTAATTTTTGGCAATGGAAACTGTTGCCCGGGACCAGACAGAGTGGCGCCAGTCTTGTGCACATGCGCATGGCGCGAAAACACTCTGTTCCATTGGTTGACATTGTCCGGGTTTCTGGCCATATAAAAAGGCTTGCGTGCTTTTGTTTTTGCTTGGGTGTTGTTAGAAGGAGAATAAAGAGTTGTTCAACATTGCCATGTGTCTTCATCATTCGCACGTGATCGAAGTATACAAAACTGGCAACGAGGATTGAATCCTTTGCAAGCTGACACAAGCGTTTTAAGGACTTACCTAGGAAGTCCTGAAGATGGCGTCTGAATCAGCGTCCCAGCCTGCCAGTATAGCGTCGCTGGAGGGTGAGCTCGGCTAAAGGACCCTTTCCCCAAACAGCAGTTTGCAGAGGAGCGAGTTGTGAAGGTCGTCATAGTATGATGGCGAAGATTGGCTGTTTGTCTGATTTTGATGTCTCACACCCAGAGAGATGGAATTCCTACATAGCAAGGGTGGAAAATTACTTCAGAGTAAATCAGATTAGAGAAGACGGCTTGAAGGCTGCAACTCTTTTGTGTGTGTGTGGACAGGAAGCTTTTGAAATCGCAGAGAATCTGGTGGCCCCTGCACCTCTGGAGTCAGTAACATATAGTGACTTGAAGAAAATGTTGAAGGAACACTTCCAGCCAAAGTTACATGTTATTGCTTGGAGGCATGCGTTCGAGTGGAGAGACCAGAGGCCAGGTGAATCTGCTGTGGACTTCATTGCGGCCTTAAGGCGAGCAGCCAGACCTTGTGAGTTCAAGGATCTGGAAGAGAGGCTGCGAGATCGTTTTGTATGCGGTTTAATGAACAGAGACTTACAACAGAAGATTTTTGCAAAAGAAGATGTCTCTTTCCAAGACGTGCTATGAGAGGTGACAGCTGAGGAAGCAGCAGGAGGGGCTGTGAAGGCCTTACGGCTCACTAAGAACCCTCCAGACACAACTACCATCCATCAAGAGGACGCTCAAGAAGGATCAGAAGTGGATCTTGAAGAAGAGGTTGATAGAATTCACCAGCCAGCTGAGAGGAGGCAGAAGGGACGTCCAGTCTAGGCCCCAGCATCTCTTTAATGCTTCGGGTGCAGAGGACACCACAAGCGAGCTGACTGCACGTTTCGCTCAGCCATTTGCAGGGCATGTGGCAGGCAGGGCCACATTGCATCCGTCTGTTTGAGTCGCCAGAAGGTTCAACCTCAGGAAGAATTGCTTCAGAAAGGTACCAGGGTCCCCAGCCAAAACAGGTTGGGTTTCTGCGCATCGTGCAGGAGTATTCTAAGAACAGGGTCACAAAAGCCCCTTAAGAAGAAACTTTCCATTAACATAAGGTTGCAAGGGGTTCCCCTATCAATGGAGTTGGACACTGGGTCCGCTCTCTCAATTATTTCAATTAACACATTCAAAAGGATATGCAGCAGCAGTGGCCTTTGAGTTAAACTCAGGCCGTCAAACCTAATACTTACTGATTTTCAGAATTCTGTGGTGTGTGTTAAGGGGGAGGCCACCCTTAGAGTACAGCATAAGGATTTTGAAGGTCCCCTAGATGTGGTTGTTGCTGGGGGTGAACGTACGAGTCTTATTGGACTCAATTGGTTTGAGGCTCTGGGAATCCAGGTAACTGGGCTGCACCATTTGCAAACGTTGAGCCTTGCAGAAGTCTGCAAGGAATTTGCAGATGTGTTTAGTTCAGAGCTAGGATCCTACAAGGGGCCTCCAATTTCTCTACGGTTAGACCCAACCATCACGCCCATCAGGGTTAAGCCTAGGAGGGTACCTTTTGCCCTCAAAGGCAAGATTGATGCTGAGCTGGACAAATTGCTCCAGCAGGGCATTCTAGAACCTGTGGATTCTAGTCCATGGGAAACCCCCATAGTAACACCTCTAAAGGCTAATGGGGACATACATACATGTGCAGACTATAAGTGCACAATGAATAAGGCACTGCAACACTGCAATAGCACACTTATCCAGTGCCTGTAGTAAGTCACATTCTGGCCTCCCTCAAGGGAGGGAGCATTTTTGTGAAGCTTGACCTGGCACAGGCCTATCAACAGTTACCTGTTGATGAGGCAGCTGCAGAGGCCCAGACTATTGTAACTCACAGGGGGGCCTTCAAGGTCAAGAGACTGCAATTTGGGGTAAATGTAGCCCCTGGCATATTCCAAAATGTCATGGAGAGCACACTTCGCGGTATTCCTGGATTCTGTCCCTACTTCGATGACATTCTCATTGCTGGGGAGTCATCCCAAAATTTAGCAGAAAGACTAAGGGGTGTCTTACTTCGTTTTCGAAAAGCAGGCCTTAAACTAAAGAAGGATAAATGTAAGATAGGAGTCACTTCTGCTGACTTCTTAGGATTCAGGATTGATGCTCAAGGTATTCACCCTGCTGAAACTAAATTGCAAGCTATCCAGCAGGCCCCAAGCCCTAAGTCTAAGAGTGAGCTGCAAGCCTTCTTGGGGCTACTAATTTTTTACCATGCATTTCTCCCACATAAAGCTACAGTAGCAGAGCCATTACACAGGCTCTTAGACAAGCAGGCTCCTTGGCAGTGGACTAAAGTCCATGGAAAGAGTTTCAATGAGGTTAAAGCCTTGCTCATTCTAATGCATATAAGTTTAAACAAACAAACAAATAAATAAATAAATGCTGTTTTAGTGCATTTCAATGAGCAACTGCCTGTTTCCATCGCATGCGATGCATCTCCTTATGGGTGGGAGCCATATTTAGCCATCTGAAGGCTGAGGGGACATAGATCCCTGTGGCCTATTACTCAAGGATTCTGTCTTCTGCAGAGTGAAATTACGCTCAAATTGACAGAGAAGCCTTGGCCATAGTGGCTGGCATTAAGAAATTTCATGATTTCTTATATGGCCGCCATTTCACGGTCTTTACTGACCATAAGCCCCTGCTGGGTTTGTTTACCACTAACAAACAGACCCCACATATCATCTCTCCTTGTATGCTGAGATGGTCCATTTTCCTAACGGTGCTGCAAGTTGTCTGCAGTGAAGGCGAGCTCTCTGGAAGTTTCCACCCCTCCCTACTGAGAACTACTAAAACTGTAAGTAAAAGAGGGCCGGGGTGGGAGGTGGGAGGCTTGCGGGTGCAGGGAGGGTTTTTGGCGCATGTGGGGCCCGGCAGGTGGCTTAACTCCCTTGGGCTGGGCCAGCTGGTGGCCCAGCCCATGGTTGCCCTTTGCCGTCACTGCTGCGGCCGCCCAGGAGCTCCTGGGCCTGCCTGCCGCCACCCCAAACTGGCGGCAGTGAAGGCAAGGCTAGCAGGGTAGTGGCGGGCGCAGGGAGAGTTTTTTGCACGCGTGGGGCCTGGCGGGTGGCTTACCTTCCTTGGGCTGGGCCAGCTGGTGGCCCAGCCCGTGGTCGCCCTGCGCCGTCGCTGCCGCGGCCGCCCAGGAGCGCCTGGGCCTGCCTGCCGCCGCTGCCCCAAATGGGCGGCAGCAAAGGCAAGGCTAGCGGGGCAGCGGCGGGCGCAGGGTCGGGGTCACAGCCTGAAAAAGGTTGAGAACCGCTGTCTTAAAGCATCCTTGTAGTGAATTGTTGTTGTGTTTTTGCCTTGGGGGAAAATGTTTGGGAACACATCCATGCCAGGTCAATATTTTATAAGCTGAAATTGACAAGTTCCGCATAGTAGGTGGAACCAACCATTTTTAGATGATTTGAATGTCTGCAGCTATGTGTAAAGTGGCATGGAGAAGGAACTTTCTACCTTTTCCCTTTTCCTTAGGTATTTTTCTTTAAGGAAGAAGGCATTTTCCAAAGTATGTTTGGATAGTGAAGCCTCAGATAAGACCTCCTGCTATTTTCTATCTAAGATTATTTTTCCATTCACATGATACAATACTGAAAACTTCCCAGTCGAGAGAAGAGGATCACGTGGCTTGTCTGGATAAGAGACCAATCTAGTCTCAAGCCTTTTCTTCTTTTTTTTTTCCGGATTGAGTCTTCACAGAGGTTGTTGAGCCTGTTAGGTGTGTTTTTGCAATCGGGACATTCATGCTGGGTCATGTCCTGAAAGAATGTTGGGAGAGTGATGACTCAACCCCAAAGATATGAAACTCTGAGATCCCAGAAGATTTTTGATGTCACCTAACATCTGCAGAAATAATTGTAGTAGGGTCATGCAGAACTAAGGGTTATCTGCATGTTCTTGACAACCCACTCTAATGCCCTCACCTATTTTCGAGAACAAGTCAGAGAGAGAAAGAGACCATGTTAAGAAGTTCCATATACAGTATATCTAATTTTTGGCAATGGAAACTGTTGCCCGGGACCAGACAGAGTGGCGCCAGTCTTGTGCACATGCGCATGGCGCGAAAACACTCTGTTCCATTGGTTGACATTGTCCGGGTTTCTGGCCATATAAAAAGGCTTGCGTGCTTTTGTTTTTGCTTGGGTGTTGTTAGAAGGAGAATAAAGAGTTGTTCAACATTGCCATGTGTCTTCATCATTCGCACGTGATCGAAGTATACAAAACTGGCAACGAGGATTGAATCCTTTGCAAGCTGACACAAGCGTTTTAAGGACTTACCTAGGAAGTCCTGAAGATGGCGTCTGAATCAGCGTCCCAGCCTGCCAGTATAGCGTCGCTGGAGGGTGAGCTCGGCTAAAGGACCCTTTCCCCAAACAGCAGTTTGCAGAGGAGCGAGTTGTGAAGGTCGTCATAGTATGATGGCGAAGATTGGCTGTTTGTCTGATTTTGATGTCTCACACCCAGAGAGATGGAATTCCTACATAGCAAGGGTGGAAAATTACTTCAGAGTAAATCAGATTAGAGAAGACGGCTTGAAGGCTGCAACTCTTTTGTGTGTGTGTGGACAGGAAGCTTTTGAAATCGCAGAGAATCTGGTGGCCCCTGCACCTCTGGAGTCAGTAACATATAGTGACTTGAAGAAAATGTTGAAGGAACACTTCCAGCCAAAGTTACATGTTATTGCTTGGAGGCATGCGTTCGAGTGGAGAGACCAGAGGCCAGGTGAATCTGCTGTGGACTTCATTGCGGCCTTAAGGCGAGCAGCCAGACCTTGTGAGTTCAAGGATCTGGAAGAGAGGCTGCGAGATCGTTTTGTATGCGGTTTAATGAACAGAGACTTACAACAGAAGATTTTTGCAAAAGAAGATGTCTCTTTCCAAGACGTGCTATGAGAGGTGACAGCTGAGGAAGCAGCAGGAGGGGCTGTGAAGGCCTTACGGCTCACTAAGAACCCTCCAGACACAACTACCATCCATCAAGAGGACGCTCAAGAAGGATCAGAAGTGGATCTTGAAGAAGAGGTTGATAGAATTCACCAGCCAGCTGAGAGGAGGCAGAAGGGACGTCCAGTCTAGGCCCCAGCATCTCTTTAATGCTTCGGGTGCAGAGGACACCACAAGCGAGCTGACTGCACGTTTCGCTCAGCCATTTGCAGGGCATGTGGCAGGCAGGGCCACATTGCATCCGTCTGTTTGAGTCGCCAGAAGGTTCAACCTCAGGAAGAATTGCTTCAGAAAGGTACCAGGGTCCCCAGCCAAAACAGGTTGGGTTTCTGCGCATCGTGCAGGAGTATTCTAAGAACAGGGTCACAAAAGCCCCTTAAGAAGAAACTTTCCATTAACATAAGGTTGCAAGGGGTTCCCCTATCAATGGAGTTGGACACTGGGTCCGCTCTCTCAATTATTTCAATTAACACATTCAAAAGGATATGCAGCAGCAGTGGCCTTTGAGTTAAACTCAGGCCGTCAAACCTAATACTTACTGATTTTCAGAATTCTGTGGTGTGTGTTAAGGGGGAGGCCACCCTTAGAGTACAGCATAAGGATTTTGAAGGTCCCCTAGATGTGGTTGTTGCTGGGGGTGAACGTACGAGTCTTATTGGACTCAATTGGTTTGAGGCTCTGGGAATCCAGGTAACTGGGCTGCACCATTTGCAAACGTTGAGCCTTGCAGAAGTCTGCAAGGAATTTGCAGATGTGTTTAGTTCAGAGCTAGGATCCTACAAGGGGCCTCCAATTTCTCTACGGTTAGACCCAACCATCACGCCCATCAGGGTTAAGCCTAGGAGGGTACCTTTTGCCCTCAAAGGCAAGATTGATGCTGAGCTGGACAAATTGCTCCAGCAGGGCATTCTAGAACCTGTGGATTCTAGTCCATGGGAAACCCCCATAGTAACACCTCTAAAGGCTAATGGGGACATACATACATGTGCAGACTATAAGTGCACAATGAATAAGGCACTGCAACACTGCAATAGCACACTTATCCAGTGCCTGTAGTAAGTCACATTCTGGCCTCCCTCAAGGGAGGGAGCATTTTTGTGAAGCTTGACCTGGCACAGGCCTATCAACAGTTACCTGTTGATGAGGCAGCTGCAGAGGCCCAGACTATTGTAACTCACAGGGGGGCCTTCAAGGTCAAGAGACTGCAATTTGGGGTAAATGTAGCCCCTGGCATATTCCAAAATGTCATGGAGAGCACACTTCGCGGTATTCCTGGATTCTGTCCCTACTTCGATGACATTCTCATTGCTGGGGAGTCATCCCAAAATTTAGCAGAAAGACTAAGGGGTGTCTTACTTCGTTTTCGAAAAGCAGGCCTTAAACTAAAGAAGGATAAATGTAAGATAGGAGTCACTTCTGCTGACTTCTTAGGATTCAGGATTGATGCTCAAGGTATTCACCCTGCTGAAACTAAATTGCAAGCTATCCAGCAGGCCCCAAGCCCTAAGTCTAAGAGTGAGCTGCAAGCCTTCTTGGGGCTACTAATTTTTTACCATGCATTTCTCCCACATAAAGCTACAGTAGCAGAGCCATTACACAGGCTCTTAGACAAGCAGGCTCCTTGGCAGTGGACTAAAGTCCATGAAAAGAGTTTCAATGAGGTTAAAGCCTTGCTCATTCTAATGCATATAAGTTTAAACAAACAAACAAATAAATAAATAAATGCTGTTTTAGTGCATTTCAATGAGCAACTGCCTGTTTGCATCGCATGCGATGCATCTCCTTATGGGTGGGAGCCATACTTAGCCATCTGAAGGCTGAGGGGACATAGATCCCTGTGGCCTATTACTCAAGGATTCTGTCTTCTGCAGAGTGAAATTACGCTCAAATTGACAGAGAAGCCTTGGCCATAGTGGCTGGCATTAAGAAATTTCATGATTTCTTATATGGCCGCCATTTCACGGTCTTTACTGACCATAAGCCCCTGCTGGGTTTGTTTACCACTAACAAACAGACCCCACATATCATCTCTCCTTGTATGCTGAGATGGTCCATTTTCCTGTCAGCATATGACTATACTTTAGTTCACAAACCAGGAAAAGAAATGGGTCATGCAGATGGCCTGAGCAGATTACCACTGAACCAATTAGAGCCAGATCCTGCTCCAGCCTATTAATATTCTGTCCATTCAGGAGTTGCCTGAGTCTCCCCTCAATGCTGGGGTCGTGGCTGCAGAAACTGTCACTGATCACACGCTTACACGCGTGCTGACATGGGTGTTGTCAGGATGGCCTGACAAGTGCCCAGATACTGAGTTCCAAAGCTTCTGGCACAAGAAGCATGAGTTTTCCACTTTCAAGGGTTGCCTGTTACGGGGCAGCAGGGTAGTGATCCCAACCTCACTGAGGTCTAGAATCTTGATCTCTCTGCATGAGGGACATCCTGGTATAGTCAGGATGAAAGTGCTTGCGCGCAGCCATCTTTGGTGGCCTGGCCTCGATAAAGCGATCGAGGCCCAGGTGCATGGGTGCCAAGTGTGCCAACAGTCTCGGCCTGAAATGCCTCAGGCTCCAGTACATAGGCGGGAGGAAACTGAAACCCCATGGTCTAGGGTGCACAGGGTCGGCCTCCTCCGGGTACCGTCAGCGAAACAATGTCGTTTGGCGGGTCCTAGGGGGAGGGCCTTCTCTGTTGTGGCGCCCACCCTCTGGAACCAACTGCCCCTTGAAGTCCGCGTTTCTCCCACTCTTCCGGCCTTCTGAAAGAACCTTAAAACTTATCTTTGCCGGCAGGCCTGGGGATGATTGTGGGTTGTTGTTTGAAAGTTGTACGTGTGTTGGGTGTTTATTTTTAATATTTTGATTGGATTTAGATTCTCTGATGTTTTGTATACGTTGAGTCTCCGGAGAGGAGTGGCATACAAGTCGAATAAATAAATAAATAAATAAATAAATAAATAAATAAATAAATAAATAAATAAATAAATAAATAAATAAATAAATAAATAAATATAGATTATGCTGGGCCCTTTCAGGGGCAATTCTTCCTGGTTGTTGTTGATAGCCATTCCAAGTGGCTAGAGGTTGTTCCTGTTTCCTCCACTACTACTGCCAGGACCATCCAGGTGTTGACAGGAATTTTTGCATCACACGGTCTTCCAGATGTTCTGGTTTCAGATAATGGCCCTCAATTTACCTCTTTTGAGTTCCAGGCTTTTCTTCAGGCCAATCTGATCTGGCATGCAACATTGGCTCCCTTCCACCCATCCTCCAATGGACTGGCAGATAGAATGGTGCGCACCACCAAAGATGCCCTCAAGAAACTGACTTATGGTAACTGGCATCACAGGTTAGCAGATTTCCTTCTTGCACACCGCACCACACCATGCAGTGCCATAGGGAAGAGCCCTGCTGAACTCCGCTGGGGTCGCCGCCTCATCACTAAACTGGACAGGTTGCACACTGACCAGGTGGCTTCACAGGTGTCACAACCACGGGCACCTAGGAGACTCCAGGTGGGTGATCCGGTTTGGGCACGGAATTATGGGCCTGGACATCTCTGAGTCACAGCTGTGTTCTGCAAGGTCTCTGGGCCGTTGTCATACAAAGTTGCCTTGGGTGACGGCCGCGTTCTTTGCAGACACATAGACCAACTGCGTTGGAGACTGGATTCTCACCCTTCCGCTCCTGGCTCTGCTCTGGTGGGGGGGAGGAGGACCATAATATGCATTCTGGGTCACAGTTTCCCAGGACTAACAGGCCCTCACTAGCTGCTACTGAGGCTGTTGGGAATTCATCCCAAGGTTCCACAAGTGCTCCTAACAGGAATTCGCTGGATAGGGGATCATCTCACACATCCATAATTACTCTAGACAGGGAGTCACACCGGGGGTATCCACAGTATTCACATATGTCAGATAGTGCTCCAGACAGGGAGACTGACTGGGGGTACCCACACAAATCACAAGCAGCAAGAGAAAAGCAATTCCATCAGGGGCGCTTGCCAAATTCTGCAATTACTCCCAAAAGGAGGTCTCCAGCAAAAGGGGTTGCCAGGGAGGCGACTCCTGACTCTGGCACCTCAGGCATGTGCTTGGGGGCCACAGAGTACTGGGGCACTTCCGCTACCCAGCCCTCTCCATCTTCTGGCCTTGGGCTAGAGGAACAGTGTTCCCAAGTGGGGTCCATTGTGGACTCGGGGATTTCCACCCCTCCAAGGTATGCTGGCTTAGACTTAGAGGGTCCAGCCAGCCAGCAGCTGGGTGGGTCAACCGGGTATTTGGGGCAGCAAAGTCCTGGCCTACCTAGCCTGGTAGGCGAGCAGGTAGGCCAGGCACCCTCACCAGGGTCACCTGGGAATTTGGAACAGCAACACCCTGGCCTGCCTAGCCTGGTAGGTGAGCAGGTGGGCCAGGCAATCTCTCCAGGCATTAGAAGGTTGCAGTGGGCCAAGTGCCCACCCAAACATCTGAGAGACTTTGTGAAGTTGCTGTCAAATCATGAGGGACCTGTTCATGAGGCCCCTGAATAATGGGAGCAACTCGTGGGTAGATTATTTTGTATTTTTTTTATTTCGGATACATTTATTGTATTACTAAAGATAGAAGGGGGTTTGCCAGAGGGCAGGCTTGAGTATTCCACACTCATTGCATTAGATTAATGAAACTGTATGACACTCTTCCCAATGCATGGCGTACATGTAAGTGCGCAAAGTATGTTCCATCTAGGGGGAGGGGTGTTGTGTCCTGAGCCTGCAAAAGCAGGCTCGGGACGTTGCATTGGTCCTGGGCATTCCAAAAGCTGCCTGGGACCAGACAGAGTGGTACCAGCCTTGTGCGCATGCGCATGGTGCGAAAACGCTCTGTTCCAATTGGTTGATGTTGTCCGGGTTTCTGGCCATATAAAAAGGCTTGCGTGCTTTTTGTTTTTGCTTGGGAATAAAGAGTTATTCGACATCGCCATGTGTCTTCATCATTCGCACGCGAACTAAGTATACAACAGAAACCTTCCCCCTCTCTCTTCTGGGAGTCTTGTCTCCTTGTCAACTGTCTTAAATTAATATATCCTGACTGTCTCATTTCTTATCTTGTCCTTCTCTGGCTGCATGACAATTTAGTTATTATTATTTTACTCTTAGGTGATTATCTTGCATTTTAATTTCATTATTCTCACACTGAATTCCATCATTCTTCATACACATGAGCCTAAGAAACTTCTTCAGTATCATTTCCCTACTTTTATCATTAGATGTTCCTTAGTGTTTAGATCTGGTCTCAAGATGATAATGTAGCACTTGGGGAAGAAGATGCAGCCCAGAAGCCCAGCACTGGAGGTCAAGATGGAGAAGATCTGCACAACCACCATGGACTTTCCTTTGGTGCTCAGGTAACTGGGTAGGAAGGAGACCCAGACACTGCAGAAGACCAGCATGCTGAAGGTGATCAGCTTGGCTTCATTGAAGGCCCCAGGGAGGTTCCTAGCCAGGAAAGCTACAGTGAAGCAAATGGCAGCTAGAAAACACATATAGCCCAGAACAACATAAAACATGGTGACAGAGCCTTCGTTGCATTGAAGGATGATTTCTCCAGGCTGGGAATGTAGGTCAGAGTCAGGGAATGGGGGAGAAATTCCCAGCCATAAGGCACAGATGAAAATTTGGCCAGCAGAACCAGAAAAGATGATGGAGTTGGCCAAACTCTTCCCTAACCATCTTCTCACCCTGTTCCCTGGTTTTGTAGCAAGGAATGCCAGTACCACTGTGATTGTTTTGGCCAACACAGAAGACACAGCTATTGAGAAGACAATGCTGAACACTGTTTGCCGGAGAAGGCAGGTGGCTTTTCTGGGTTGGCCAATGAATAAAAAAGAGGACAAGAAGCAAAGGAAGAGGGAGACCAGAAGGATGTAGGAGAGCTCTCGATTGTTGGCTTTGACAATAGGAGTTTGTAGGTATTTAAGGAATATGATTAAAACAAATCCTGTGGTTAGGAACAAGAGCAGGGCAAAAGAGACCAGAATGATACCCAGATGCTCTTCATAGGACAGGAAGGTTTTTCTTTTGGGGATACATTGGACTCGGTCCTCAGTTGGATATTGACCATCTGGACACTTGGTGCACTTTTCAGTATCTGAGGAAACAAAAAGTAATGTTTCTTTTATGCACCAATCTCTCCTTCCAAATGACTCACCTATCAGTTTACTGTACATTATAAAGAGGAAAGGAGAAGGGACTTAAGGCCTGAACTCTGTCCTCCAACAATACCAACTGAAACCATTTGAGAAGAAGAGAACCATTGCTAAAGTCTGCCTCTCATTCCCAATTCCCAATGCTGGTTTATATCTTCGTTGATGTTAACAAAAGCTTATGAGAGATCCAGAAGGGACAGTATGGGACAAACTGTTCTAAAAATGTTCCACAGTGTACGAAAGTTTGTATTATATGGTTGGACCCATGGAGAGACCCTTGGGAAAGGGGTTCACTATTGCCTCTTTCAGGACAGATGGTGATACTATCCATTCCTGAAAAAGACGTTAGCTACTTCAAGTTGAGATTAACTCCCAACATTTGAGGTTTTCTGAAAATCCCTTAAAATGTGATTCATTCAACAGAGCTGTAATAACAGGTTTCTGTGCACTGGTTGCATCATGCATAACATCTCAATTTATTCCAATCTTGCAATCTTAGTTTTTTAGATTTCATTGATTTAATTTGGGTTTGTAAAATATTTTATTGTTGGTTTTATAGTATGCCACCCAGAATAAATGGTGAACCCAGAACTATTGACTTGGGCTATAAGCAGTGCTTTTTTTTGTAAAAAGAAAGGGTGCCGGAACTCACACATGTAATTTCGCTCTGCAGAAGACAGAGTCCTTGAATAATAGGCCATAGGGACCTGTGTCCCATCAGCCTTCAGATGGATATATTTATTATATTTTATATTTATTAAATTTCTATACCGCCCCTCTCCCGTAGGACTCGGGGCGGTTCACAATCCAATAAAAACATATAAAAACAATAAATATTTAAAAATAAATTAAATTAATATTTATACAAGGCTGTTACTAAAAACCTGTTAAAAACCCATCTAAAACCTAAGCAGCCTTGTTTAAAAATTTTAAAACCCGAGGAGATCTAGGCCAGGCCGGCTTGATTGAAGAGATGGGTCTTCAATTCTCTTCTGAAGGTGCGGAGATCATGACATGTCCGGAGTTCTGGGGGGAGCTCGTTCCACATCGTCGGTGCCCCCACAGAAAAGGCTCTCCCCCTGGGCGCCACCAGCCGACACTACTTAGCCGATGGCACCCTGAGGAGGCCCTCTCTGTGGGAGCGAACTGGTCGATGGGAGGTATTTACTGGCAGAAGGCGGTCTTGTAAATAACTGGGTCCTATGCCATGGAGCACTTTAAAAGTGGTAACCAATACCTTGAAGCGCACCCGGAAAGCCACCGGCAACCAGTGCAGCTCGCGCAGGATAGGGGCCATTCGTACCCGCCAGGGTGCCCCCACTACCACCCGCGCGGCTGCATTCTGCGCCAGTTGAAGCCTCCGTGTGCACTTCAAGGGGAGCCCCATGTAGAGAGCATTACAATAGTCCAGTCTGGAAGTGACGAAGGCATGGGTGACTGTGCGTAGCGCGTCCTTATCTAGGAAGGGGCGCAACTGGCGTACCAGACGAATCTGGTAAAACATCCTCCCGGCCACGGCCGTCAGATGGTCCTCAAGGGACAGCCGTGAATCTAGGAGGACTCCCAAGTTGCGAGCCCTTCCCGTGGGGGCTACTGACTCACCCCCGATAGACAGCGATGGAGTCAGCTGGTTGTACCGGGACGATGGTAACCACAGCCACTCGGTCTTGGAGGGGTTGAGCTTGAGACCGTTCTTCCCCATCCAGATCCGCATGGCCTCCAGGCACTGGGTCAGCACGTCAAGAGCTTCATTTGGGTGGTTCGGGGTGGAAATGTACAGCTGAGTATCATCAGCGTACTGATGGAATTCCACCCCAAAACCTCGGATGATCTCACCCAGCGGCTTCACATAAATGTTGAACAACAAGGGCGAGAGGACCGACCCCTGAGGTACCCCACAATCAAGGGGCCTCGGGGTCGACCTCTGACCCCCTGTCAACACAAACTGCGTCCGGCCAGAGAGGAAGGAAGAGAACCACCGAAGTACGGTGCCCCCTATACCCAGCCCCGCCAGCCGGCGCAGCATGATACCATGGTCGATGGTATCAAAAGCCGCTGAGAGGTCCAATAGCACCAGGATAGAGGAGCAACCCCTGTCCCGGGCCCGCCAGAGATCATCCACCAATGCGACCAAAGCTGTTTCCGTGCTGTAACCCGGCCTGAAGCCCGACTGGAACGGGTCCAGGTACGACGATTCCTCCAGGTGCTGAGGGAACTGTCGAGCAACCACACTCTCAACAACCTTCGCAACAAAGCGAAGGTTGGAGACAGGACGGTAATTAGATAGAACAGCCGGGTCCAAGGCGGGCTTCTTGAGGAGGGGTCGCACCACCGCCTCTTTCAGGGCGGCGGGGAAGACACCCTCACTCAACGAGGCGTTGATAATTGCCTGGAGCTAGCCTCGTGTCACCTCACTGGAGGCCAGTACCAACCAGGAGGGACACGGGTCCAATAAACATGTGGTTGCTCTAAGACCTCCCAGCAACCTGTCCACGTCATCAGGTGTCACGTAGTCAAACTCAGCCCAGATAGTAGTCTCAAGACCGGCCTCAGCCACTTCTGCTGGACTGCCTTCGTTGAAGTTAAAGCCTTCCCGAATCTGAGCGATTTTGTCATACAGGTATTGCACAAAATCCTCAGCTCTTCCCTCCAAGGGGTCCCCCCTCACCTCCCGATGAAGGAGGGAGCGGGTTACCCTAAACAGGGAGGCTGGGCGGTTATCTGATGACGCAATAAGGGCAGTGACATAAGAACACTTCTCTGCCCTTATTGCCACTAAGTAAGTCCTAATATGGTCTCTTACTCGTGTTCGGTCAGACTCAGAGCGACTCGCCCTCCAACTGCTCTCTAGGCGTCTTTTCCGGCGCTTCATCTCCCTCAGCTCCCCGTTAAACCAGGGAGCTGAACGAGAACCACGCCGGTTCAGAGGCCGCAAAGGCACAACCCTATCCAAGGCATCAGCAGCTGCCCTATCCCAGGCAGCTACCAGCGCCCCGACCGAGTTGTGTGTTATATATGTTAGAGTACAGATGAGTACAGTTCCCACCCCATAAGGAGATGCATTGCATCTATCTATGACAAAAAAGCCCTGGCTATAAGCAATATTTGTGCTTTACTTCTTAATCCATAAAATGGACAGTTAGTGTATTGGAGAGGAAAGAGGCAGATTTTATCCCTGCTAATAGAAAATTTAGTTTATCTCCCTCCTCTCACACTGAAATAATCTTAATGGATTTTATGATGGGTCCTCCTGATTTTCTTTTGTCCCTTGAACCCAACTACTTATCTCCATGGTCCTTTTGATTAGACATTTCTTTTAATTAGGGTAAATGATCTTAATAAAGATTGGCTGATTATTTACTGATTGAGTGAGGTATTTTGTTTGTTTGTTAAATTTATATGCTGCCCATCATATGTTTGAGGGGACACTGAATGGCTTGTTTCCTTTGGCCTGTAATGTGAAATTGGTTTGGGTGAGAACAAGGCATTGATCTGAAACCATTCCTCAACTTTCAAAGAATTTAGTAGATGTTCCTAACAAAGGTAAACATGGAAAGACAGTTCCAAACTGACTAGTAGAAGAGACATTGCCTTTGGCTATAATAAATCCACCATGTCCTTCCTGCCTCATCTTCAAGAACCTTTTCTTATTCCTCCCATTCTGGAATAAATTGTTGAATATAAAGAACAACAATAACAAAACATTCAAGATATGTCTTTAACATGCACCTTGATCAAAATCCTCTGAATGAATCCAGTATCTCTTCCTCCAGAGTCACATACCTTCTTGAGTGGAGATGGTCCCCTCTGGACAAGGAATGCAGTCATAACAGCAAACTGGCTCTCCTTCTCGTGCCCACTTGACAAATCCAGGATGACAATTTTCTACACATATGGACTGAGGTAGAGACTAAGCAGAAAAATAGTGAACATCAAAAAAAAAATGTTAGGACTCACCATTCCATGGGAAACAGAATTCAACAAGAACATTTATCAAGCAGACTATGTGCTTCATTTAGATAATTAGTTTCAGATTGTTGTAGGAAATGCAACCACTGGTAGATTCTTTCCTCCTTTTTGCTTCTGGCAGATCACATTGCCAGAAAAAGATTTTTGTACTTAATAAAGTCTGGAGGAATGGAATTGAGAAAAGATCTGTGAGATGTAAAAACCCCAAATTTTGATACTCACAATACGAAGACAAGTCTGGTTAACAAAACAAAGGTTTATTGGAGAATAACATAAACAGAATAAAAGAGAAAAGAAAAAGAATAGAAGAGAGGAGCATTTGCAAACGTGACCCCCTGGATCCTTCCCTATGGATTGGATTCCAGGAGCACACTGGCCTGGTTTCAAGATCTGCATTTTATACCCCTACAATGCATGTCACATCTAAGAAGCTCTTTCATCTTTATAAATGTACTTTGAAGTTGTACTTAAAGTCATCCTGACCTCTTCCACCCATCTGCTGTTATCTTGTTTATTTGTAATTTTCACCTTGGGTCAAAATCCCCCTCTTTGATAGTGATTTCTACTCAAAGTGTAAGTTCCTGTGTCTGGAGGATTTTTAGGCAGGAAATAGTAAACATTTGGTCATAATTAATTATCTTTACTGATTACCATTTGTAGTCACTTTTACATGGGCAGGAAACAGTAAACATTCCTGTTTCATATATTGGCATTACATTGTTACATTTGCGTTACAGTGTTACATTTGTACTAAAGAGACAGTTTCATATAATGGCATTACATTTCTACAATTATTTCTACAATTATTAAAAGAATAACTTTTATTTCCTTCAATCCTCCCTTTTTCTCTTCCACCTGAATTTATTCTTTTATACTTTTAACAGTTCATAACTTCCTAATTTTCTTTAGATTCCTGTGCAAGCAAGTTTTCATATTCTGAGTCTTCTTTCCCCAATGTTCCTTAAAGTATTGGGCCCATGGTACTTCCTTCTACCAAAGAAGGTACTAAGGAAAGAACAGTAGCAGAAGAAAAACTTTTCAACACATAGTCCAGGTTTTAGGAACACATCCAATCCATTGAAGTTTTTCTCCCACTTAGATGGAAACAATTCAACAGGTGAGGCAGGTTGAAATTTCATTTTCAGGCCGTCCAGCTGCGGAGTTTGTCACTGGAGAGGATATGATGGGACTTTCCATGGACTCACGCCTTGATTCCTTAAATCAGGAGGACTTGGCATGGTTGAGACCACTCAGGAGTGGTATCTCTAGGTGACAGTTCTTTTCACCTGAATCCACTCTCCAGGAACAATGGCCAGAGACAGGTGGTAAGGCAGCCTGGGCCTGTACTGAGATAGAAGACAAAACCTGTGCCACATTATGCAAATACTGAGTAACTTTCTTCTCTTCTTCATTGACATTCTTGAACCTTTATGTAACAAAAGCCTCCCATATATCATTTCAAAGAAACAAAAACAACTTTCCAGTTGAGGCCTATATTGACATGGCCTCACCACTAAATGTTATAAAGCTTTTTTTTAACTTGAATTTTATCACATATTTGTTTAACTAAAGTATAAATACAACCATTCTGTTTTAGAAAATATTAATCATCCCTTGCGACCCCCCTTCAGTGGCTGCTTCTGTGTTCTAGCCATTGTTTTGTTGTTGTTTTCTTCTTTTCAACATCCCTCTCCCATCTTGCAATGTCCACCTCCCATCTTTAGTACATCCTTGTTCCTTCAACATTCTAAGGCTTGTGTTAAGGCATACAATTCACACGTTTGGGCTGACCATGTTAATGGCAGTCTCCCTGCTTAATGCATGCAATTCACAAGTCTGTGCAAACCAATTTAAAACAACTTTCCTGTTTCTTTCTTCTATTATCAATTACTTCCTTCCCTTCTGCCACTCTAGCATAACTTCTTTCTTTTCTTCTTCCACCAGTATTCAAGACTCCATAAACATACTTGGAGTCAGTGTATATTTTCTCCTTCTCCCTTTGTCATTTTTACACATTGCTTACATGACTCTAATGGTTGGACAGGTTTTAAGAGTATAATAAGAAACCCCCCTCCCAGACATACCACCTTGTAATGTTCCAATACATCTTCTAAGACTTAATATCACACTCTATCTCGCACCCTGTGCACTGAACACAATTAATACAGTGAGAGCAGCAACAACACCCACAAAGATACCCAGAAAATCAGCACATGCGGGAGGTCTTGGTTTTCCTTTGGTTCTAGATAGAAAAAGAAATATAAAGTTTAGTCCTTTTTCCTCTATTACCCCCCTTTCTGTTAGGAAGATTGACTATTAGTCCATGAAGTCCTTCGGAACTTTAGCTTCAGTGAATCTCCTTGGTGAGATTCCACCTTCTACTCAAAGTGTAAGTTCTTGTGTCCGGAGGATATTTAGGCAGGAAATAGTAAACATTTGGTCATAATTAATTATCTTTGCTGATTACCATTTGTAGTCACTTTTACATGGGCAGGAAACAGTAAACATTCCTGTTTCATATAATGGCATTACATTTCTACAATTATTTCTACAAATATTAAAAGAATAACTTTTATTTCCTTCAGATCTGTATTAGTACTGCTTTATAAAACCCTAGTAAGACAACACTTGGAATACTGCAGTCAGTTTTGGTCACCATATCACAAAAAAGATGTTGAGAGTTTGAAAAAAAAATCAGAGAAACAACTAAGATGATTAAAGACTGGGGATTGAAACATATAAAGAACAGCTGCAGGACTTGGTTTTGGCTAGTCTAAAGTAAAGAAGAAATAGGGGAGACATGACAGCAGTGTTCCAGTATTTGAGGGGCTGCCACAAAGAAGAGGGGGGGTCATATTATTCACCAAAGCACCAGAGGGGAAGACAAGAAACAATGGTGGGAAACTGACCAAAGAGAGAAGCAACCTGCAATTAAGGAGAAACTTCCTGACAGTGAGGACAATTAACCAGTGGAACAGCTTGCCTCCAGAAATCATGGGTGCTCCATCACTGGAGATTTTTAAGAAGAGACTAGATACCCACTTGTCTGAGATGGTATAGGTTCTCCTGCTTGATAGGGGGCTGGACTAGAAGACCTCCAAGGTCTATTCGGTACTGTTTCTATTTCTATTTGATAAACAGTGGGTTCCATCCTGAGAAGGAACACACCATTCCTCCAATCTTTATATATCTATGATTTAAAAGTATGATGGGTCAATGTCATGTTTTAGTATTTCAGTTTTCTAGCTGAGAACATTATCTTCTATCAGACCAGTCATTATGATTTCAGGTGAATTGAAAATATTGGAGCTCGTTCTCAAGAGCAGAAGGCCTACTGTACTATCCCAGTGCATTAGTCTCAAATTTCTACTCCCCACATTAAATTCTTATGGAAAAGAATATGAAATGTATCCTGAGGCTATGAAAAAAAAATTAGAATAATATCAATATTTCACCCATCTTCTGGAGCAACTATAGCAGGAAAAGATCATATTGGTTGATAATAATGCCCATCTTAAAAAAATTATAAAAGTTTACACATTCTACACATTCAGTTCTCAGCGAAGTTCACCCACCTTTGCGACCAGAAATGAATCATAAGGATTTTGAAAATAGAAAAGGGGCTAATATTTTACTCACCTTGTTGAGCCACTTTAGCAGGGAAAGAGTATCTTGGCTGATAATAAGTCTCTGTCTTTCAAAACTTCCCATTTGCTCTTCAATGTAATTCTCTTCCGGGAAAACAAATAAGCTCATAATATGCAGATCTGCTATCAGATCTCCATTTTGGTCCACATACATTTTCATCTCAGAAAAATTGCAAAATTCATTCTTCTTCAGAAAGGGATGAAGCTAGAATGGAAACAGCCAGAAAGTTTAAAATTGGAAACTTTTGGTTTCTTATAGCACTTGGTCTTTACATATTTTATTTAGATAAGTTATCTAGAATGTATAAAGGTATCTCAAATGAATGTTATAATAATAATAATAATAATAATAATAATAATAATAATAATAATAATAATAATAATAATAATAATAATAATAATAAAGTTGGAAGGGACCTTGGAGGACATTTTAGACAAATGGCTGTCCAGTCTCTTCTTAAAAATCTCCAGTGTTGGAGCATTCACTGCCTCTGGAGGCAGGTTGTTCCACTGGTTAATTGTTCTAACTGTCAGGAAGTTTCTCCTTAGTTTTAGGTTGCTTCTCTCCTTGATTAGTTTCCACCCGTTGCTTTTTGTCCTGCCTTCAGGAGCCTTGGAAAATAGCTTGACACCCCCTTCTTTGTAGCAGCCCCTGAGATATTGTAACACTGCTATCATGTCCCCCTCGTCTTTCTCTTCATTAAACTAGACATACCCAATTCCAGCAACCGTTGCTTATATGCTTTAGCCTCCAGTCCCCTAATCATCTTTATTGCTCTTCTCTGTACTCTTTCTAGAGTCTCAACATCTTTTTTACATCGTGGTGACCAAAACTGGATGCAGTATTCCAAGTGTGGCCTTACCAAGGCATTGTAAAGTGGTATTAACGCTCCACATGATCTTGATTCTATTCTTCTGTTAATGCAACCTAGCACTGTGTAGGCCTTTCTGGCAGGTGTAGCACACTGCTGGCTCATATTTAGGTGATTGTCCACTAGGACTCCGAGTTCCCTCTCACAGTTACTACTATTGAGCAAGGTACCCCCTATACTATACCTGTGCATTTGGTTTTTCTTGCCTAAATGTAGAACATTGCTTTTTTCACCACTTAATTTCATTTTGTTACATAGCGCCCAGTGTTCAAGTCTGTCCAGATCCTTCTGTATCTTAAGCCTGTCTTCTGGAGTGTTGGCTATTCCTGCCAGCTTGGTGTCGTCTGCAAATTTGATGAGTTCAGCATCTATCCCCTCATCCAGTTCGTTGATGAAGAGGTTGAAGACCACTGGGCCCAGAACAGAGTCCTGGGGCACCCCACTACACACTTCCCCCCATGTAGATGTGGTTCCATTGAGGACCACACGCTGAGTACGGCCGGTCAGCCAGCTACGAATCCATCTAGTGGTGGTGCTTTCTACCCCACATTTTTCTATCTTGTCAAGTAGTAAGTTGTGATCTACTTTATCAAATGCCTTACTGAAGTCCAAGTAAATTATGTCCACAGCATTCCTCTGATCCACTAATTTTGTCACTTGGTCAAAGAATGCAATAAGATTTGTCTGGCATGATCTATTTTTGACAAACCTATGTTGGCTTTTAGTAATGACTTTGTTTGCTTCTAGTTGTTCATTGATTCATTGTTTGATTATCTTTTCCAGGATCTTCCCTGGTATTGAGGTCAGGCTGATAGGTCTTTAATTTCCTGGGTCCATTTTTTCCCCCTTTTTTGTAGATGGGAACTACATCAGCTCTTTTCCAGTCCTCTGGTAGTTTCCCTGTGCTCCAGGATCTTTGAAAAATATAGTTCAGTGGTTCTGAGATCACCTCTGCCAGTTCCTTGAGAACCTTGGGGTGTAATCCATCTGGTCCTGGCGATTTGAACTCATCTAGGCTGGACAGGTGCTCACTTACCACTTTCTTGCCTATCTTAACTTGTGTTTCTATTCTGTTTTTTATGGCACTATTTTTGATAGGTTGGTCTGTTTTTTCCCTTTGTGTAAAGACAGATGCAAAAAATGAGTTAAATAGTTCTGCTTTCTCCCTGTTGCTTGTCACCTTCTTGCCACTTTCACCCACTAATGGACCAATCATTTCCTTCACTTTTTTATTGTTTTTTACATGTGGAAATGTAGAGGACTTTTTATCATTTATGGTGGACATGTGATAAAGCAAAGAAATATTGTTGTAGGATTCATATTTTAATGCAGAAAATTCTTAAAGTGAATATAAAGATTAAACCAGAAACCTTCTTTCTGGGTCTAATGGAAAAAGACTTGGAAAAAAATTTGGAACTTTGACTTTATATATGGTGATTTCCACTGTGGATGAATGGCTACAAAAGCTGATGGAATTAGCAGATATGGCTAAATAAACTGTTTTGATAAAATTAAAGAATAAAAGTGCTTCTGGATTTTGTGCTTGAAGTGGAAAAAAATGATACTATGATTTTGGGTTTTACTGATTACATTGATTGTTGATACAGAAATGGCTAGACCATACTACTACAAAAATGTAAAAAGTTGAGATTCGATGTTAATACCTTATTCTACTGTAAGAGAAGGAGTCAGAAGTCAACACTTTTTCTTTTCTTTCTCCCTTTTCCACACTTCTCTTTTTCCCCTTCCCCTACCATTGTTCCCTACTATTTGCTTTTGTATTTTCGTATTTTATAAGTGAATAAAACTATTTAACATGTAAAAACACTTTATCTTTACATATTTGAACATTTGAATCCTTCTAATACAGTTGTTCAACTTGCAGATATTCTTAGCTGGGAGAACAACTTTTACCATTGTCTTCAAAAATGAAAAAAAGTGTGAAATTTCTCAATCATATATAAATAAAATTGATATTGAGACAATTAATGAATTATAGGGAACATTCTAGAGCAGAACTAAAAAAGAAATCAAGAGATTATTCATAAGCAACAGGGAGATTATCCAAAGAATGGGATTCCTGCAGAGAGGAAGGGTTCAGGTCTCCTTGAAATTTATGGGCATAAAATTGTATGATGTTAAAAACAAACCCATACATACATGAATTTATTTAAAAATACATCCTCTTAAAAATCGGCAGTGTTTAATATTAAAATATATTTGTTGAACGGTCTACAAACCATGTCCTATGAGGAACGGTTAAAGGAATTGGGAATGTTTAGTCTACAGAAAAGAAGACTGAGAGGAGACATGATAGCTGTCTACAAATACCTGAGGGGCTGTCACAGTGCAGAGGGATCAGCCCTGTTTTCACTTGCCCAAGGAAGGACTAGAAACAATGGGATGAAACTGCAGGGGAAAAGATTCAGAATAGATGTTAGAAAAAAATTTCTAACAGTAAGGGTGATCGACCAGTGGAACAGGTTGTCACAGGAGGTGGTGAGCTCCCCTTCGATGTAGGTCTTCAAGCAGAGACTGGACGGCCATCTGTCTGGAATGGTTTAGGGAATCCTGCCCCGAGCAGGGGGTTGGACTCGATGACCCGGGAGGTCCCCTCCAACTCTACGATTCTATGATTCTATGATTCTGACTGGATGGTGGGGAATGGATGATTGAGATGCTTCCAGTTCTTCTCGTTTGGATTCCTTTTTCAAAGAAACTAAGTTGAGAAATCATTGTAAGATCTCCTTACCTGCCAGGGCTGCAGTCTCAAAGCCACCAGCCACTTCTTCTTTTTCCTCTTGGATCTGGAGGAATATGCAGCATTCAAGGCATGGGCCAGAGTCTTAATGATACTGAAAGCACGGTGGTCAATTCTATATTTGTCACTGTTTGTTTTCCCTTCACACTCCAGTGGTTCTTTCTGGGTGCATCTTCTTCGGACTTTGACAGAAAGTATGTGCTTTGAAAAAGAACAGTGAAAAGACTGATTTTGAAATTGTGGTTCCACAAAAATAAATGGTTGAAAGGTATCATCATACCCTCTTTCCTGTATGTAAAAGTTCCAAATACTATGAACATATTCATAAAGTCTGTGACTTTTCACTGGCAAGCCTCCAAAAAGTGTGATGATCCAGATTTTTCCTTCAATGGGTTGTGGCAGACCTTCAAGTGCAAAATGGACGTGGTGAATTCCGTCCATCATGGTACTAAAGTCTGTAAAGAAAACAAAGACATTGACCTCTCTCCACTTAGACATGCCATCCCTGAAGAGTGCTGTAGGTGCAGTCATTGAGAATCGTTGTGATATAACAGCACAAATCCCATTCCTCACAAGCATAGGAGTAAACATCTTCATGAAATTCTCTCCCTTCTCTGTGTCTGAAGCAAAGAGGCCAATCAAGATCCATCTGAAATGGAGGAGTAGTTGGATAATTGCTGGGTACTGGATCCCATCTTTGGGAGCCATTCGGTAGAAATAAGGGAATTGTCTTTTATCACTAAGAACCTCTGAAACAAATGAACAAGTGATCTGAAAAAGCAACGAAGAATGCAGTGTTATATTTGGGGTGAGCTCAAATCCAAAAGATTTGCTTTCAATAGATCCAACTTTGTTCTAATGAATATAGTAGAATGGCTTATTGTTGATTAGCCATTGGCCATACCAAGATACAGAATATAAAGCAGAGAACATTAACAAGGACAAGGATATGCCTGCTTCAGTCCTTGTCCTTTCATCACTGCGGATCCCTCTACCTAGCGATGACACCTACAATAGCCATGGTGAAAAGCAGTTCTTGAATGCCATAGAGAAGATACAGTTGGATCTATTGCTTACAGACCATCATTCCACTCATTTTACCCACAGAGAAACACACACACACAAACCTGTGGGACTTTGTAGATGCCTACTAAAGTTGACATCTGGATGGAGATGTCTCTTTTGGCTCCATCAAGAAGAGCCAAAAGATTGTCCTTCCTTCCACAGCTATAGTTGGGAACATTAGCTTCTCCAGTAGAGAGTGTGTCCAGCAAGGCATCTGAAGTGGCAAGTGTGCTCAAATAGTTGTCATGGATGCTGTAACCAAGTGTGAGATTGTGCAGGAGCTGAGAATTCTTGTTGACCACTTGAATGATGAAAATGTAGGGTTGCATTCCTGCCAGATTAGAATTTCTAGTACTGTACAAATATGTTTATGTTATTATCACGAACAACAGAAACAACAAAATAACCCAATATTGATTAAAAACCAGAGGCAAATCATAGTTCACATATCACAATTTAATTTCCAAAAGTGTTGAGAAGATGGGATGGACATAGCCTTCAACCAGGGTTAATAGTCACAAATATATCATTATTTGTACTAATGCTGATTTTCATATCTCCAATGACCATGATTCATTCAGTCAAGTAGAGCTACTGTACTTTTAAATTAAAGTAAGAACATGGATGAATAAGCAAGTCAGCTAAGCAACTCTAAAAATAAGTCATTCTTATTTCTATAAGGACAGGCAATTAATACAACTATAACTTTTTCAGAATAGTAACAGAATTAGGAGATTCTCTGAATTCTGTGTTTGTCTTTCTCAGCTTCTTCGATTTCCGTCTGTTCCATCCTTGCATTTGAGTCTTATACAAGATAAGGCAAAAGAGGAGAGTTATAGATCAAAATAATTCACCAACATATGCATATCCTACAATTTAGAAATAAGTGAAAGAAAAAGAAAGGAAGAAGAGTATTAGAAATGCAAATGGAGGGAATGCAACTCCATCATACTGAATGACTTACGGAGAAGAAATATAACGAGCCCCTTTAAATTGCAACAGCTCAAGAGAAGGATTTGTTGCAGTTTCAAACACAGTGATGATATGATCTCCTGGCCCGTAATAATTCCATGGGTTTCCTCTGTCCTGCTGCTTCAGAATCGGGGGGCATTTGCTTCTGGGTCTTCCAGAATTTCTTTGGACCAGCCCAAGCATCAGAAGCAGAAACAGAAGATCCATTCTTCCTTGTGTTGAATCAGCCATTTCTCTCTTTCCGAACAACAAAGAAGACTTAGAAGAATTTGAAGCATGCTCACAAGGTGGAAAAGCAAATGAGTTTCCTCTTTCATGTCACTTTCATCTGAAGAAGAAGAAGTCTCAAAGACTGGGATGGTGATAATTACAGTGAGAAGCAACATCTCCTCTGGGGACCCTCAAGTTCTTCTGAGGCTCCATGTTCAGAAGGAGAGTTGGAGAATAGCGTGGTAGTGAAAAATCACCAATATGCCCCTGGAGATACTGTTTTACAGTGGTTCTGGCCCTTCCTCCTGGAACACATTAGGAAATGAACATTGGAGGAAGAGAGTTTAACTCACCAGGTAAAAGACTTTGTTGATCTGGATTATGATGATCAGGATTCTTGCACTGAAATGGCTGAATTAAAGAGAATAAATAAATTGTTATAACATTTACCCATCCATAGCTCCAATATCTGAGAGCTTATGTACCAGAGACAAATTCCTTGTGTGTCCAACCACACTTAGCCAATAAAGAATTGAATTCTATTCCACTCCGCTCCATTCCATTATTCTATTCTATTCTATTCTATTCTATTCTATTCTATTCTATTCCATTCCATTCTATTCTATTCTATTCTATTCTATTCTATTCTATTCTATTCTATTCTATTCTATTCTATTCTATTCTATTCTATTCTATTCTATTCTATTCATAGGCTTGCTAAATATGCTTCTTTCTAAATGTACTTTTGTTATGTATTCAAGATGGACAATGATTAATATTTATATGTTACTTATATGTAAGGGTGTAGGTCTATACATATATTGTATATACTATGTTTTAAATGTATGTTATGTGTATGTACACTTGAGAGCAAGCAAGTAAATTTCATTTTTAATGTGTGCCATTGTGCCCACAGGAAAGAATGACAATAAAGGTTATCTAATCTAATCTACTTTGTGAGCAATAACACTATAGCAACTTCTGTTTTTAGCTATTTTCGTGCAAACAGCTGTATTTCCTGCTTGTGTAACCAAGTAAAGAATAAAGGCATGCTAAAGAAAGCATTTGGGATTCTTCCAGCTTTATGGCAGAACCCACCTTTGTCCAGATCTGAATAAATGTGTGACTCAGAGAGAATTGGACTCTTTGTTCATGGCAGGCCAGACCTAGGACTCCTGCTTAACAATTTTTCATGTCCTTCTAGATCAGCGGTTCTCAACCTTTGGGTCGTGACCCTTTTGGGGGTCAAACAACCCTTTCACAGGGGTCGGCTAAGACCATCAGAAAATACATATTTCTGATGGTCTTAGGAACCGAGACACTATAAACTTTCCTAGCCTGGAGAAGTAGGAAAAGGGAGGGGGAAGAGAAGGGAGGAATCAGGAAGAGTTATCTTCCTACATTCAAGGCATGACTGGGAGATATCAGATCCTAATCAACCTCCACATTCGCCTTTTGGCTGAAGCCTCTGCAGCCACAGTAGTGGCGAGGAGAGCCAAGCATTCCCTGGCAACGGCAGCCGCGATCCTCCTCTTGCCATCAGCCATTTTTGTCTGACATAATGAAAAAAAGCTGCTGACTATTGTTCTAAAATGGGGGGGAGTTTAGGAGGAAAAGAGGGGTGGAAACAATTCAATCAATCACATGACTTGACAGGATTTCTAACCATTTTTTTTTATCGTGCAGCGAAATTGTATCTGTAGAGAAGCAGAGAGCCCCCCCCTCAATATTCCCATGCCCATAGAGAAGCTAATAGATGGGGCAATAGAAAAAGCATCTCAAGGTAAGCGTTTCCTCATGGAAGGCATATTTTGTCCAAAATTTGCTTCATCCTGCACCCCTTGGCCTAGGGAGACAGGGGGTTGCTGATTTTTCACGTGGCTGCGATATCCGAGAAGAGGATTGGATGTTGATGGAAGGGACTTTGTCATCGGGGCTGCTTCTCCCAGGTTCTTTTGCTGAAGCTGCAAAAAAAGCCACATGAGCGGTGTCCCTAAACTTTCCGGTCTGTCCCTCCCAAGGTCTTTAGGCATGAGTGCTGTGCAAAAGGAAGGGTAGGACGATACGCGGCGTGAAGGTGCCCTGAGCAAATCCCGGGAGCAGGGGGGAAGTCCCAAAGGTGAAACTATGTACAATGGCACTTGAAATGAAACACAAAAGATGAAGAGAAACAACAATCCATCAATTGTAACTTTGAGCTGACTCTCTTCGGAGACACTTGAATTTAAGAGGGTTGTGTGAGTGCAGGAAGGAAGGAGGGACACCGTGAGCGGGAAAGGAAGGGGCCGGGCTCTCGCTTCACATTCTTCAGCTCCTTTCCTCCCACCAGAATGAAAGGAGCATGGATGAAGGGCAGCCGCACGCGGGGTTTCTGCTGCTCAGGCTTAACTCTTGAGAACAGATCCTTCTGTCTCCCTGCTTGAAGGAAAAAACTGTATTAAAGAATTGTATTAAAGGGTCGCGGCATTCAGAAGGTTGAGAACCACTGTTCTAGATGGTATCTTCTTTTCTTTTTAACGTTAACTGAGACTGCTGGGAAAGGTCACCCCACCCCCATCCTTGGTGTTTGATACTACTATATGCTGATGATACCCAGTTCTACTGCTGGAGGTCACTAAAGAGGAAAATGGGCTCCAGGACTGTATTTCTGCACAGAAGTAAAGATGGACACTTGGGATCCAAGACCAGATCAAGTATATCTAGTCATATTAAAATAGAATAGGAGCTGGGAGAGACCTTGAAAGTCTTCTTGTCCAGCCCCCTGCTGAAGCAGAAGAACCTATACCTTTTTAGATAAGTGACTGTCTAGCCTCTTCTTAAAAACCTCCAGTGATGAAGATTTCTGAAAGGAAGCTGTTCCACTGGTTAATTGTCCTCACTATTAGGAAGTTTCTCCTTAATTCCGGGTTGCTTCTCTCTTTGATTAAATTCCAACCATTGTTTCTTATCCTGCCCTCTGGTGCTTGTTCAATAACATAAAATCACAGATACCCATTAGAATTTCCTTACATTTTCATCAGTTGTTCCTGAATGGTTGAAGATTATGTGTAGCTTAGACTAACAACCCATAATAATCACAGGTGCATTTGACTTGAAGTGCCTCAAAGCAAGATGGGTGGCGAACAAATGTAATAAGTAAATAAGTAAGTAAACAAACAAACAAACAAACAAACAAGCAGGCAAGCAAGTTCTCCACCTCTGGATATGCTAATGATGAAATTTTTACCTCCAGAACTTTACCCAGATATTCTTGACTGCAAATGTCACGTTACCTTCCTTTTTTTCAGTAAGGGGCCTACTTGCAAATTGCTTCAGCACAGTTGCAAAGCTGCATCCTGCCAACTAGATTAAAGCTAATAAAGGGGAATGTTTGTAGCTCAGGGTTGACACAAGGGGTCCTTGATGCTCTCTGAGCATGCTTGTTTTCTTGCAGACGTTTCATTTGATAGAAGTATAGAATCAAGATGAGGTGAAATATCATTACCACTTCATAAAGTCAGAAAACACTTAGAATACTGGCTCCAGTATTGGTTGCAGCGATATAAAAAAAAGATGTCGAGACTCTAGAAAAAGTGCAGAGAACAGCAACCAAGATGATTAGGAGGCTGGTGGCTAAAACATTGCATGAGGGTTACAGGATTTGGGTTTGTCTAGTCTTGTAAAAAGAAGGACATAATAGCAGTGTTCCAATATTTGAGTGGCTGCCAGAAAGAAAAGGGGGTCAACTTCTTTTCCAATTTATCAGAAGGCAAGACAATAAACAAAGGATGGAAATTAATTAAGGAGAGAAGCAACCTAAACCTAAGGAGAAATTTTTTCCAATGCATCAGAAGGCAAGACAATAAACAATGGATGGAAATTAATCAAGGAGAGAAGCAACCTAAACCTAAGGAGAAATTTCTTGACAGGTAGAACAATTAACCAGTGGAAGGGCTTGCTTTCAGAAGTTGTGGGTACTTCATCACTGGAGGCTTTTAGTATTCTAATTATTATTGCCTGACTCCCATTGTGGCTGGGAGGTCCTGTCCTGTCCTTGGAGTTCGGTGGGTAATGTAGATTTTAGGAGTCTTTGTTTTTCTAATGCCATCAGCTGTGACTGAAGGCATTTTGTTCATGAATAGGGTGGCCCAATCTTTCTGAATGGATTACAAAATCTCCATTCCTAAAGATCAGCCTCTCCAGCTTTCTGCTTGAGGCAGGGAGACAGGGTTGTTTTCTGCTTTTAAGAAGATCTCTCTCCTCTTCTCCTTTAGGGGAACTATAATATTCTGCCAAATATTCCCCAAAACATTTCATTCTCCTGGAGGGGTGGTGGTGCTGACGTCCTACACCTTGAACAGTATTCTGAAGCTACCAATTGTGCAGAATGTGGCAGCGTGAGCAGTTCTTGGCGCCCATAGGCTGGCTCTTCTTGCACAGCTGTTCTGTGAGTTACATTGGCTGCTGGTTTGTTTCTGGTTGAAATTCAAAGTGTTGATTATAACTTTTAAAGCCCTGTATGCTATGGGCCCTGGTTACTTGAGGAACCATCTCAACCCAATGGGATTGTCCTGTCTACCAGTGCTGCCGGAGTGGGTATGCTACAGATCCTGTCAGTCAAGGATTCTCAGCTGATGGGGTCCAGGAGAAGAGACTTTTCTGCCATGGCTCCTGCCCTTTGAAACATCTAACCCTCCCCAAAGTGAGATCTACACCCACACTTTGGACCTTCCATAATGGCCTGAAGACCATGCTCTGCCAGTTGGCCTTGGACCCCAATGGGGTACACCATTCTGGAGGTGACCATTGGATTAGGAAAGACTCCAGTTCTTCTCATGCATGCGTTCCCCTCTTCCCCATCTTTTAACAGTATTTATCTTTTATTGTTATTAATTATTGTTTTGTTACTTTAATGTGTACTAGTTTTAATATCTGTAAGCTGCCCAGAGTCATCTGTGGATAAGATGGGTGGAACATAAATTTAATAAATAAAGAAATAGTTGAGTCCAGATGGGCAACAGCAAGAGAAATCAATAAATGTCAAGGACAATAGAATTTTATTAATTTATTTTTCTTGTTCAACCTTTTAACATAACTGGTAAAAATAAAGTTGTCAATGTAGGATTCAAACTGATTACAATCATGCATGCAAGTGTTTATTTATTTATTTCTTCAATTTTTTTCTTCAATTTTCTTCAATTTCAATGTCTTGCTCCCCTTTTTATGTCTTGTTTTGTCCTGAATCTTAAAAAAAAATATTCTAGAATTCTAAATAAAGACAATGAAGCAAAAGTAAGCAGAATCCCTGAGAATCAGAAAACAAAATAAAAAGTATTTGTAATATAGAATAATATATTTTGAGGTCTCTTTTTGTAGAAAATCATTTTTGAATGAGCCAATCTGTGCTCTGGTTCTGTCACTATCCCCGAAATCTGGGATAATAGGAAAAAAATGCAGCTTGAATTTTATTTTAATATAAAATACCAAATGTATTTGGTTCCAAGGAATGCTATATTTTCGTTTTAAAATACAAAAAAACCACTCATAAGACTATATTCTTATTTTATTTTAATATAAGTTGCTCCTTTCTGTTGAGATCTGGCCTCAGGATAATAATGTAGCACTTGGGGATGAAGATGCAGCCTAGTAGTCCAGCACTGGAGGCCAAGATGGAAAAGACTTGCACAGCCACCATGAATTTCCCCTTGGTGCTCAGATAGGTGGGCACAAATGAGATCCAGACGCTGCAGAAGACCAGCATGCTGAAAGTGATCAGCTTGGCTTCATTGAAGGCCCCAGGCAGGTTTCTGGCCAGGAAAGCCACTGTGAAGCAGATGGCGGCCAGAAAGCCCATATAGCCCAGGGCTCCATAAAACATGGCAATAGAACCTTCGTTGCATTGCAGGACAATCTCTCCAGGCTGGGAATGCATGTCTGAATCTGGAAAAGGGGGAGAGATTCCCAACCAAATGGCAGAAATGGCAATCTGGACACTAGAGCCAGAAATAAGAATGGAATTGGTCAAAGCTTTTCCCAGCCATATCCTCACCGAGTGGCCTGGCTTTGTGGCTAGGAAGGCCAACACCACTGTGATCGTTTTGGCCAAGACAGAAGAGATAGCAAGTGAAAAAACAATGCTGAAGGTTGTTTGACGGAGAAGGCAGGTGGCTTTCCTTGGTTGACCAATGAAGAGAAAGGAAGTCAGAAAGGAAAGCAGGAGGGAGACCAGGAGGATGTAGGAGAGGTTCCGGTTATTGGCTTTGACAACAGGAGTTTTTCGATATTTAATAAAGATTCCTAATACCAGGGCCGTTGTGATAGAGAAATATAGGATACAAGAGGCTAGGATGATCCCCACAGGTTCTTGGTAGGACATGAAAATTATCATCTTGGGGATACATTGATCTTTGGCCATGTTTGGATGTTGATCTTCTGGACATTTCAGGCATTTTTCTGCATCTGAGGAGAGAAAGAATAATGAACCTTCCCTCTCATTCTACACCCAAGCTACAGATATTCGCCGCTATTGCAAATAAACAAGATTGCTTGGAGGGAATACACCAAGATGATACACATAATCATCACACAAGCTACTTGCTACCAGGGGATCCTCAAGCCAATTGAACGAAACATGTTTTAAGAGATTTCTAGAAGGCCTCAAAGGTTGGGGCTATTCTCACTTTGGGGTTGGCTTGTTGGCCCAGCCCATGCCAAGAGAAGTACCTGGGATCCAACACTCAAAGAGCCACTTGGACCCATTTCCCACCGAAAACAAAACACTGGGAGCCGCAAAACCCTTTTGATATCTAAAATGAAGATAACACTGCATATATTCTTTTTTACCTTTATTATAGGTGTGTGTGTGTGTGTGTGTATACATACACACACAGGTAAACAAGGATATATGCAGTGTTATCTTCATTTTAGATATCAAAAGGGTCTCTCTCTCTTTCTCTATCTCTCTCTCTCTCCCTCTCTCTCTCTCTCTATCTGCCTTTGGTCTGCCAGTCCTCTTTCCCCACACTCTTTCTTTCTCTCTCTCTCTTTCCTCTCTCTCTCGCTCTGCCTCCCTCCCTCCCTCCCTCTCTTTCTCTCCCCCCCTCTCCCCTCTCTCCTATCGGCTGCTCACCTGGCAAGCTGGCTTCAAGCTGTTCTCCAACAAGCTCGGGTAGGCAACCTTGGCTCTTTTATGACTCATGGACTTCAACTCCCAGAATTCCTGAGTTGGCAAAGCTGGGCTAGCTAGCTCTCTCCTGCCCTTCTTGCTTCCTGCTTTCTGCAGAGACGCAGCAAAGGGAGGATCTCCACCCAATAAGCTTTTCAGCTCCTCGGAGAACACTGTGAGTGCACTCTCTTTTACACACACACACACACACACACACACACACACACACACACACACACACACACAGAGAGAGAGAGAGAGAGAGAGAGAGAGAGAGAGAAAGAGAAAGAGAAAGAAAGAGAGAGAAAGGCAGGGAAGCGCAATTGCCTCTCTCTGTCTCTGTCTCTCTCTGCAAATGGCAGAGGAGGCTGGGAGCCACAGGGGAAGGCTCAAAGAACCGCATATGGCTACAGAGCCACAGGTTGCAGACCTGTGGCCCAGCCCATGCCAAGAGAAGTACCTGGAATCCAACACTTTATTTCTGCATAGAAGTAAATTTGGGCCCTTGTGAACCAAGTCCAAAGCAAGTGTGTCTGCTGATATTTGTTTTTATACCATGAAATCACATATACACATAAATGGTTGAGAATGTAATTGCACAAATCACTGTTGGGTTCTCCCGACATTCTACCATATTACACCCCTGTTGTGTGAGCAGCACAGGCACCCAGCGTCTTCCCAAATGCAAAAAAGTTCATCTTCCTGGCATAGGGCCAGGAAGCACAACAGGTGGGTCATGGAGGCTTCCACTATGGAAACCAATATGCTAGATTGTTTTCATGGGCTCCTGGGAGAATGCCACTAATGGCTCTAGCACTGATGTCCATAGGATCAGACTGATGAAAGTGGGGATGACAGTGTTTTGAGACATGACATATAAAACCAAGCTTATGGATTCATGTCACAGCATGAATTTAGTCATTGTGGTAAAAACTGCATAAACACAAGGATGCTGCTAGCCTCCCCAAAAGTCCTAACTTTCACACAAACATATGCATGCATAATAAAACACATACCAATGTATCTCCTCCAAAGCCTCCCTTTTTCTCCAGCATCACCCACCTTCCCAAGTGGAGATGGTCCCTTCTGCACAAGGAAGGCAGTCATAGCAGCAAAGGGGTTTCCCTTCCCGAGGCACCTTGAAAAATCCTGGATGGCAGCTCTCCACACACTGGGAAGCAGGCAGAGGCTGAGCAGAAAAAAGGAGAAATCGGGATATGTGACAGAACTCATTTACTCATCATTCTTCAGTTGTGGGCTGAATTTGGAACTTCAAACCAGTATCCTTAGCAGAATAACAAAATAACAGGTCCTTGGGGGTCTTCTAGTCCAACCACCTCCTCAAACAAATGGTTGTCCAATTTTCTTTTAAAACCCTCTAGTGTTGCAGCACCTACAACTTCTGGAGGCAAGTCATTCCACTGATTAATTGTTCTAACCATCAGGAAATTTCTTTTTAGTTCTAGGTTGCTTCTGTTCTTGATTAGTTTCCATCCGTTGCTTCTTGTCCTGCCTTCAGGTGCTTTGGAGAATAAGTTGACCCCCGTCTTCTTTGTGGCAGTCTCTTAGATATTAGAACACTGCTATCATGTCCCCCCTAGTCCTTCTTTTCATTACTGACACACCTTTTATTACTCTTTGGTTAGTCCTCACTCTAGACATTCCTTCTTCAAGGTTTCACATGAAATTATGCCATTAATGGACTGAGTTCTGGATGGTCTGATAGTGCTTTGTATATGCCAGCTTGATTTAATACTAAAGAGACTTCTACAGTTGCAACTTATTATGGCAGATATATGTCGAATGATATTGCTTTTCTGCTGTGTCTGTCCCAATCCATAAGTAGGATAGGGTTAAGTTAGGTAGTTAGACGAACCTTGTTTAGTGAGTTGAGGAAGGCAGTGCAATCTTGGTCAATGAAAAGCTTGAAGTCTAGAGTTCCTTCTCTTTTCAGACTCCCAAATTTCCTTCTTCTTATGGACTTATTGGGGAATATCATGGAGTTCAGGATGTTGAGATCAGCCGTCACCTTGCCATTCTCATCTAAATACATTCCATCCATGGAAAAATTATAAAAATGGGAGCTTTGCAGAAAAGGATGAAACTGAAACAGGTGAAAGAAGAATAGTGAAAGGAAGAGATGGAGAAGAAGGGGACAAAAGAAGAGAGGGAAAAGAGAAGACATGTTGCCTGTGTTTTGTTTTGTTATTTTATTTTATTTCATTTCATTTCATTTCATTTCATTTCATTTCATCTTATCTTATCTTATCTTATCTTATCTTATCTTATCTTATCTTATCTTATCTTATCTTATCTTATCTTATCTTATCTTATCTTATCTTATCTTTTCTTTTCATTTCATTTCATTTCATTTCATTTCATTTCATTTCATTTCATTTTATTTTATTTTATTTTATTTTATTATTTTATTTTATTTTATTATTTTATTATTTTATTTTATTATTTTATTATTTTATTCTTGAGAGTCCTATGGTTCAAAACTCACTCAAACTCAGGTGACTGTGCATTTGTTTAGACATCTGGAGACGTTTTATTTTAATTTTGAATATCAATGATGAGACCTAGTCTTTTCATAGAATCATAGAATCATAGAATTGTAGAGTTGGAGGGGACCTCCCGGGTCATCGAGTCCAACCCCCTGCTCAAGGCAGGATTCCCTAAACCATTCCAGACAGATGGCCGTCCAGTCTCTGCTTGAAGACCTCCATCGAAGGGGAGCTCACCACCTCCTGTGGCAACCTGTTCCACTGGTCGATCACCCTTACTGTTAGAAATTTTTTTCTAACATCTAATCTGAATCTTTTCCCCTGCAGTTTCATCCCATTGTTTCTAGTCCTTCCTTGGGCAAGTGAAAACAGGGCTGATCCCTCTGCACTGTGGCAGCCCCTCAGGTATTTGTAGACAGCTATCATGTCTCCTCTCAGTCTTCTTTTCTGTAGACTAAACATTCCTAATTCCTTTAACCGTTCCTCATAGGACATGGTTTGTAGACCGTTCACCATCTTGGTAGCTCTCCTTTGAACCTGCTCCAGTTTGTCTGTGTCTCCCTTGAACTGGGGTGACCAGAACTGGACACAGTACTCCAGGTGAGGTCGGACCAAGGCAGAGTAGAGGGGAATAATAACTTCACGTGATCTGGACTCTATGCTTCTCTTGATACACCCCAGGATCGTGTTTGCCTTTTTTGCAGCTGCTTCACTCTGTTGCCTCATGTTCAATCGATGATCCACTAGGACACCGAGGTCCTTTTCACATGTACTGCTGCTCAGCTGGATTCCTCCCATACTATATGCGCTTTTTTCATTATTCTTACCCAGATGTAGTACCTTGCATTTTTCTTTGTTAAATACCATTTTATTAGTTGCAGCCCATTGTTCGAGTTTCTCTAAATCTTTTTGAATCCTTTCTCTCTCTGCTCTGGTGTTTGCAATCCCTCCTAGCTTTGTGTCATCTGCAAATTTGATCAGTTTCCCCTCAATTCCCTTATCCAAATCATTTATAAAAATGTTAAACATAACTGGGCCCAGAACAGAGCCTTGTGGCACTCCGCTTGAGACTTTCCTCCAGTTGGATGTGCAGCCATTTATAGCCACTCTTTGAGTACGGTTACTAAGCCAGTTATGAACCCACCTAACAGTCACCCTGTCAATCCCATATTTGATCATTTTTTCAATGAGGATGGTGTGAGATACTTTATCGAAAGCTTTGCTGAAATCCAGAAATACTATGTCTACTGTACTTCCCTGATCAACCCATTCCGTGATTTTGTCATAGAATGAAATTAGATTAGTTTGACACGACTTGTTTGTTACAAACCCATGTTGACTGCTGTTAATTATTGAATTCCCATCTAAATGCTGACATATATGTTGCTTAATGATTTGTTCAAGAATCTTTCCTGGTATTGAAGTCAGGCTAACGGGCCTGTAGTTCCCTGGGTCTGCCTTCTTCCCTTTTTTGAAGATAGGGACAACATTTGCCCTTCTCCAATCATCTGGGACTTCTCCTGTTCTCCATGACTTTTCAAAGATTACAGCAAGTGGTTCAGCTATTACTTCTGCTAATTCCTTCAGTACCCGAGGATGTAATCCATCTGGACCTGGAGACTTAAACTCATTTAAGTTAGCTAAGTGTTCCCTTACTTTCTCTGTGTCGATTACCTGCCTTAATTCTCTTAGTTCTTCACTAGCACAGTGAAGGTCAGTTGCAATTACATTATCTTTCTTAGAGAAAACAGATACAAAATAGGAGTTTAGAATCTCCGCCTTCTCAAGATCACTTTTGACCACTTCCCCTTTCTCGTTCTCTAGACTTCCTATAGCATCTTTAAATTTTCTTTTGCTTTTGACATATCCCCAAAATCCTTTTTTATTGTTTTTAGTCTCTCTTGCAAGCCTCAATTCATTATTAACCTTAGCTTTTCTGATTCTTGCCCTGCAGTTTGTACAGATTGCATTGTAATCTTCCTTAGATATGTGACCCTCCTTCCAATTCTTAAACATTTCTTTTTTCCTTTTTAGCAAGTTTTTAAGTTCTAGGTTTATCCACCCTGGTCTCTTTAGATGTTTCCCATTCTTCCTTCTTTGAGGAATTGCTAAAGATTGCGCTTCTAGTATTTCATTTCTCAAAATATCCCATCCTTCTTGGACATTTCTATCCCTTAGTACATTCAGCCATTTGATCCCCCCTACCCTCCTCTTGAGTCCATCAAAATCTGCGCGTCTGAAGTCCAACTTTGAAGTCTGAGTCCTCTCAGGCTTTCCTTCCCTTATTATGCAGAATTCAAGGATAACATGATCACTACCTCCTAAGGTCCCAGAAACTCTGATTTCCTCGACCATTTCCTCCCTGTTTGTAAGGATTAGATCGAGGATAGCCACTCCTCTTGTTTTCTCCTCCACTTTTTGGTGGATGAAATTGTCAGCAAGAGAGAATAAGAACTTATTAGACTTCTGGCTTTTGCCTGAGAGAGATTCCCAACAAATGTCTGGATAGTTAAAATCTCCCATAATCACTATATCATGCTTTCTTGATAGTTTAGCCATTTGAACTAGAAAGAGGTCATCCATATCTTCTGTTTGTCCAGGGGGCCTATAATAGACTCCTACAATAGTATCCTTTCTGTTGTTCTCCCCATGAATTCTTACCCATACAGATTCTATTGAGTTTCCACTCTCTGAAACCTGGATCTCTGAGGAGACGAATGCTTTTTTAACATAAAGTGCAACACCCCCTCCTCTTTTGTTAAGCCTGTTCCACAAAAATAAGTTGTAGCCTTCGATGTCAGTGTTCCATCCATGTGTGTTTTCCCACCAGGTTTCAGTAATACCTATGACATCATATTTATCTTCCTGAATTAAGATCTCCAGCTCTCCTTTTTTATTTCTCATGCTTCGTGCATTGGTGTAGAAGCATTTTAGTTTGTGACTGGTACCTATTGCAGACTTGCCTCTTCCACTTTTCTTACAATCTTTTTGCGTTTGTTCTTTTGTTCTATTTCTGAGAGGAAGAATATCACCTGGTTTGATTGGCTGAGTATTTTTGGTTAACTTTTTACTTCCCTTCCCCTTCTGTTTTAGTTTAAAGCTCTCCTGATAAGTGAAGCAAGGCACTTGCCAAATACATTCTTTCCTGTCTTTGTAAGGTGCAACCCATCCCTTGCAAGGAGCCCGTCATATAGGTAGTTTTCTCCATGGTTCAAAAATCCAAATCTTTGCTGCTTGCACCACTGACGTAGCCACTACATTAAAAGAAGGTAATTATGAGAGATTAATGAAACAAATAAAAATGGACTTGGAAAGATGGGAAAATCTTCAGTTATCACTTTTAGGAAGAATAGCGACGGTTAAGATGAACATTTTACCAAAGCTAATTTTCTTATTTCAAACACTGCCTGTTAAACTTACTAAAAAATTTGTGATTATTTAAATGCAACGATTCTAAGATTTACATTATATGGCAAAAAAAGAAAGCGAGAATCAAATGTAAATTGTTACAAGAATCTAAGGATAGAGGGGGCTTTGGACTTCCAGATTGGAGACTTTACTATCAACTGGCTATTTTGCTTTGGCTAAAAGAATGGATTGTATTGAGAAACAAAAGATTGCTTTATTTAGAGGGACATGACCTTCAGTTAGGTTGGCATGCTTTTATATGGTACGAGAAATCTAAAGCACATAAATATTTTCAAAATCATGCGATAAGAAACGTACTACTTTCAGAATGGGAGAAAATTAAACATAAAATATATATGAAAATATCTGAGTGGCTTTCAACAATGGAAGCATTTGCTTATCCAGATTTGATTAATTATGACAAACTGGTTAGTTATAAAGACATTTTAGACAAAGAGGGAAATCTTAAGGACAGGCAAACTTTACAACTACAAGGTATTGACTTGACATGGTGGTCCTACTTGCAAATTCAAACAAGATACGAAAAAGATATAAAATCGACAGGTTTTTACAAAGAACAGACCCTATTGAATAAAATTTTGTTAAAAAGAGATGAGAACTTGATTACAAAACTCTATAAATTTATTTTAAACTGGAAGATGAAAGAAGAACAAGTGAAAGAAACAATGATAGTATGGGCAAAGAACTTTGGCTATTCTATAGATTTGGAAGACTGGCAAAAACTTTGGGATAAAAACATTAAGCTTACAAAAGCGATAGCATATAAAGAAAACTTATATAAGATGTTTTCTAGATGGCATATGACACCAGTTCACTTAGCGAAAATGTTTAAAAATGTTTTGGATATTTGTTGGAAATGTAAACAGCCAGGCACATATTACCATGCCTGGTGGACATGCCCTATCGCTAAGAAATATTGGGCTAAGATCCATAGATGGTTGGAAAAGATGATGAAACTACAGATAGAATTTAAACCGGAATTGTTTTTGTTAGGAATATTAAGACCTAATTTTGGTAAAGAGAATGATTACTTGATATTGCATGTTTTAACTGCTGCAAGGATAGTATTTGCCCAATTTTGGAAAAATGAGAATTTACCATCTGATCAGACTATTATTACCAAAATTTTAGAGTGTGCAGAAATGGATAGACTAACATTAGAAATGAAAGAAAAAGATGATTCAATATATTTTAGAACCTGGGACATTTTTTATCAATGGTTAGAGACACGTTACAACTTGAAAGACTCGATATTTTAGAATAGATAACTGATTTTTAATCGAGTTCTAACTAACATTTTGATGATATGATTACTTTTCCTGATTTACTGACTTTCATTTGTTACTTTTGATTGTTAGGATTTTTTTTGAGATTTTATTAGTAGTGTTTACTTAATAGATTAACGTATTTGTGTACTAATTTTTTTAATATGTTACAGTCTAAGCTTTGCTAAAAATGGTTGAATATGATATTCACTCATTGTTATGATCTGGACAGTAGCTTGTTTGTTGAAATACTCACTATGAAGTAAAGCGTATTCTCACCCCTCGTGGTGGCAGGACAGACTCACTATGAAGTAAAGCGTATTCTTTTTTTAAAAAAACAAGTTTTATTGGTTTTTTCATTTTACAAACAAGTGCTTAAGAATCAACGTGGTGGCAGGGCAATCAATTGTCCACAAACAAAGTCATATTCATAAAGTTCAGATTAAATCATTAAAAAACCCCTCTCTTTCCCCTCTAGTAACATATTATATTCAAATGAATATATTTCAATACAACTAAGTCAGTCATAACAATCCTCAATAACCTTTCATCTAAATAGATCCACAAATCCCAAATCCTGTGTTAAGCTTAACTATTTCAATTGCTATATTCCATATTTCTAATCTAAATGAATAATTAACACTTTGGGTGTCTCCCCATTGCCTTTTTCCTTAACATATTCAATAAACATTTATTAGTATCATTTCTTCTTTTATCTTATTCTTCTTCCATTACAAAGTAGCTATCATTTCTGATAAAAAAAATTAGTTCAAGAAAGAAAAAAGAACAAAAAAACAAAAAATGAAGACAAAACCAAAAAAAGAAAAAGGAAAAATACCTTTCTATTTCTATTATACTTTATAATCTATCAATCAATCCCTCAATATCTGTATCAAATTCCTTTAACCTCCTCCCAAAATTACTATATCCAAAACATATTAATACATAAACAAACATCTTATTATTAAATTCAAACCTTTAATTAGTTTTTATTCAATATAACATCTTATTTAACTGTCTTAAGCCATAAATCAGTCCATATCTAATAAGACTTTTAAACCCGTTACATAAAGCGTTAAGTCATACTCTTAAATCTTATTCTAAGTTTCCTTTTATGCCAGACAGGTTTCCATAACAGCGCCTCTATATAAATGAACAAGTCACTTTTTATGCCTTGTGGTATCCTTTGAATCAAACAGAAATGTCCCCTTTTCTGTTTTAGAGACTTAGCTCCTTTGTAAGTAATCCCTTGCAAGGAGCCCGTCATATAGGTAGTTTTCTCCATGGTTCAAAAAAGGATTCTCCTTTTGGCAAGGAGAATCATTATGCTTGTGTATTAATGAAAATATGAAACAGAGCTAAGGTTCCTCTTAGAAAAAAAAATGAAACTGACAAAATATTAGAATATTTTAGTATGAAATGGGGAAACACAAAAAGAAATAAATCTTCCAATGGTACAGTCTCTCTCTTTTGGATAAATTGTATAGCTGTTCATTAAGAATTAGCATTGTCCATACTTTTCATTTTAATCATATTACTGTTAAAACATTTAAATAAATACTTAAATTATTATTATTTTATGTCTAAGGGAGGTTGACAGTTGCACTTGCTCAAACCTCAGCGTGTTGCATTATTTCCATCTCACTGTCCAATCTATGCAGTTATAGAAATGACAGTATAACAGAATAACAGAGTTGGAAGGGACTTTGGAGGTCATCTAGTCCAACCCCCTGTTCAGGCAGGAGACCCTATACCATTCCAGACAAGTGGCTGTCTAGTCTCTTCTTAAAAACCTCCAGTGATGAAGCACCCACAATTTCTGGAGGCAAGTTGTTCCATTGGTTCATTGTCCTCACTGTTAGGAAGTTTCTTCTTAATTCCAGGTTGCTTCTCCCCTTGATTAGTTTCCAAACATTGTTTCTTGTCCTGCCTCCTGGTACTTTGGAAAATAGGTTGATCTCCTCAATGGATGGAAACTGATCAAGGAGTGAAGCAACCTGGAATTAAGGAGAAACTTCCTAACAGCGAGGACAACTAACCAGTGGAACAGCTTGGTTTCAGATATTGCGGATGCTTCATCACTGGAGGTTTTTAAGAAGAGACTAGAAAATCACTTGTCTGAAATAGTATAAGGTCTCGTGCTTGATCAGGGGATTGGACTAGAAGTCCTCAACAGTCCCTTCCATCTCTATTCTGATTCTAAAATTCTTTTTTTTTGTGGCAGCCCATCAAATATTGAAAAATTGTTCTAATGTCACCTCTAGATTACCGAAACCCAATTCCCACAACCTTCTTGCAATATTTTAGCCTCCAGCCCCTTAATCAACTCTGCACTCTTTACAGAGTCTCTACACTTTTGTTTTATAATATGGTAAGGAAAACTGGATGCAGTATTGTAAGTGGGGTCTTACTAAGGCTTTTTAAAGTGGTACTAATACTTCATGGGAAGATTTTATAAAGAGGTACAAATACATCAAGTAGAGGACAGGGATTGATAATAGAAAAGGTAATACCTGCCATGGTTTTAACCTATGGACTTCTGGCTCGTCTCCATCTTTCCTCTCTATCTTCCTGCTTCTGGAACTGTAGGCAGCATTTAATGCCTGTGCCACAGCCCAGACAGAGTGGTAAATATAATACCTATCTACAGAGAAGTTTCTTTCCTTCTCCTCCTGGGAGAGGTGGACCTTCAGCTTTTCTTTCTCAATGCACCTGGTCCAACCTTTCTTGGTCAAGGGATGCTTTGAATATGAACAATGAAACTTTTTCTCTAGAAATCTGCTAATAGATTGATAAAATAAGTGGAAATCCTCCTGGTTTGTCCATTTTTGGGAGTGGGTAAAAAAGGAAAAAAAAGCATAAGTGTAGAGTATATTTTTTGGACAATATCTCAAATCCAGCATAAAATCCCAGGAAGCTGTAGTGATCCAGACTTTACCAGGAATGGGTGCTTTCACAGCCCGAACAATTCTTTGCATAAGGAAGATTCCATGTATGAAGGAACCTGGTTCCCCAAAGGAAACAAAGACATTGACTTGTGTCCATTGGTAGAATGGTTCTAACACAAGGTTTAAGTGGCTGGCTACCACAGAGATGGTTTGTGACAAAACCACACAAATTCCATTCCTTATAAGGAGTGGGCTAAAGATTCTCATGAACATTTCTCCATCGTCCGTGTCTGGAGCAAAAAGTCCAATTAAAGTCCATCTGAAATGGTGGAGGAGTCGCACAATCCCCAAGTACTGAGTTTCTACTGAAGGGACAGTCTGATAGAAAAAGGGGAACTGAGTTTTATCACTTAGCACATGCGAAGCAAAAGTAAAACTGATCTGAAAAGGAAAGAGAGAGATGAAGATTTTCTGTTTGGTCAGATTAAGGACAAAACATTAATTGGGGGTTAAAATGTTTTGCTTCTTGGAGAAAGGGTAGCCCACATTTTGCAAAAAGAAAAGAAAAGAAACTTTTATAGGGAAAGAAAAACTAGAAAGTCCAGTAGCCTCCTGAAAAAGTACCTTTGGGACAACCATGACCTAGATGACTGAGAATCTCCGTAGACATTTTATAGGAAAACTGCTTCCCTAGTTACTTTGCAAACCCATAAGCCCTAAAGCAGGAATTTCACTTTAGAGGTCATTTCTCCACTTATGTTTGAGACTTCTGGAATTATCCAGCCAGCATTTGCCAAAGGTGGACACGATTTGCACCACATCAACAATGGCTGGATGATGCTTCAGGAATGAATGCTTTGAAGATGTTATCATTAAGGGGGAAATGACCACAATTAGCTGCCACAGGTTACCAATCAGCACTGGGATGTTAGATTGTGGACATTTAACTCTTATTTCAAATCTAGATACAATCCAATATACAAAAGCACCTGAGGGATTTTGTAGGTACCCAACATGGGTGAAATCAGGATGGAGATGTCCGTGGAGGCCCCTTCAAGAAGACTCAGGATGTTTTTCTGCCTTCCACAGCTGTAGTTGGGAATGTTGGCATTTCCTGTTGAAAGCAGGTCCAGGAGAGCATCAGAAGTCATTTTCACATCAAAATAGCTGTCCTGGATTATGTAGCCCAAAGTCATGTTGATTAAGAATTTTGGATCCTGGTTGATCTCTTGGACAGCAAAGAGGAAGGACAGGAGTTTCCAATAAGTTGGAGATCTTTTCCTATTAATATGTATGCAACCCATGAACATCAATCACAACATTGTTCTTTTCTTTAGCACCATAAACCTTTTCTATGTATCAATAACTACTAATTGAACATCAATATCCAAGCACAATTCCCAGCTATAAGGGAATCTCTCAACTGTCATTGAGAGTTGGGAGATTGATCTTATTTTAGAGTGAGGACTTGTTTTGAATGTGATTCTTATTTCTAAACTGCCAATCTTTGATTTCTATATATAGACAAACTCTGCAGCAAGTGGGAGATTGAACAGATTCCTAACCAACTTAGCTGACAACTTTGTCATTCAAAAGGTAGAGGAGGGAAAAGCCACACTGGACCTAATTCTTACTAATAGAGAAGTGATAGAGAGAGCTGAAGTTGCCGGAACCTCGGGCGACAGTGACCACATTATCTTGGAATTCAATATAATGCAAACACAAGCAATAAAATATAATCCAACCAGTGTCTTAAACTTAAAAAAATCCTTGATTTTAATAAATGCAGAGAAAGCCTAAGCAAAATTTTATGGATAAAAATCATACAGTGGAAAACAACTCAAGAAGCATGGGAAACACTGAAAAATATGATCATAAAAGCCCAGCCCAATGCAATATCACTGAAAAATAAAAATAAGAAATCCAAGAATAAACCAGCATGGTTGCACAAAGGTCACTCTGATAAACTGAAAGACAAAAAGGACTAGTACAAAAAACGGAAAAAGGGATACCCAACTAAGGCAGAATATCAGCAGATAACCCAAATTTACAAAGATGAAGTCAGGAAAGCAAAGGCTCAGAATGAACGAAGAATTGCAACAGAAGATAAAGATAAGTAAAAAAAGTTTATTTTAACATAAATAACAAGAAAAAAGTGAAGGAAACAGTTGGTCCATTAAAGAGAGAAGATGGCAAGAAAGTCACAGGCAGTAGAGAGAAAACAGAGCTGCTTAACTCATTCTTTACATCAGTTTTCACACAAAAAGAAATTATAATCCAAATTATCAAAATTATAACTGTAAAAAACAAATTAGAAATAAAAATTAAAATAAGCAAAAAAATGGTAAGAGAACACCTGTCTAACCTTGATGAATATAAATCACCAGGACCTGATGGATTACATCCCAGAGTCCTGAAGGAGCTGGCTGATGTTATCGCAGAACCATTGTACCATATCTTTAAAAAATCCTGGAGTAGTGGGGAATTACCTGAGGATTGGAAAAGAGCTGATGTGGTTCCCATCTTAAAAAAAGGGTGGGAAACCCAGATTAAGGAAACTACAGACCAATCAGCCTAACATCAATCCCTGGGAAGATACTGGAAAAGGTAATCAAAAAGCAGATAAGAAACACTGGATAGAAATTAATCAAGGAGAGAAGCAGACTGAAATTAAGGAGAAACTTCCTAACAGTGACCAGCAACCAGTGGAGCAGCTTGTCTTCAGAGGTTGTAAGGGCTTCATCACTGGAGGTTCTTAAGAAAAGACTGGACAGCTACCTATCTGAAATGGTATAGGGTCTCCTGCTTGAGAAGGGGTTTGGACCAGAAGACCTCCAAGGTCCCTTCCAGCTCTATTCTGATTGATTGATTTTTTTCTCCTTCTCCTGATTCTTGTTCTGCACAGTCATCTGATTGCAGAAAGACTTCCCATCCCACTAGCAGGTCTGCCAGTATTATGGCTTATAGCCACATCAACTGCATCACATGAAATACATTTCCGATGTGCCTCCAAAGAGAAAATGCAGCACTTATTAGACCATATAAAGCAGAGATATCATGGAATTTGGAAGAACCAGAATTTTATCAATACAAGGAGCAATCAGATAAGGTGGAAGGCCACTGTAGGCTTACGCGAAAACCATTGCAGAAGGAGTCCTGAGGAAATTATTTGGTTGAAAACGAGTCTTCGTTCCGCAGATGATGCCGCTGATGAGAAGGTCTCCTAGCTTGCCATGACTCAATGGCTGTTCCCCACCCTGCCCCAGAGTCAAAGGGCAGTGGGTCTTCCACATCCTGGAAGCTGTACAAGGCAGGAAGAGCAGCAGAAATAACAGGAATAACAGAAACATCCTTCTATGCCAGCCCTCTTTCCTGTATTCATTACACTGTTAGCAGAACATCGTTTAAGACCAACCTACAGGAGCTTTTGTAGCATAGACAAAGCTCAATAAAAGGCTAACATCTAAGAGGATGAGGCAATGTCCATCTACATACCATCCTCCCTGCCCAAAACCTCACCCACCCAAGGTGTTTATGCAGCCTGCATGAGGGATCACCTCATCTTGCTCTTCAGATTGTTGGCAAGGAAAATCCTAAGGGATGTGGCATTAAGATGAAACAAGAGATAACTGTGATTGTGAAAATTATAAGTGGAAGAAATATCACTCTCGTAATTTCCTCAAGAGTGTAGTTTCCAAAGTGCTCCATTGAGAAAGAAAGTTTGAGAAAGCACTACCATGGATCCTAGCTGAATAAATCCTAGTTGACAGCAGAACACATTGGTGATGCCACACAGGCAGCAGATCTATAGACAAATTGGGAAGTTTCTTCAACAAGACAATTCAAACTATTGCATACTCAGTTATGTGGCAAGAAGACCAGCTGAAATTCCAAAAAATATTGTATATCTTCTTTATCTTGACAGTTGATGTCTACTCTTCTTCCATTCCTTTGCACAATCTCTCCCAATCTGCTCCATCAAGAGTGCATGTATTCCACCAATAACTGAGCAGTTGAAGGGGCAGTACTGAAACCTAAGACTGATAGAAATGCCCTACCTATTTCAGTATTTATAATCAAACAGTAGATAGTCTAATCAGATAGTCTAAACTATAGCAGTGTTCCAATATCTCAGGGGCTGCCACAAAGAAGAGGGAGTCAAGCTATTTTCCAAAGCACCTGAAGGCAGGAGAGAAGCAACCTAGAACTAAGGAGAAACTTCCTGACAGTTAGAACAATTAGCCAGTGGAACAACCTGACTCCAGAAGTGGTGAATGTTCCAATACTAGAAGTGTTTAAGAAGAAACCAACAACAAGCAAAATTTTATAAGTTAATACATAAAAAGTTAATACAATTTGATTATAGGTCTTGTATTATAATGGGAGATTGGAACGGTGTGATAGATACTGATTTAGATAAAAAGAAGATACTATCAATTCCTCAAACACGTTCTAAGTTGCCTAAATCTTTTTTTGATATAAAGGATGATTTTGATTTGATAGATATATGGAGAGAAAGAAATGGTAAAGAGCAAGAATTTACTTTCTTTTCTGACAGGCATCAGTCATTTTCTAGAATTGATTTTATATTAAATTCAAGTGACTTACTTTTTAGTTTAAAGAAGGTGAAGATCCTACCTAAAGTTTTAACAGATCATAATCCGGTTTGGATGGAGCTAAAGGAAGGTCAAAGACCTAAAAAATCTTGGAGATTAAATGAAAATTTGTTTTAAATATGATATAAATGTGAATGAATGTAAAAATGTAATGAAGGAATTTTTTATGTTAAATATGCATAAGGGTACAACTATAGAAATGGTATGGGATGCAAGTAAAGCGTGTATGCGTGGGATTTTAATTGATTTGAATAAAAGGCATAGATGCAAACAAGAGAAAAACGGAAGGAGTTAGAGGAGGAAATAAGAAAGAAGGAACAGTTATTAATAAAGAGACCAGATGTTAGAAATATTAAAGAGGGGATTAAGGTTTTATGGAAACAATTTGATTTGTTGATGACAGACCAAGTTGCTAGGAATACACAATATGCAAAACATAACACGTTTTTTAATTCTAATAAGCCTGGCAGATGGTTGGCCTATACATTAATGAAAAAACAAAAATCCCGAATAATTGAAAAAATAGAATATAAAGGGAAAGAGGTGTTCCAACAAGAAATTATCAAGAAAGTCTTTTTAGAATTTTATTCTAGGTTATATGCTGAAGAGAAGGTACAAGAGAATGATATAGATATTTTTTTGCAAAATGAAAATGTATCAGTAATTAACAATGAACAAAGAGATAGATTAAATACACTGATTACATCAGAAGAAATAATTTCAGTGATTAAACAATTGAAAATGGGAAAATCTCCTGGGACTGATGGGTTAACGGCGGTTTATTATAAGCATTTTCAAATGGAAGTGGTGGAACCTCTTAGAGAGCTATTTGTTAATATACAAAAGGGGGGTCAGGTCCCACCTTCATGGAAAACAGCCTATGTTTCTTTAATTCCCAAAGAGGGAAGAGATAATGTTCAACCAGAAAATTTTAGACCTATTTCATTGTTGAATACGGATTATAAGATTTTTGCAAAAGTGATGGCTAATAGATTAATGACAGTTTTACAACAAACAATTCATACTGATCAAAGCGGTTTTTTACAAGGGAGGCAGATGAAAACTAATGTTAGACAACTTATTAATAGAATATTTGGAGAAGCATACTCAGGTGCCCGCAGTTCTTATGTTTTTGGATGCGGAAAAAGCATTTGATAGATTGAATTGGTTGTTTTTGAAAAAATTGATTGTTAGGATGGAAATGGGGGATCAGTTTATTAATTCTATATTGGCAATTTATCAGAAACAAACAGGTTATTGTGAATGGGGATTTAACAGATTCATTTAATATAGAGAAAGGTACCAGACAGGGATGTCCATTATCCCCTTTGTTGTTTGTTTTAACTTTAGAGGTTTTATTGAATAGGATAAGAAGAGCAGATGATTTAAAAGGTATAGAGATTAGACAACAAGATTATAGATTACGTGCTTTTGCAGATGATTTAGTTGTGACATTGACTCAACCAATACAGTCAGCCAAGAGATTGATGGAGATAATTAAAATTTATGGTAGGGTATCAGGTTTTAAGTTAAATATAACTAAAACAAAGATGTTAGTTAAAAAGTTGAATTTTAATTCAAAACAGGAATTGGAAAGAATAACGGGATGTGAGATAGTTAAGAAAATTAAATATTTAGGAATTGATATTGAAGCCTCTAATGGGAACTTATATAAAAATAATTATGAAGTCTTGTGAAATAAGACACAAATAGAATTGGAAAAATGGAAGAAATTACAATTATCTATGTTGGGTAGGATAGCAGCAGTTAAAATGAATGTATTGCCTAAATTTTTATTTCTTTTTCAAATGTTACCCATACTTAAAAAGGATGTGAATTTGGAGGAGTGGCAGAAGGGTATTAATAGATTTATTTGGAATTGTAAGAAACCGAGGGTCAAATTATAAATTATTCAGGATACAAGGGAAAGAGGTGGATTAAAAATGCCTAATTTTAAGTTATACTATCACGCTGCTGTTTTAGTAGCGATAAGTGATTGGGTCAATTTAACTAATGATAGAATATTGAATATTGAAGGGTATGATTTATTATATGGTTGGCATGCATATCTAGTTTATGATAAAAAGGTGGATAGGAGTTTCAAAGAGCACCTATTGAGAAATGCTCTGCTGCGTGTTTGGAAAAAATATCAGTATAAATTAAATGATAAGATTCCTGTATGGACGGTTCCCAGACACGCAATAGAGAATATAAATAGAGAACAATTACATGATGTGGTGCCTTATGAGAAACTCCTATTTAAAGAAGGGAATCTCTTACTATTGAAGTCCTTGAATATTTTAAGAGAGGAAGGAATAATCCTTACTTGGTTTCAATATTTACAATTGCAGACTAGATGGAGAAAAGATTTGAAGATGGGTTTATCTCAAATAGATGAAAATTTAATTAAACAAATTAGAGATCAAAGGTTAATGCATATTAAAAGATTGTATAACGTATTGATAGAAATTGATTCGGAAACTGAATTAGTTAAGGACTGTATGATAAAGTGGGGACAAAATTTTGGACAACCAATCATGATGGAAATTTGGGAGAGGATCTGGGTGAAAAATGTAAAATTCACACAAGCGCAACATTTAAGAGAAAATTTTTATAAAATGTTTTATAGATGGCATTTGGATCCGAAAAAATTATCATGTATGTACCCTAGCTTACAACCTAAGTGCTGGAGATGTGAATGTATGGATGCTACTTATTTTCATGTATGGTGGACTTGTAAAAAAATTAAGGCTTTTTGGATAAAAATATGGTGGATACTACAAAATATTTTGAAAAAACGTATTGAATTTTCACCGCAGCTGTTTTTATTAGGTATTATAAAAGACTGCACCACCATAGAGATGAACTTGATTTTGAACTTGATTACAGCAGCGAGACTGTTGGTGGGACAATATTGGAAGAAGCCAGAATTACCATCTATTGAAGAATAGACTTTGAAAGTTATAAATTTGGCGGAAATGGCTAAAATATCTGCTTACTTGAAAGATCATTCAAATGAAAAATATATGTTGGATTGGAAAAAATGGATAGAGTATATTCAAGGGAAATATCAATCTAAGAAATTGTATTTAGCATATAGTTAAATTTTTATTTGGATTATATAATAATTTTGTTTGATGTAGTGGGTTTTTTTGTTTTTGTTTTACCCTGTATTCACTTTGGGAAGTGGGGGGGGGTAGGATGGGGGGTATAATAATATACTCAACTGTAATACCTGTAATATATAAGAAAGAAATACTTATTGATATATGAGGGGTTGCTCGGACAGTACCTCTGGACTACATCTGGGGGTTGAGAGGGAGGAGTGAAGGAGTGGAGGGAAGTAGGGTTGGAGGAGATGAGGGTGGAGTGAGAGGGAGGGAGAGAGGGGAGGAGGAGGGAAGTAGGAGACAGGGAGGAAAGAAGAGGGGGATGTAGTGAAGGGGGTGCTGCCGAGCAACACCCATAGTTACTTTATGTAAGCACCTAAAAGAATGTATGTTTTGTTTTTGTGTGGGAGAAAGTTAAAAAAGAATGTTTTAAGTTGAGGTGTATTTAATTTGATTTTCTGTTTAAAATTATAAAACCAATAAAATATTTGAAAAAAAAAAGAAAGAAGAAACTGGACAGCCATTTGTCCGAAATGGTATAGGGTTACCTGCCTGAGCAGGGGGTTGGACTTGATGACCTCCAAGGTCCCTTCCAACTTTATTATTATTATTATTATTATTATTATTATTATTATTATTATTATTATTATTATTGTTATTATTATTATTATTATTATTATTATTATTATTATTATTATTATTATTATTATTATCTTAGGAAGCTGAACTGATGCCCTATATGAAATTAACATTTAGCAGTGGTACCACAGTATTCTAATTAGCAAGTATGAGAGGAAGGGCAATATGCTGGCTGAGAAATTGTACCCCAAAACTGGTCATTATATGCAAGTTATTATTTTCTTCTGTTTAACCATGACCAATTCTTGGAGACTGCCTGGAAAACTCGCTGACATTTTCTTGGCAAGTTTTTAAAAAGTGGTTTGCCATTGTCTCTTTCCTAGGGCTTAGAGAAAGTGACTGGCTCAAGGTCATGCAGCTGGCTTTGTACCTAAGGCAGGAGTGGAATGCATTATCTCCCAGTTCTAGCCTGATTCCTTAACCATTACTCTAGACTATATAGTTAGATTACATACGGTATGTTACACACATGTACATGGAGCAAACAAAATAAGATAATCAAAGCATGCCAAATTACTCAGTACATTCATAACCATCTTGCACAGTGACAGAGCTATGACCTGGAATGTAATAATGTTTATTGGAGGAAGGAATTGTACTTTGTTACTTTGTATCGAGGGGAGGGGAATTTAGTTTTTGGTTTCAACCATGTAGTATTCAAAATACTTTGTTTCTCGAATAAAAGATTCTTTAAGGTAAACAATGCCTCAAAGTTCTTTTGAAGAGTTTCATCTGTCGGAACCGTGACATTAATGCTGTGAATGTCTTTGATGCTGTGAAGGTCTGGATGGAAAATAATAGGCTTCAACTGAATACTGGCAAGATTAGTGATTTTGAGTTTTTGAGCCTGCCAGTTCTAGGATTATTATTCGATCTTTGGTGCTGGATGGGGTTTCTCTGCACATGATGGATCACATGAGCATCTGGAGTTCCTCCTAGACCCATGATTTCTGCTTCTGGATTTGTCAAAAACAGATCATTCCTGACAAATCTTATTGCATTTTTTGACAAAGGGACAAAATTAAATGATCAGAGAAATGCTGTGAATATAATTTACTAGGACTTCAATAAGGCATTAGATAAAGTAGACCACAACCTACTACTTGATAAGATAGAAAAATGTGGGTTAGACAGCATCACTCCAGATGGATTCGTAATAGGTTGACCAACTGCATTCAAGGTGTAGTCCTTAATAGAACTGCATCTACATAGAGGGACATATGCAGTGGGTTACCCCAAGGCTGTCTTAGGCCCTTTAATACTTTCATCAATTATTGGGATGAGGGGATAGATGGAGAATTTGCCATGGCACCTAAAATAACCAACACTCCAGAAGATAGGCTTAAGATAGAGAAGGATCTTGACAGACTTGAACACTGGACTTGAACAAATGGAAATTCAATGGTGAAAAAGCTAATCTTCTACATTTAGGCAAGAAAATCCAAATGCACAGGTACAGTATAAGTGGTACCTCGCTCAATAGTAGTAACCGTGAAAGGGATCTTGGAGTCCTACAGGACAATCACTTAAATATGAGCCAGCAGTGTGCTGCAGCTGCCAAAAAAGCCAACACACTCTTAGGCTGCATTAACAGGGACAGAATCAGGATCCTGTGAAGTATTAATATCATTCTCTAATGCCTTGGTAAGACTGCACTTGGAATATTGCATCCAGTTTTGTTTGCCATGATGTAAAAAAGATGTTGAGACTTTAGAAGGAGTGCAGAGAAGAGCCACAAAGATGATTAGGGGACTGGAGGCTAAAACATATAAAGAACGGTTGCTGGAATTGGGTATATATTATATATTATATTATATTTATATTTATTCAATTTCTATACCGCCCCTCTCCCGTAGGACTCGGGGCGGTTTACAACCCAATAAAAACATATAAAACAATAAATATTTAAAATTAAATTAAATTAAATAAATACAAGGCTGTTACTAAAAACCTGTTAAAAAACCCAATTCTAAAACCCGAACAGCCTTGTTTAAAAATTTAAAACCCGAGGAGATCTAGGCCAGGCCGGCTTGATTGAAGAGATGAGTCTTCAACTCTCTTCTGAAGGTGCGGAGATCATGACACGTCCAGAGTTCAGGGGGGAGCTCGTTCCACATCGTCGGTGCCCCCACAGAAAAGGCTCTCCCCCTGGGCACCACCAGCCGACACTGCTTAGCCGATGGCACCCTGAGGAGGCCCTCTCTGTGGGAGCGAACTGGTCGATGGGAGGTATTTACTGGCAGAAGGCGGTCTTGTAAATAACTGGGTCCTATGCCATGGAGCGCTTTAAAAGTGGTAACCAGTACCTTGAAGCGCACCTGGAAAGCCACCGGCAACCAGTGCAGCTCAAGCAGGATGGGGGCCATTCGTGCCCGCCAGGGTGCCCCCACTACCACCCGCGCGGCCGCATTCTGTGCCAGTTGAAGCCTCCACGTGCACTTCAAGGGGAGCCCCATGTAGAGAGCATTACAATAGTCCAGTCTGGAAGTGACGAAGGCATGGGTGACCGTGCATAGCGCGTCCTTATCTAGGAAGGGGCGCAACTGGCGTACCAGACGAATCTAGTAAAACATCCTCCCGGCCACGGCCGTCAGATGGTCCTCAAGGGACAGCCGTGAATCTAGGAGGACTCCCAAGTTGCGAGCCCTTCCTGTGGGGGCCACTGACTCGCCCCCGATAGACAGCGATGGAGTCAGCTGGTTGTACCGGGACGATGGTAACCACAACCACTCGGTCTTGGAGGGGTTGAGCTTGAGACCGTTCTTCCCCATCCAGATCCGCACGGCCTCCAGGCACTGGGTCAGCACGTCAAGAGCTTCATTTGGGTGGTTCGGGGTGGAAATGTACAGCTGAGTACTACATATGTCTAGTTTAATGAAAAGAAGTACTAGGGGTGACATGATAGCATTGTTCCAATATTGAAGGGCTGCCACAAAGAAGGGGTGTCAATATTTGAAGGGCTGCCACAAAGAAGGGGTGTATTCTCCAAAGCATCTAAAGGGAGAATAAAAAGCAATGGATGGAAACTAACCAAAGAGAGAATCAACCTAGAACTGAGGAGAAATTTACTGACAGTTAGAACAATTAATCAGTGGAAAGACTTATCTCTAGAAGTTGTGGGTGCTCCAACGCTGGAAGTTTTTTTTTTTTTTTACTTTTAATGCATTCAAATCTCAGGAGAAGACAGTTTGGTTCTAGGATCTTGAATGGAATGGACTGATTTATGGTAACTTTCTTGAGAAAGATGCATGCTCTATATGTAATAAACATTTAGTGGAGGAACACCAATATTTTAATTAGCAAGTGTGGAGTGAAGGACACTATGCTGCAGTAGTCATGAAGCTGACTAGGAAAGTGCACCCAAGGAGGGCTCAACAACTATTCCTCTTGAAATGACCATGAACTATTGAATTTGGTCACAATGTTCTGCTCTGGGTTCTGTACACACTAACATTTATATTAATGATTTTGATGAAAGGAGACATGGAATGTATCTTAGAACATGGGATAGACTATAGAAGTCTATAGTTCTCCGGAATAGGGCGGCATAGAAATCGAATAAATAATAATAATAATAATAATAATAATAATAATAATAATAATAATAATAATAATAATAATAATAATAATAAAAAAAAAAAAAAAGACTAAATGGGAATTGAGACCTTGGACTTGGGCTATCTCCATGAGGCTTGCCCGAGTCAAGATGGATTAAAATAAGCCTTTTTGTAAATGCATGTCTGGAATTAGGCTGAAATAAATCTTGAAGGACTGATTTATCACATTTTCAAATGAACATCTCTAGTGGGAAGTGGGCATGAGAGCAGGTGGTCCAGAGTGTGACATTATGCATAATCACACAATACTTAAATCTTGGGCCAAGCCAAGAATTCTCTATATTTAGGGACTTCTGGCTCAGCGCAGGATGAAACTTTGCATTATTTCTTGTATTTGCTGTTCAAAGGACTGGTTTCCAAGGTGACCACTGGATAACACCCTGGAGACAAAAGGCAGAGGGAGAAACCCCCCCCAGTGCTTCCATAATTATAGGGGAGGACACCTGCCACAGTTACTTTGCAGAACTGGAAGTGAACCTTTAAACAAGAATTCATTTTCAAGGTTTCAAAGCTCCAGCCTTGGAAATTAATCAAGGAGGGAGAAATGCGATTTTCTTGCTGGAAGAAAACAAGGTTAAGATGTAGTGATGAAAGAACAAGCAACACTGGTTAATTAATGTCCATGTTTGCTGCAATCCGGAAAGAACTCTCTGCAGATTTAGACTCTGAAAGGGGTGAAGTGTTCCTCCCTTAGAATCAAATCCTTTTCAGATAATAATAATAATAGTTGGAAGGGACCTTGGAGGTCATCTAGTCCAACCCCCTGCTCAGGCAGGAAACCCTATACTATTTCGGACAAATGGCTGTCCAGTCTCTTCTTAAAAACTTCCAGCGTTAGAGCATTCACCGATTCTGGAGGCAGGTTGTTCCACTGATCAATTGTTCTCACTGTCAGGAAGTTTCTCCTTAGTTCTATGTTGCTTCTCTCCTTGATTAGTTTCCATCCATTGCTTCTTGTCCTGCTTTCAGGTGCTTTGGAGGATAGCTTGACTCCCCTCTTCTTTGTGGCAGCCCCTGAGATATTGGAACACTGCTATCATGTCCCCCCTCGTCCTTCTCTTCGTTAAACTAGACATACCCAATTCCAGCAGCCGTTCCTTATATGTATTAGCCTCTAGTCCCCTGATCATCTTTGTTGCTCTTCTCTGTACTCTTTCTAGAGACTGGGTTTCGTCTACCATTTTCTGTCTCTAGGATTTGGCCTTTGGTAGGAGAGTCAAGGTGCTGGCCCAGCCCAATGCTCAGTTTATTTTACCTGGCACAATTTGAGCCAATAGGATCACATTTAATAAAGCAAACTGGGATCCTTTATTTCTGCACAGAGGTAAGGGTTCCAAATTGGGGTCCAAATCAACTGTGCAAGCTGATGTTTTTTTTTTAATTTTTTATTAAAACAATTGACATTAAACATAAGATCATATTAAGAAGCAGTCATCATAAAACCTGAAATACAACACTAAGTATTAATCTTTGTAAACGTCTGACTTGGTAAACATTCTTCACTCCTCACGTCAAGCCTCAACTATACGCCTGTTACAATTTATTTGATTGGTGTTTCTCTTATCTATAGTCTATCCACTGTTTCCAGTCTATCACATATTGTTCGTTCGAACGATCCTTCAAGTATGCCAAAAATTTTCTCCATTTCTGCCAAATGTATTACTTTCAGAGTCCAAACTTCAATAGGTGGTGTTTCTGGCTTCTTCCAGTATTGTCCCACCTGTCGTCTAGCTACTGTGACCAAATTCAGAATTAGATTCATCTCAGTAGTAGTGCAATCTTTTATAACAAGCTGTTTTCATGCCATTAAAAACCCACACAGAAACTCCTGATATTTTATCACTGGATAGCAATAGCAATAACACTTACATATACTTATATATACACCAATTCATAGTGCTTTACAGCCCTCTCTAAGTGGTTTACAGAGTCAGTGTATTGCCCTCAATGATCTGGCTCCTCATTTCAGCTGGTCAGAATTGAACTCCTGGCAGTGAGTCCCAAAGGTGCTTTTTCAGGAGGAACTGAAAACTGGGCGTTAACAGATTAAGGCTCAGCCCTGACAAGACAGAGTGGCTGTGGGTTATGTCTCCCAAGGACGCTTCAATCTGTCCTTCCATTACCCTGGGGGGGTGAATCTATATACCCCTCGGAGAAGGTTCGCAACTTGGGTGTCCTCCTCGATCCACAGCTGACATTGGAACATCATTTAGCTGTGGCGAGGGGGGCATTTGCCCAGGTTCGCCTGGTGCACCAGTTGCGTCCTTATTTGGATCGGGAGTCTCTCCTTACAGTCACACATGCTCTTGTCACCTCGAGGATCGACTACTGCAATGCTCTCTACATGGGGCTACCCTTGAAGAGTGTTCGGAGACTACAATTAGTGCAAAATACAGCTGCGCAAGCAATTGTGGGCCTTCCACGTTGTGCCCACATTTCGTCAACCCTCCGCATGCTGCATTGGTCTCTGAGCGCAATTCAAAGTGCTGGTCATTACCTATAAAGCCCTTTATGGCATTGGACCAGGATACTTACGGGACCGTCTTCTGCCACATACTTCCCTACGACCGGTGAGAGCGCACAGTGTCGGTCTCCTCCGGGTCCCGTCAGCGAAACAATGTCGTTTGGTGGGTCCTAGGGGGAGGGCCTTCTCTGTTGTGGCGCCCACCCTCTGGAACCAACTGCCTCCTGAAGTCCGCGTTTCTCCGACTCTCCCGGCCTTCCAAAAGAACCTTAAAAGTTATCTTTGCCGGCAGGCCTGGGGATGATTGTGGGTTGTGGTTTGAAAGTTGTGCTTGTGTTGGGTACCTATTTTTAATGTTTTGATGTTTTGTATATGTTGTGAGCCGCTCCGAGTCTCCGGAGAGGAGCGGCATACAAATTAAATTAATAAATAAATAAACTGGACTTTCTTGTTTTTCTTTGAAGATGTTTCACTTCTCATCCAAGAAGCTTCTTCAGCTCTGGCTGGATGGTGGGGAATGGAAGGATTTATATTCCTTGCAGACAGCTGGTCATTTGCATTATTTTAGAGAGTCGTAGAGGCTATTTGGAGGTTTACCTGTGTCCTCAGGATCACCTGAGTAGTGCAAATGTGTGTGGAGCCTTCATGGCTGCAGGAGGTTTTCTGCCCTGGGTCCCTTCACTGTTGAAGACAGGCTGTTGGGGATGAGCCTGTGTGGTCTGCATCTCAAACTGAAGCGCAAATGGTTCCTGTTGTCTGCAATGTTTTCTGGAAATCCGTTCATACTCCCCCCACCATTCGAAGTGTGTTCATCCCAAAAGTGCATAGCAAAATGTCCATGGTGATTCTCAGCCAACCAGGTATGGTTGTCCCAAAGGCGCTTTTTCAGGAGGCAACTGGATTTTCTTGTTTTTCTTTGAAGATGTTTCACTTCTCATCCAAGAAGCTTCTTCAGCTCTGTCTGGATGGTGGGGAATGGAAGGAAGTGAGCAGTGAGTTAGCCTGCAACACTTCATTCTAACCACTGTGCCACCACAGGTCACTTGATCCTGATCTATTGAAGACATATGCATACTAGACAATTCACACGTAAAAGATGTACAGTCCACAAAAGGAAAAGAGGTAGCATTTCAGAAGGGACTCACTAGTTTTCTGGGGAGTGAAAGTTTCCAATGTTTTTTAAAGGCAGCATCATGGAGAGGATAATACACAATTGATGTTGATGAAGGCAAGAGTCTCTGAAAGACCACAGCTGATTTACCAGGTTCCCATAGATATCAAAGAATAAAGGGGAGAGCACTGTCCCCAAATGATAAAGCCACCATGTTGATCTCTTCTCTTTGACCACCAACAACTGAAGCTGTTCACTATGGAAGCAGCAGAACCACGGAAACACAATACCCAATCCCAGAATACAACTCTTCAAATTTTTGAAAGCCCATGTGCCTTTCCAAGAAGAGATCATGATAGGTGTACATCTTGGTCATGCCAAAGATCATCAAGGAGAAAGATCAAATCCACCTCAGTCCCACATCTGGGTTTGGCCCTGGAGTAAAATATAGAATAACAGAGTTGGAAAGGACCTTGGAGGTCATCTAGACCAACTCCCTGCACATGAGGCAACAGTGTGAAGCAGCTGCAAAAAAGGCAAACACGATCCTGGGGTGTATCAAGAGAAGCATAGAGTCCAGATCACGTGAAGTCATTATTCCCCTCTACTCTACCTTGGTCCGACCTCACCTGGAGTACTGTGTCCAGTTCTGGTCACCCCAGTTCAAGGGAGACACGGACAAACTGGAGCAGGTTCAAAGGAGAGCTACCAAGATGGTGAACGGTCTACAAACCATGTCCTATGAGGAACGGTTAAAGGAATTGGGAATGTTCAGTCTACAGAAAAGAAGACTGAGAGGAGACATGATAGCTGTCTACAAATACCTGAGGGGATGTCACAGTGCAGAGGGACCAGCCCTGTTTTCACTTGCCCAAGGAAGGACTAGAAACAATGGGATGAAACTGCAGGGGAAAAGATTCAGACTAGACGTTAGAAAAAAAATTCTAACAGTAAGGGTGATCGACCAGTGGAACAGGTTGCCACAGGAGGTGGTGAGCTCCCCTTCGATGGAGGTCTTCAAGCAGAGACTGGACGGCCATCTGTCTGGAATGGTTTAGGGAATCCTGCCTCGGGCAGGGGGTTGGACTCGATGACCCGGGAAGTCCCCTCCAACTCTACGATTCTGTGATTCTGTGAAGTAAGAGAGTCTATACAATTATAGACAAATGGCTGTTCAGTCTCTTCTTGAAAGCCTCCAGTGACGTGGCCCCCACAACTTCCACTGGTTTCTTGTTCTCACTGTTGGGAAATTTCTCCTTAGTACTACCAAGATGGGTCCAGATCATATGTTCATAAGGATGGTCTATGGTTGCCCCAACCACCACCTCAGGAACCTTTACTAGAATAGGAAATGTTGAAAACTCTTAAAGAAGGGATGCTACAAGATCCCTTCCAAGGATGTTTGCATTGGAGGTTTCCTGGAATTCCATTTGAAAAAAGACTATTTGTAAAGCAACACCCATTGAAGACTTTGGACATATATTTTTTGACTGCAAATTCTACTCTGAAGCGCTGCTTATTTAGATTCTTATTTAAAAATTAAAAAGTACTGGAGCACCCAGGACAAACTGACTTACATCCTGCAGGGAAAAAAGCTGCGTATGACTGTAAGCACTGCACCCTTTATATCAAAGGACATTTTGAAGAGAATGGAATATTTTGATCAGATGTGGTAAAAATAGTAAGATGACTTACTATGAACATATCCTATTGTTTCTTTGTATCTACTTGTATATTTGTATTAATTTTATATTTTGATATGGTTAAATAACTAAAACAATAGTTTCTATTTTGTATTTAGAGTCTTGAACTACTGTATGTTCCCCCAGCATCACTTTCTGGATATGTCTTGACAGGAAGGACCACAACCACTACATAACAGTGGCTCCAAGGGTGTATCTGAGAATTTTCACCAACATGCTTTTCTCCAAACCAATCTCATCTCATTCTTCGATAAAGTGACTAAATTAGTAGACCAGCAAAACTCAGCGGACATAGTATACTTGGACTTCAGTAAGGCATTTGACGAGGTAGACCACAACCTACTCCTTGGTAAACTAAGAAAAGGTGGGATAGACAACATCACTACCAAATGGATCTGTAACTGGCTAACAAACTGTACTCAACGAGTAGTCCTCAATGGCACTACATCCACATGGAGAGAAGTAAGCAGTGGGATACCACAAGGTTCTGTCTTAGGCCCAGTACTCTTCAATATCTTCATCAATGACTGAGATGAGGGAATTGAAGGGGAACTCATCCAATTTGCAGATGACACTAAACTCACAGAAGTAGTCAACACCCAGAAGACAAACTCAGGATCCAAAAAGATCTTGACAAACTTGAACAATGGGCCCTATCCAACAAAATGAGTTTCAATGTGAAGAAAAGCAAAGTCTTACATTCAGGCAGGAAAAACCAAAGGTACAAATACAGATTGGGTGAGACCTGGCTTAAAAACAAGTAACTGTGAGAAGGACCTTGGAGTCCTAGTGGATGATCACTTGTCTATGGGCTGGCAGTGTGCAGCAGCAATCGAAAAAGCTATCAGAATCCTGAGTTGTATAAACAGAGGCATAGAATCAAGATCATGAGAAGTATTATTACCACTTTACAAAGCCCTGGTAAGACCACACCTAGAATACTGCAGCCAATTTTGGTCACCATACCACAAAAAAGATGTTGAGAGTTTGGTAAAAATTCAAAGAAGAGCAACTAAATGATCAGGGGCCCGGAGACTAAAACATACAAAGAACGGCTACAGGATTTGGGTATGCTTAGATTAATGAAAAGAAGAAATGGGGGAGACACAATAGCAGTGTTCCAGTATTTGAGGGGCTGCTGCAAGGCAGAGGGGGCCAGGTTGTTCAAGTACAAGATGGAAGGATGAGAAACAACTGTTGGAAACTGACCAAAAAGAGAAGCAATTTGGAACTAAGGAGAAATTTCCTGACAGTGAGGACAATCAACCATTGGAACAGCTTACCCCCATGGACACTCCATCACTAGAGATTTTTAAGAGGAGACTGGACATCCACCTCTCTGAGATGATATAGGTTCTTCTGCTTGAGCAGGCGGTTGGACTAGAAGACCTCCATGGTCCCTCCCAGCTCTATTCTATTCTATTCTATTCTATTCTATTCTATTCTATTCTATTCTATTCTATTCTATTCTATTCTATTCTATTCTATTCTATTCTATTCTATTCTATTCTATTCTATTCTATTCTATTCTATTCTCCATTTCATATTCTATTCTATTCTATTCTATTCTATTCTATTCTATTCTATTCTATTCTATTCTATTCTATTCTGTTCTGTTCTGTTCTGTTCTGTTCTGTTCTGTTCCGTTCCGTTCCGTTCCGTTCCGTTCCGTTCCGTTCCGTTCCGTTCCATTCCATTCCATTCCATTCCATTCCATTCCATTCCATTCCATTCCATTCCATTCTATTCTATTCTATTCTTTTCTATTCTATTCTATTCTATTCTATTCTATTCTATTCTATTCTATTCCAGCGGCCTTTCTGCATGTGGAGCCCTGAAGAAGTTCATAATCCCCAGAGAAGAACTACTTCTCACTGTAATTTTCACTATCCTGGACTTTTGAGACCTCTCCAGGGATTGCTTTTGATGTAAACAGACTGAAGCAACATGAAAGAGATCTTGCATCAGAAAAGGATATATGTCTCAGGTAATGCTCCATGTGGCACACATTTTGGGACAGGCAAAGGCTGTGCTCCTGAATGTATCTTTCTTTCCTTTCCAGGTGAAACTTGGTTTGTCTCTGTCTGAATCAGGAAAGCCACTGGCATTTCCATCTTGTGAGGTTGCTTTGAATTCTAACTCTTCTTGTTTGTTCTTGTTTAGAAATGGGAAGGGGATTGATTCAGCCCTATGGATGATGGAACTCCTGCTTCTGTTCCTGATGCTGCTGGTGTCCCAGCCAGTCTCTGGGAAGCTTAGAATGAAATGTCCACTGATTTTGGAATACCAGGATAGAAAAAATCCATGGAGCTGTTACAGACCTGGAGACCACCTCATTGGTGTGGTGACCACTGCAACAAAAAAATTGCGTATAACATTGCCTTTCAACATGGCTCCTTATATTCACTTTGATTCGTAAGTCATTCAGGATGATTCAGCAGCATTCCCTTTATTTGCAATTCTAACACTTTCCCCCCTTTTATTTATTTATTTTATTTATTTGTTCGGGCTTTCTTCATATTTTACTTACTTGTATATTGCCTTTCTAATTTTCTGAATTGTTTTTATTTCCATGGATTCCCCTTTTTGTCATCTTTTGTATAAGAGACTCAAAGATGTGGCAGAAAAATATCTGAAAGAAGTCCACATTATTCTCCTCTCCACATCCAGTCCTTCATTTATCACCTGAATATAGACTTTTGTTTAAAATAGTTTAAATATGTTGAGACTCTAGAAAGAGTGCAGAGAAGAGCAACAAAGATGATCAGGGGATGGGAGGCTAAAACATAAAAAGAATGGTTGCTGGAACTGGGTATATCTAGTTTAATGAAGAGAAGGACTAGGGGTGACATGATAACATTGTTCCAATATTTGAAGGGCTGCCACAAAGAAGGGGTGTCAACCTATTCTCCAAAGCATCTAAAGGGAGAATAAAAAACAATGGATGGAAACTAATCAAGGAGAGAAGGAACCTAGAAATAAGAAGAAATTTCCTGACAGTGAGAACAATTAACCAGTGGAACAACTTGCCTCCAGAAGTTGTGAATGCTCCAACACTGGAAGTTTTTAAGAAGAGACTGGACAACCATTTGTCTGAAATGGTATAGGGTTTCCTGCCTAAGCAGGGGGTTGGACTAGATGACCTCCAAGGTCCCTTCCAACCAATGGTGGTATTCATCCAGTTCGCACCATTTCGGCAGCTAGTTTTTTGTTACCAGAGCCCAGAACGGACTTCTGGAAGCGGCATCCACACAGAGACCTGATTGTTCACATATTTGAATCCCACCACTGCTTCCAACTCTGTTATTCTAAGTTCTAAGTTATTGAAAGGGTTGTAGTTACCTCTGCCCAGCCCATTTCCATATTTTTATAATTGCTTATTGATATTCAATGCCTGATCCTTGTAAAAATATAAGTTGAATTGATGCTAGAGTTCTCTTGATTTATGATAGCTCTACGTTTAATGATTGAATAATATTAAATGTTGATTATTGGACAAATGAAAATTAGGACTGCTACAAGTAATGATTCTTCATATTTTTGATTCTTAATCCTGGTGGTCATCTATCTACAGCCCATCTTCCCAACACTCATAAAAATTAAATGGTAATAAGAGATACTTCTGGTTTTGGATCAATATCGACTTAAAACTTAATAAGCTTCTGGAGACAAAGAGTAATACATAAATATTGTTTTTGCTTCTGCTAACAACATGAATTCTTTTTTACAGTAAATCTGCTGATCACTCTAGAATTCTACGCTTCATTTTCACAACTGAACTTGTAAACAAGAATGCCCAGCTCCTACAAAACCTCACACTGGGCTATAACATCCATGACAATTATTTGAACCCACTTGGCACTTCAGATGCCTTGCTGGACATGCTGTCTACTGGAGAAGCCAATGTTCCCAACTACAGCTGTGGAAAGAATGACAACCTGTTGGCTCTTCTTGATGGAGCTGACAGGGATATCTCCATTCAGATGTCAACATTAGCAGGCACCTACAAAGTACCACAGGTTTGTGTGTGTGTGTGTGTGTGTGTGTGTGTTTCTTTATCTGTAAAAATGTGTAGAGTGATGGTGGTTGAGCAATGGATCTAACCAAGCCTTTCCTATGGAATTTAAGAGCTGCACTTCACCATGGTCATTGTAGATGTCATAGCTAGGAATAGGGATCCAAAGTGGGGATGGGGCAAGGATCAATGCAGTCCTCACCTCTTATGACACCATCTCTATGTGTGTCCCTGAAATATCACACAGAATTCTTTATTGCTTTTTCAGATCAGTTATGCAACTGCTTCAGTGGCTCTAAGTGATAAAAGCCAATTTCCCTTTTTCTATTGGATGCTCCCAAAAGTACAGATTCTCTTCCCAGCAATTGTTCGACTGCTCCTCCATTTCAGGTGGACCTTGATTGGTCTCTTTGCTTCAGATACAGAGAATGGAGAGAATTTCATGAGGACTTTTACTCCTGTACTTCTCAGGAATGGAATTTGTGTAGTCATATCACAAAAAATCTCAATGACTGAGCCTACAGCATCCCTCAAGGATAGCATCTCTAAATGGAGACAAGTCAATGTCTTTGTTCACTTTTTGGAATATGTTTCCCTTTGGGACAGACTTCTTCCTTTCCATTCAACACTTCAAGATTTCCCAGAACCCATTGAAGGGAAAGTCTGGATAATCACACCTATTGGTGAATTGTTAGTGAGAAGGCACACATTTCTCAAATATGTTCATAGTATTTTGTCCTATGCTTTTCAGTGGAATAAAAAGACAAATGATGATTCCTTTGAACCAGATCTTTTTGTGAAACCACAGTTTGGAGATCACTCTTTTCACTGTTCTTTTTCAAAGCATGCCTTCTCGATCAAAGGCCGGAGAAGATGCATGCAGAAAGCACCTCTGCAGACCAAAGAAGAAGGGAGCAGGATCTGGTTTCAATATACCCGCCATGTTTACAGTTTTGTTAATACTCTGGCCCACACCTTGAAGGCTGCATATTCCTCCATATCCAGGAGAGGAAGGAAGGAAGGTGAAGAGAGGTTGGGGGTTTCAAAATTGCAGCCTTGGCAGGTAACAGGGTTCCAACAGGGTTCCATCAAACTTTGTTCATTTTGACTAAGAGACAAAAGAGAAGAAGGGAAACCATCTCAACCTCCTTGTATTAAAAAAAAGTCAACAGTTTTGGCCATTATAATTGCTCTGGGCATAATACTCCAAGGAGCGGGCATCATGACAGACACATTTTGTATCAATAAAGGAGAATATTTGTAGCTCAGCGTTGAAATGAGGGGTCCTGGTGATGTTTCAACAAGGTCCCACTCATCATCTTCAGGCTGGGGTCTTCGGCTTCGTGCTTGTGTGAGCAAAGTGTGATCGGACCTGCTGTCTCTCTATATATATTGGTGGGAGTGTGTGGAGTGCTGGCTTAGTTGCTACAATTCATACATTATAGGTGGTCTTTATAGTGGTTGTTTGTCAAGTAAGAGTTTATAATCCAAGGTATTCCAACATCTTGTGTAATAACAGTTGCTTCTCATGTAAAGAAATAGGAAAGCAATTCCCCATGTATAGCTCTGAAAGTCAGCAAAGGTTTACATTCATAGTTCAAGCAGGCCAAATATGTCACCCAGAAGTTCTCTTTACAGCTGAGTTTTTCACAAATGGTATCTGTAAAGGTCAGAAAGTTTTTCTGGAGTCTGGGCATTAAGCCAAGTCTCTTTTAGGCAATAACAAGTTGTAATACTATACTTTGCCACAAGATGTCACTAATGCCATTTAAAGCTTTTTAAATCCACAGTTTTTATAATAGTTTTTCAAGTTTTATTTCTTTTTTTAGATAAAAACAAATGTCTCCAGTAAGAATAGGAAAACTTTTAGTCCCCAAGTTTCCAAAGCATATAGAGCCAATTATATTAAAATTGTTCTTATAGTTGCTTTGATTCCCCTGGGTAGTTAGTCACCGCTTTTCTTGGAGGATGGGGTAGAAATTCCCTTCCCTCTCTCCTCGCAGGGGGAAAAGTACTTTGGGCAGCTTTTACAAGAAAAAATACTTAAAGTCTTAAAGAGAAGATTAGATCTCACCCAGTTTCATCCACATTGCTTTAAAGGTGCTTGATGGTGAGTTTGACTGACCTTCAGCAGCTTAGTGATGAGCCATATTGCTAGGGCCGGTCTTTCCCCTGCTGATTTAGAGGGCTGCCCTGGATCAAGTGGAAGGGCTGTCACCCTCCGGTGATCAAGTGGGGATCCCCTTCTTGCTCATCACCCATACAGGGTGACTTTTGACCCTTTCCAGGATCCCCTGGCGAGACAAATTCAGATGCGGAAGACGGAGCTCTCCTTCCTGCGTCCGCAGAAGCCATGATGGCAAACTTGTATTTGCTCCCTTCTTTACACTGCCAAATTACATTTGTCTGGTAGCCATTATTTTGACATCATTGCCACAATAATTTATATTCAATTTTTTGAATAAATTTTAAATTTTATTCAAATTATATCTCTTAAATTTTATTCAATTTTTTAAAACCCATTTTTGTAAACTATCAAGATGTGTTTTGGATTGTTTTATCTGGTTCTGAGTTATACATTTAGATACCCAATTTAGACACCCAATTTGATATCACTGGATAGCCTTTCATTTCCTTTTTGTCCAAATCATTAATGACTTTATCATCAAATTAATTATATGATTGTTATCAAATCATTAAAATATTGCCACTACCAATTTACTATAATCAGTGACCAGTATGCATACAGTATATAATAATATAAAAAAATGTAGAAATAAAATCTTAATGAAAGATGTACATTGTAGCTAGAATCTATTCTCATAGAAGATAACATGGTTTGTCAAACCCTAGTTGCTAAAAATCATATATTTTTCTACTGGATTTTACTTTTGCACCCCGCTCTATTGTGAAATTATAAATATTTTTCTGGAAACTTGATTTTACTTAAATGACATCAAAATAGCTTGGTCTAAATGTTGGTATAAATTTTGCATCACAAAGTCATGATTTATCTAGCCCTCCATGAATTAATGACAACATAGAACAATAGATGACCAAGGACTAATTGTTATTCATAACTCCCCAGTTTTAGGAGGAACTTTAAGTACATTTTTAAAAACAGTTTTTATCCAGTTAATTATCATACTATCCAATTCTTACATAAGTAGATTCCTTATCATCACACCAGTGTGGGATTCAGCTAGTTCAGTAGTAGCTGTTTTTTTGTTGACTTCGGCGAACCGGCTGATGCCCTAGTCCTTTTTCACAAGGCCCAGAACGGACCACCAGAAGTGCATGGATGCCACTTCTGGAAGTCCATTCTGAGCCTGGGAGGCCTTCCAGGCCCAAAACAGCCCACTGGAAGTGCATGGATGCCACTTCCAGAAGTCTATTCTGAGCCATGGAGGCTCACAATGGAGTTCTGGAAGTGGCGTCCACACAGATAACCCATTGTTCAGGTATTTGAATCTCATCACTGCATTACACCACAAAGTAGTTTGTTAATACTTGCTGAAATCAAGTTATGATTATGAATTGAAGGATAATGATATGTAGGAATGACTTTGAGGACAGGGTGAAGAGATGCTTCTTTCAAATGACCAGATAAGAGGGTTAGATCCCACAGCTGCATATCAGTCAGAGAAAGAAAAAAAAGATCCTCTTAAATTTCTCTAAAAGGTGTTTTGGTGGGAGATTTGTAGTTTCATACTTGCACCAAAGATGCTTTTTCAAGAGGCAACTGGACATGCTTTCTTTGTCCTTGAAGACATTTTGCTTCTCATGCAAAAATCTTCTTCAGTTCTGAGTGAAGAAGCTTCTTGGATGAGAAGTGAAACTTCTTCAAGGGGAAAAAAGGCAAGCCCAGCTGCCTCCTGAAAAAAGCATCTTTTGGACAACCATGATTTGGGTGACTTTCAGGCTTGCAAAAGTCTGTTAATATACCCATGCAAAAACAACAGCAACAACAACAACAAACAAACAAACCCAATTAGCTCATCTAGTTGTCTTTAAGGTCTGGTATACTTGGGAGAACATTTCTTCTTGACAAATCCTTGATTTCTGTTAATTACTGTTGTTTTGAAGCAGTTTATGGACAATCTCTTTATTTGTTGGTTAGTTCAATTTACTTTTCTCTTGCTCTAGAATGTTCCCTATAATTGAAAAAAAATAGTGATATGTGAAATATATATTTTTGTTAAGATATGATTGACAAATTTTGCTGAGCCTTTTTTTGGCAGTTGCATAATGGGTAGAGAAGTAAATTCAGAAAGAATCCTTGCTAGCTTTCCATGCTATAAAAAGGGTTAGTGAGATATTTGTAATTATTATGAAATTTATAGATTTCTTGTACTTCCAATTAAGAGTATTTGCAAGTTAGAAAATTACAGAAGAAACATTCAAAAGGCCACAACAAATGAGAAATCAAGTCTTCCACTTTTAAAACTCTTGGATGTTTCTACTCTAGTTCCATCCTTTTCTGGAGAAGAATGAGTTTTGTAATCTTTCCCAGAGGAAACTGTACTTGGACAAAAATGGCGATGTAGCAGCAGATTTGAACATTATGAGCTGTGTGATTCTCCCCCAGATGGATATCACTGTGAAGCAATTTGGGACTTTTGAAAGACAGAAACTTATTTTCAACCAAAATCATCTTTCACAGCTAAAGTTGCTCAATAAGGTAGGGGAAAATATTGGTCATTTTTTTAAATAATAATAATAATGATAAAGTTGGAAGGGACCTTGGAGGTCATCTAGTCCAACCCTCTGCTCAGGCAGGAAACCCTATACCATTTTGGACAAATGGCTGTCCAGTTTCTTCTTAAAAACTTCCAGTGTTGGAGCATTCACCGCTTCTGGAGGCAGGTTGTTCCACTGGTTAATTGTTCTAACTGTCAGGAAGTTTCTCCTTAGTTCTAGGTTGCTTCTCTCCTTGGTTAGTTTCCACCCGTTGCTTCTTGTCCTGCCTTCAGGCACTTTGGAAAATCGCTTGACTACATCTTCTTTGTGACAGCCCCTGAGATATTGGAATACAGCTATCATGTCCCCCCTCGTCCTTCTCTTCGTTAAATTAGACATACCCAATTCCAGCAACCGTTCCTTATATGTTTTAGACTCCAGTCCCCTAATCATCTTTGTTGCTCTTCTCTGTACTCTTTCTAGAGTCTCAACATCTTTTGTACATCGTGGTGACCAAAACTGGATGCAGTATTCCAAGTGTGGCCTTACCAGGGCCTTGTAAAGTGGTATTAACACTTCACGTGATCTTGATTCTATCCCTCTGTTAATGCAGCCTAGCACTGTGTTGGCCTTTTTGGCAGCTGCAGCACACTGCTGGCTCATATTTAGGTGATTGTCCACTAGGACTCCGAGATCCCTCTCACAGTTACTACTATTGAGCAAGGTACCCCCCTATACTATACCTGTGCATTTGGTTTTTCTTGTAGAACCTTACTTTTTTCACCATTGAATTTCATTTTGTTAGATAGCGCCCAGTGTTCAAGTCTGTCCAGATCCTCCTGTATCTTAAGCCTGTCTTTTGGAATGTTGGCTATTCCTGCCAGCTTGGTGTTGTCTGAAAATTTGATGAGTTCCCCATCTATCCCCTCGTCCAGATCGTTGATGAAGATGTTGAAGAGCACTGGGCCCAGAACAGAGCCCTGGGGCACCCCACTACACACTTCCCTCCATGTAGATGCGGTTCCATTGAGGACCACATGCTGAGTATGGCCGGTCAGCCAGCTACGGATCCATCTGGTGGTGATGCTGTCTAACCCGCATTTTTCTATCTTATCAAGTAGTAGGTTGTGGTCTACTTTGTCAAATGCCTTACTGAAGTCTAAGTAAATTATATCCACAGCATTCCTCTGGTCCAATAATTTTGTCACTTGGTCAAAGAATGCAATAAGATTTGTCTGGCATGATCTGTTTTTGACAAACCCGTGTTGGCTTTTAGTAATGACTTTGTTTGCCTGTAGGTGTTCGCTGATTCATTGTTTGATTATCTTTTCCAGAATCTTCCCAGGTATTGAGGTCAGGCTGATAGGTCTGTAATTTCCTGGGTCCTTTTTCCAAAACCTTTCAAATGAGCTAAGTCTGGTCACCAAGATGGATGCCCTTCACTGAGAAATGAATGTGGGGAGTATAACCATTATAGTTTTGTTAGACTGGTTGGGAGGCTCCAGTACTAGTCACTAATATGTCCTTCAGATGATATAATATGAAACTGTTTTAAGCTGACATAGCCATGTCCAAAATGGGCAGTGAAATGGTGATTCTTCAGGACATAGATTATGGCCTGTTTGTGTCACTTCTGTAATGCAGTTTGCATGGGTTTTCTTCAGATCTGGCCTTGCTTTCTCTGCATCCAGTTGTCTCTAGTAAAGGAGCTTTGTAACCTTCTGATGGAGTCAAGCATCTTTCTTTCCTACAGAGCCAGCTGGGGCAGGGCTGACACCTTGCTTTGGATACCTTCATAGAAATATCCCTTTCCCACACAGGGCTCATACTCATGTCCCATGTGGTGCATCAAAAGATATCTGACTAACCCTTTTTGAGGGATACCTTCTCATATCCTCACCTCCATCTCACCCCACTACAATTCTAGAAAACATACAGTAACCTTTAGCCTTATTTCACCAAAATGGCAGCCGTATGAATTGAACAAATGCATATACAAAGTAAACAAAGAACATATCCTTTAATGCTAACAGCCCTTATATTTAAGGAATTTTTCCTTTATAGCTTAACTGGGAGACCATTTTAGATCACTTTCAAAGGGGAACAGCTTTGCAATGCTTTATATAGTTCTTAAAAAAATCTTTGCAGATCCTACTGCTCTAAAGTTTCTTTCTCTATCACAGTTTTATTCTCTTTTAATAAACCTGACCGAACAAACATTGAATAATTTGGAGTAAATTTTATTGCAAAAGGTAAATGAATGGTAAGGCCACACTTGGAATACTGCATCCAGTTTTGGTCACCGCAATGTAAAAAAGATGGACTCAATTTTATTTTTATTTTTTATTTTATTTGGACTTATATGCCGCTCCTCCAATCACAATCTAAGTCCAAAAAAATAAAAATATTTTTTTTTAAAAAAAGGGACCTCCAATGTCCCTTCCTATTATTATTACTCTAGAAAGAGTACAGAGAAGAGCAACAAAGATTATTAAGGGACTGGAGGCTAAAACATATAAGGAATGGTTGCTGGAATTGGGTATGTCTAGTTTAATGAGAGAAGGACGAGGGGGGACATGATAGCCGTGTTCCAATATCTCAGGGGCTGCTACAAAGAAGAGGGAGTCAAGCTATTCTCCAAAGTGCCTAAAGGCAGGACAAGAAGCAACGGATAGAACTAATCAAGGAGAGAAGCAACCTAGAATTATGGAGAAACTTCCTGACAGTTAGAACAATTAACCAGTGGAACAACCTGCCTCCAGAAGTGGTGAATGCTCCAACACTGGAAGCTTTTAAGAAGAGACTGGACAGCCATTTGTCCGAAATGGTATAGAGTTTCCTGCCTGAGCAGGGGGTTGGACTAGATGACCTCCAAGATCCCTTCCAACTTTATTATTATTATTATTATAACCCCCTCGTTGTCACTTAATGTGTAAATCTTTTCTCAATTCCATTCCTCCAGTCTTATTAAGTCTTTTATTGCAATGTGATATACCAGAAGTAAATGGGAGAAACTAAATGAAGAATCTGTCAGTAGTTGTATCGCTTGCAATGCTTTGGAAATAATTAGACACATACTTCATATATATCTAAGTAAAACCCAGAGTCTACTTGACTGATGTTCATGCCAGCCTCCATTTTCCATGGATGGTTCCTCCTGACATATTTTCTCTGGAATTCCTTATTTTTCTTTTTAGTCTCTCCCTCAATCCAAATGTGTGAAAAATTGTCATCCTGGATTTTTCAAACGAACTCGGGAAGGAAAGCCATTTTGCTGCTATGACTGCATTTCTTGTCCAGAGAGGACCATCTCCACTCAGGAAGGTGGGTGACATCAAAGGCAAGGATGCTTCATTCATCCAGAGCATTTTGATCAATGTGCACGTTAAAAGAGACACATTGAAGCTTGACTGTTTTGTTGTTTATTTTCAACACGCCCAATTTCTATTATAATGGGAGAAATTAAAAAAACAACCTTGAACGATGAGGTAGGAAGAGATAGCAGGTCATGGGGGATTGGTAAAATTACTTCTATTACAGGAAATCTCTCTTCTTTTTATCAGTTTGGAAACATCTTTCCATTCTTAGGAGCATTTGAATTTTTTTGAAACTGGTTTGGTTTGGTTTCAGGTAAATGGCTCTTACTCATCCATAACAGACTAATTTTATAGGACAAAAGGGACATAACAGAATAACAGAGTCTTAGTGGACAATCACTTAAATATGAGCCAGCAGTGTCCTGCAGCTGCCAAAAAAGCCAATGAGGTCCTAGGCTGCAATAACAGAAGGATAGAATCAAGATCACATGAAGTGTTAATACCACTTTACAATGCCTTGGTAAGGCCACACTTGGAATACTGCATCCAGTTTTGGTCACCGCGATGTAAAAAAGATGTTGAGACTTTAGAAAGAGTACAGAGAAGAGCAACAAAGATGATTAGGGGACTGGAAGCTAAAACATATAAGGAACGGTTGCTGGAATTGGATATATCTAGTTTAACGAAGAGAAGAATGAGGGGGGACATGATAGCAGTGTTCCAATATCTCAGGGGCTGCCACAAAGAAGAGGGAGTCAAGCTATTTTCCAAAGCGCCTGAAGGCAGGACAAGAAGCAACAGATGGAAACTAATCAAGGAGGGAAGCAACCTAGAACTAAGGAGAAACTTCCTGACAGTTAGAACAATTAACCAGTGGATCTTGATAGACCTGAGCACTGGGCCCTATCGAATAAGATACAGTTCTGTAATGAAAAAAGTAAGATCTTGCACTTAGGCAAATGCAGTACCTGACTCACCACTAGAAACTGAGAGGGATCTAGCTATCCTAGTGGACCACCACTTAAGTATGAGCCAACAATGTGCAGCTGCCAAAAAAACCAATGCAGTCCTAGATTCATCAACAGAAGGATTGCATCAAGACCATGAGAAGTGATAGCACCACTCTGTATTGCACTAGTGAGGCCACACCTGGAATACTGAATCCAGTTTGGGTCATAGAATACAAAAAAGATGCTGAGACTCTAGAAAGAGTGCAGAGAAGAACAACAAAGATGTTATGAGATCTGGTGGCTAAACCATATGATGAATTGCTAAAGGAGCTAGGTATGTCTAGCGTAACAAAGAGAAGGTTTAAGGGTGATATGATAGCTGTCTTACGGTACATGAGGGGTGTCTCAGAGAAGAAAGGGTCAACTTATTCTCCAAAGCCCCTTAGGGCAGGGCTAGAAACACTGAGTGGAAGTCCATTATGGAGAGATACAATCTAGTACAAAGGAGAAATTTCCTGACAATGAAAACAGTGAAATAATGGAACAGCTTGTTTCCTGCAGTTATGGGCTCCCCATCACTGAAGATTGCACATTTGTTTGGGATACAATAAGCTCTCCTGCTTTGGGCAGGGGGCTTGACTAGAAGATCTCCAAGGTCCCTTCCAGTTCTATAAACTGGATGTCATCCCTGAAGGAGCCTTCACACAGATTCTTCCCATATACTAACTGTGCCTTGCTCATGCTAAGTCTTGCTCATGCCTTGATCACTTCATGTTTGAATTACTGAAATGTGCTCTACATGGGGTTGGTAGTAAAGACCACCTGGAATTTACAAATGGTTCTTAATGCAACATTATGCACCGCATAGGGTTCCCCTGATATGTGAGGTACATAGGCTCCCAGTTTTTCGCCAAGTGCAATTAAGTTTATTTTTAAAGCCCTACATGGCTTAGGACACAAGGGTGTCAACATCCAGCTCAAGAATCCAAATAAAACTCCAGGTTCATTCTGTTTCCGAAAATCTTACTGTTTATTGAATGTATGGTATGGTAATGTCAAAGCAAAACTAAATCTGAGGTTCCCAGATACCAGTTCATAGAATTAAATAATTTCTCATCTAAACCCACAACTTCTCACGTAGTCCATGTAAATATTTTCACTTTGTAATGGGAACCATTTGCTTCCTCTCCACGCCTGCTGTAGTGTCCTTAGAAAGGTTTCAGGCTCTCACGGTCTTGCGCAGAATCATAGAAGTTTCGTTTCTCCATCTAACCCATTCTAAAGCAACACCTCCTATCCCCCTTTCTCTGATGGCAAGTTGAAATGAAGAGGCTCATAGCCGCCAATGTTTCATTTTTAACAGAGGGATTCAGTGGAATTTCCTCTTTTTGAGATTATCTGTTCATCCCATTAGAGCAGATATGAAAGGCATGCTCCAGGTCCATTCCTTAAAATGTTGCCATTTTGTGGGTGCTTGGAAGCCTACCTTTTCTATTAAAGCCCCTATCCTATACAAACCCCACCTGTTGAGACATGACAGATCCCTACCATTCTAACCTTCCAGAGAAATCGCTAATCTCCAGGTGTTGGGATATGGAGTCAGAGGTCAGAGGAAGATGAAAATGTGGTGGTCTTGAGGAATGGAAGCTTTGGTGCTAGGTATTTACTATGGCTTTCTGGTCTATCATTATGAAAGGAGATTCTACATAAAAATATTACTTTCTATTTTCTCAGACACTGAAAAATGCACCAAGTGCCCAGATGATCACTATCCAAATAAGAATCGAGTCCAATGTATCCCCAAAAGAATATCTTTCCTGTCCTATGAAGAACATCTGAGTATTATTCTTGTCTCCTTTGCCCTATTCTTGTTCCTAATCACAGGCTTCATTTTTATCATATTTATTAAATACCTAGAAACTCCCATTGTCAAAGCCAACAACCGGGACCTCTCCTTTATAATCCTTATATCCCTCCTGATATGCTTCTTGTCCTCCTTTCTCTTCATTGGACGACCAAGGAAAGCCACCTGTCTTCTCCGACAAACAGTGTTCAGCACTGTCTTCTCAGTAGCCGTGTCTTCTGTGTTGGCTAAAACGATCACAGTAGTGCTGGCATTCCTAGCCTCAAAACCAGGGAATAAGGTGAGAAGATGGTTAAGGAAGAGCTTGGGCAACTCCATCATCCTTTCTTGTTCTGCTGTCCAAGTTCTCATCTGTGCCATGTGGTTGGGAGTTTCTCCACCATTTCCTGACTCTGACCTGCACTCCCAACCTCAAGAGATTATCCTTCAGTGCAATGAAGGCTCTGTCACAATGTTTTATGTTGTCCTTGGCTACATGGGATTCCTAGCTGCCATATGCTTCATTGTGGCTTTCCTGGCCAGGAACCTCCCTGGGGCCTTCAATGAAGCCAAGCTGATCACCTTCAGCATGCTGGTCTTCTGCAGTGTCTGGGTTTCCTTCCTCCCAACCTACCTGAGCACAAAAGGCAAATACATGGTGGCTGTGCAAGTTTTCTCTATCTTGGCCTCTAGTACTGGCCTTCTGGGCTGCATCTTCTTTCCCAAGTGCTACATTATCATCCTGAGACCAGATCTAAACACTAAGGAACATCTAATGATAAAAGCAGGGAACTAACCTTGAAATTGTTTCTTAGGCTCATAACATTTAATATTTTATTTCAGTTATTAGTACATTTGTATACTTCTTTTTAATCTGACAATTAAGGTTATTTAAAACTTAAGGAAATAAAAAAAATGGATATAGGAATAATGAAATTTAGAGTTCCATGAGTATTGTTGAGTCATCATCTCCCATCTGGAGATGTCCCAACAAGAATGACATGTTGATGATATTGACAAAAACAATAATGAAAGTACTAATACAAGAAAATGAAAAATTAGAACAAGCAAATCAAAACCTTGAAGCGGCGGTGGCGGTTTTAGAAATGGAGAAAGTGGAACACTATTTAAGATTTCAAAACATTCCTGAAGTGATTATTAATCTCCTGGCAGAGGCTTTGAAAGCAGACCGAGCAGAGATGTAAATGGAGATTAATAATAATAATAATAATAATAATAATAATAATAATAATAATAATAATAATAATAATAATAATGTTGGAAGGGACCTTGGAGGTCATCTAGTCCAACCCCCTACTCAGGTTGGAAACCCTATATCATTTCAGACAAATGGCTGTCCAGTCTCTTCTTAAAAACTTCCAGTGTTGGAGCATTCACCGCTTCTAGAGGCAGGTTGTTCCACTGGTTAATTGTTCTAACTGTCAGGAAGCCTAGATGGTGACAGTGCCTGCTGCCTGGTGGATTGCACTGTGTGATTTCTTCCCATACTCACCCCAAAACTGGTTTGGGGAAGTGATGTTTTTTTGTGTGTATGAGCTTGGTGGGATGGGATCTTTTGACATCCCCATCTCTGAGGCTTTGTGTGACCTTTCTCCCTTAAAAGACCTCCAAGTGCTTTGAAGGTCCATTTGAGAATCCAAGTGGTTTGAGGGTGAGGTTTCTTATTTAGATAATGGGGAAAATTAATATATACACCTAGAAGGGAGAACTGGGGATTAAGATGGGAGGGGGGTTGCTGAGAGGATAGGCAGTTCCATTCTTATGGCGAGGAACAGGATGGCCCATATCCCAGGCCCACCACTTGAAAGAGGTCCCATTCTAAGGTTCATGACTTCTGCTCTTAATATCTGGCTATCAGATCCTTCAGACTCTAGGTTCTGACTGTTGCTTTTGAAAACACAGTTGATTGTGTTCTGATGCTGCTCTCATCCATGATGTTATTTGCCATGTCTCACCAAAGCCTGGTTGTATCCAGAAAGGTGGAATCACCCTCTTAGTCAGAAATATGGCCACATTCATTTGTGGTTTTTCCCCAGAGGAGAGGAAGAGAGGTGGCTGTTGTCATCCATGGTCTGTTATAGTAAGAATGGAATAGAATAGAATAGAATAGAATAGAATAGAATAGAATAGAATAGAATAGAATAGAATAGAATAGAATAGAATAGAATAGAATAGAATAGAATAGAATAGAATAGAATTGGAAGGGACCTTGGTGATTGTGCCACAAAAAAGAGGGAGTCAAGCACCAAGAAGCAATGGATGGAAATCAAAGAGAAAAGCAATCTAGAACTAAGGAGAAATTTCCTGATAATTAGAACCATTAATCAGTGGAACACCCTGCCTCTAGATGTTGTAAATGCTCCAACACTGGAAGTTTTTAAGAAGAGACTGGACAGCCATTTGTCTGAAATGGTATAGGGTTTCCTGCCTGAGCAAGACTAGATGACCTCCAAGGTCCCTTCCAATTTTATTGTTATTGTTATTATATATATATAAGATTATCTTTGGAACAACTATGACCTGGATGACTTAGAATCTCCATAGACGTAATTTTTTCCTTGGTATTGGAAAATAGTGTCATCAACCTAGAATGGAATCAAATTCCATAGTTCTGGGTGACCTTCCACAGCAGTCTCTGGAGACAAGATACTTCAGAAGCTGAAGTCAGTTCCTTGGATGTTGAACTAGCTTCCTCAAGTATCACTTTCTGGACATGACCTGACAGGAAAGACCAGAACCAATAGAGAACAATGCCCGCAGATGTATCTTTGACTTTTCACCAACATGCTTTTCTCCAGCTACCCCTCTACAAATGGAGCCTGAAAGAAATTTAGGATCCCTAGAGGAGAAGTTGATTCTCATTGTAATTATCACTGTCCCAATCCTTGAGAACCTTTCTGTTCTTTCTCCAGTGACTGTCTTTGATGTAAACATCAGACCAAGCCAACATAGAAAGGATTTTGCATCAGAAAAGGATAAATGCCCCAGGTAACACTCTCTTTGGAAAAAGGTTCATGAATAGGCAGGTGCTGTGATCTTGAATGCACTTTCTGTCTTTTTCACATACAGATCAGTTTATATCTGATCCAGGAAAGCCACTGAATATTCCACCTTGTGAGACTGCTTCTAATTTTTCTTTAGAAACAGGAAAGAGATTCAATTCAGTCCTATGAATTATGGATCTCCTGCTTCTGGTTCTGATGATGCTGATGTCCCATCCGGTCTCAGGGAAACTTCGAATAAAGTGCCTGCTGAATTTGGAGCACCAGGATAGAAACAATCCATGGAGCTTTTACAGAGCAGGGGATCATCTCCTTAGTATAATCTACTCTTTAACAAAAATAGCACCCATAACACTGCCTTTCAGCACGGCTCCTTACAGGAAATTCGACTTGTAAGTCAGTTAGTGTGATGCAATTGAACCCTGTCTATTTGCAGGTCTAACACTTCTTTTCTTTTTTCACTTAGTCCTATATTGTAAGACCTGTCTAATTGCTTGAATTATTTTGCTACTAGAATATAATCTGAGAGTAACTCCTTACTGGCATTGTTACCTAGTTTGGGTAGGTATTAGATGATGTTACCAATTTGGGTAATGAAATGTCTGCAAGAAAACAACCAAGATCAGAGAGCATTAATGATCTCTCATTTCAACCTCAAGCTACAGATATTCTACTTTCTTGAATTGTTTTGATTTCCACGGCTTCTCTCTTTTGTCCGATTTCATGGAAGAGACTCAAATGCAAAGATGAGGCAAACAAAAAACCCTGAAAGAAGTCCAGATACTTTTCCTCTCCCTATCCAGTCCTGAGTTCATCACTCGAATACTGACTTTTGTTTAAAGTAGTGATTGAATTGGTTGCACTTGCACCTGGCCAGCTCATTCCCATAATTTTATAAGTGCTCGTTAATATGCATTTCCTGATTCTTATTGGAATAGATGAACTTTTAAAAAAAAAGAATTGCTTTTCTGGGTCACTTATGAAACACCCTCTTCTTTTTATGGTGGTTCTACTTTAATGATTTTGAATCCTGATTATTGGGCAGATGAAAATTAGAACTGCTAGAAATAATGGAGGATTTGTGATTCTTTTTATATATATATAAAATTCTTTTATTAAAACAATCAACATTGAACATAAAAACATATTGTGCAGCAATCATCATGGCACCTGATATACAATACTAAGTATTAGTCATTGAAAATGTCTGAGTTAGTAAGCCTTGTTCCACCCTTCGCGTCTAGCCTCAACTATACTCCTGTTACAGTGTCTGCTTTTGGACCACTAGGTTTCTTGAGACAATGACACCCCTGACCTATACCATCTCAGACAAGTGACTGTATAGCCTCTTCTTAAAAATCTCCAGTGATGGAGCACCCACAATTTCTGGAGGCAAGCTGTTCCACTGGTTAATTGTCCTCACTGTCAGGAAGTTTCTCCTTAATTCTAGGTTGCTTCTCTCTTTGTTCAGTTTCCAACCATTGTTTCTTGTCCTGCCCTCTGGTGCTTTGGAGAATAATGTGACCCCCTCATCTTTGTGGCAGCCCCTCATATACTGGAATCTGCTATCACGTTCACCCCTATTTCTTCTTTTCTTTAGACTAGCCAAACCCAAGTCTTGCAGCTTTTCTTCGTATGTTTTAATCTCCAAGGCCTTTGATCATCTTAATTGCTCTTCTCTGAATTTTTTCCAAACTCTCAACATCTTTTTTGTGATATGATGACCAAAATTGGCTGCAGTATATAAATATTTGTTTGATGATAATACCTTGAACTTTTTTTTACAGGATATTCTCTCCTGGTTATATTAAAATGTTAAGTGCCATTTTTGCCATACAACTGGTCAATGAGAATTCCCATGTTCGATACAATCTCACATTGGGCTACAGCATCCATGACCACTATGATAATACCCTTGGTACTTCGGATGCCTTGCTGGACATGCTCTCTGCTGGAGAAGCCAATGTTCCCAACTATAGCTGTGGAAGGAAGGAAAACCTTTTGGCTCTTCTTTATGGAGCTACCAGTGACATCTCCATCCAGATGTCAACATTAGGAGACCCCTACAAAGTCCCACAGGTACGCATTTGTGTTTCTCTATCTGGTAGAGTGAATGGAATGGTGGTGGGTGAGTGACAAATCCAAATACAACTTTTATTTAGAATACAAGAGCTGCTTTCACCATGGCTATTGTTAGGGTAATGGCTATGGATTGGGATTCACAGTGGGGAGTGGGCAAGGATCAAAGCAGACACATCCTCTTATGACACCATATTTGGCACTGCTGCTGTATACTTGTGAAGATGAGGAAAGGCTCTGTGTCCCTTCAAATGGTCTTCTGTATAAAAGAATGGTAGAGCATTGATGGGAAGTTCACGTTTTGTGCCTAATCTTAATCAAAATAATGATATCTTCAAAGGTGAACAAATCCCATATTTCTGAAATGAACACCAATGGATTATCCTACCTACAGTTAATAAAATAGATGTGTCTTATAGACTGATTGGGAGGACCACTTTAATTAACTATTTGATGAAAAATATTACAAACACGTTAGTCAATGTATCAACTATTTTTCACCATAATAAATTCATGATCAAATTAAACATAAAAGATTTAAAGAGAAACGGAGTCCAAGGAGAGGATTTTAAAAATGAATTGTGCTATGATTATGATCATGAATTAACACTTGTTGCTTGTATGTATACTGCGAGCTTATCACCAGAGACAAATTCCTTGTGTGTCCAATCACATTTGGGCAATAAAGAATTCTATTCTATGGATACATTTAAGGAATAGGAGGTTGCTAGCACTAGAAGGTCATGACATGCAGACAAGGTGGCATGCAATACTATGGGATGGGAAATACAAAGCACACCAGTATTTCCAGAAACATTATATTAGACGAGCACTACTAGATGTGTGGATTAAAATTAAAAAATCTCATTACATGGAAATACCCAATTGGATTTCAACACTGGAGATTTTTTTGCACCCAAAATTTATGAACCTGGGAAAGGTAATTACATATAAAAACATTCTAGATGAGACCGGAGAATTGAAAACAAGAGGGGAACTATTAGAAGATGGCGTAGAGTTGGAGTGGTGGGCATACTTGCAAATACAAGCACGATATAGAAAAGATAAAAAAGAATCTGGGATTAAACTAGAATATACAGAACTGGACAAAATTCTAGCTAGGAACTGAAGACAAAATGATAAAAAAGATTTACCAATACTTATTAGAACAAAGTATGCCAGCAGAACAGGTAAAAGATACAATGTTAATTTGGAAAAAAAACTTTGGCTATAATATCGAGTTAGATTACTGACAACTACTATGGGACAGGAATAGGAGATTAAGATTAGCTACTACTTACAAAGAAAATTTATACAAGATGTTCTATAGGTGGCACCTCCCCTCTATAAGGGTAGCAATAATAGACCAAAATGTTCACCATTATGTTGGAAATGTAGGAAAATACCAGGGACTTACTATCATATGTGATGGGAATGCTCAGAAGCTCAAAAAATTTGGCACTTGATAAAAAATTGGTTAGAAGAGGTACTATCATTAAAAACTGAAGCAAAACCAGAACTCTTTTTATTAGGGATCACTATGGATAAATTCAGCAAAGGAGCTTTATATTTAATTCTGCACATTTTAACTGCAGCAAGATTAACATATGCTCAAAATTGGAAAAGAAAAGAACCCCCCCCCCAAAGAAGAAATACTAAACAAAATTCTATCCTGTGCGGAAATGGACAGACTGACATTAGAACTCAAAAATAAAACAGAAACAGAGTACTTTGAAATTTGGAATAAGGTGTATAATTGGTTGGATTTAAAGAGGTATGCTGAGGATTAAGACGATAATTTAGAAATTCTTATTTTAATATTTGTTATATCAGATAGAACCAAAAGTTATTTAACTAGGTTGTACTTTATTGAAAGAATGCGCACTGTGTAACAATGTAATAACTTAATGTAAAGTAATATTAATAGTATCATTTAAACAAGGAAGTTGTATCATGTCCAATGTGTCTTTTTTGTCTTTAATTGTATTATGTTTAATGTGTCTTTTGTGTTTTTTAATTGTATATTCAATACAATTTTTAAAAAAGAATTCTATTCTATCCCATTCCATTCCATTCCATTCCATTCCATTCCATTCCATTCCATTCCATTCCATTCCATTCCATTCTATTCTATTCTATTCTATTCTATTCTATTCTATCTACCCTACCCTACCCTACCCTACCCTACCCTACCCTACCCTACCCTACCCTATCCTATCCTATCCTATCCTATCCTATCCTATCCTATCCTATCCTATCCTATCCTATCCTATCCTATCCTATCCTATCCTATCCTATCCTATCCTTGTTAAGAGCCTGCATAGCATCATGGGAATGTTTATTGCATTATGTGTGTTTTATTTTTGCAAAACACCAGGAGTTACATGATCATGTTAGTCGAAACTTACAAATTCTATTCTATTCTATAAATATCCTACCTGGTGAGGTCTCCTTTGGCAGGTTCATTTACAGATATAAATAATGACAAGCATATCCAGTTGTGTGAAAAATGGCAATACTTAGTTTCATTATACAAAATTGAGAATAAAAAGACGCTAGCAATTATACGCCTATTTGCCAAATATATGTTATGGCTAAAATATATACTGGGCTCCTCTTGAGTAGAGCTGAAAGTGAATAGATGAAAAATGCATTCTTTTCAGAAACACAAGCTGGCTTTAGACAGAGTAGATCCACTGTTAATAGTTGCTTTGTCATGAACCATCTGATTACAACATAGATCAGTCAGGGGAAGGCATTGTTTGTTGCCCTTACAGATAACAACAACAACCACCACAACAGAGTTAAAAGGGACCTTGGGGGTCTTCTAGTCCAACCCCCTGTTCAGGCAGGAAACTCTATACCATTTCAGACAAATGGTTGTCCAGTCTCTTCTTAAAAACTTCCAGTGTTGGAGCATTCACAACTTCTGGAGGCAGGTTGTTCCATTGATTAATTGTTCTAACCGTCCGGAAACTTCTCCTTAGTTCAAGGTTGCTTCTCTCTTTGATTAGTTTCTATCCATTGCTTCTTGCACTGCCTTCAGGTGCTTTGGAGAATAGCTTGACTCCCTCTTCTTTGTGGCAGCCCCTGAGATATTGGAACACTGCTACCATGTCCCCCCTCGTCCTTCTCTTCATTAAACTAGACTCACCCAATTCCAGCATGTTAGTTAGATGTTAGTGCAGCATTTGACACAGTTGACACAGAATTATTATGAAGGAAATGGATTGTCCTTAAAATGGAACACAGATTGTTGGTCCTCATCAATGCATTATCCACAAAAACTTATTTGAGTCTTTGGTATGGGGTAAACAGAACCATGAAAAGTAAGATCAATACTTTTCAAAGTGTAAGACAAGGATACATACCTGAACTCTTCTTCTTCAGTCTAGATATTAATGTCTTACCAAAACTAATGAGGGATCCTGAAGTACATATATCTAAGGCACTAAATAACTATTGTAACTCCATGGTTTGTGTGTGTGTTCCTCTATCTGGTATGGTGAGTAGGGTGGTAATGTGTAAGTGATAGATTGAGCCCATTAATTTAATAGAAGCTATGATTAAAATATATGCTACGATTCTCTTAAGTAGAGATGAGAGTGGATAGATGAAAAATGCATTTTCTGTAGAAGAACAAGCAAACAAGAACTATCTAATTACAATATATGCCAGTCAGGGGAAACCATATTTTCTGTCTTAATTAATCAATCAGAATAGAGCTGGATGGGATCTTGGAAGATTTCTAGTCCAACCTGCTGCTCAAGCAGGAGACCCTATACCATCTCAGACAAGTGACTACCCAGTCTCTTCTTAAAGACCTCCAGTGATGATGAAGCACCCACAGCTTCTGAAGGCAAGCTCTTCCACTGGTTGATTGTCCTCACTGTTACTTTCTCCTTAATTCCAGGTTGTTTCTGTCTTTGATCAGTTTCCAAAGCAGATAACGACATAGTTATCTCCAGTAAGCTTGGCACATTGAATTGGATGAACAAATTGATAAGAATTTCATTGCAAAATGTCTAAAAATGTTAGGGTAATATTCACTCGAGCAAGATTTGGGCAGTTGGACACGATTAAATATGGAAGATTTGAGCAAGTACCTTATAATGAACAGACTTGTATTTCTAGAGCTTCAGAGATAGAAGACATAAAGCATCTATTATACAGAGTAGAGTAGAGTAGAGTAGAGTAGAGTAGAGTAGAGTAGAGTAGAGTAGAGTAGAGTAGAGTAGAGTAGAGTAGAGTAGAGTAGAGTAGAGTAGAATGGAGTGGAGTGGAGTAGAGTAGAATGGAGTGGAGTGGACTGTAGTAGAGTAGAGTAGGGTAGGATAGTGTAGTGTAGTGTAGTGTAGTGTAGTGTAGTGTAGTGTAGGGTAGGGTAGGACAGGACAGGACAGGACAGGACAGGACAGGACAGGACAGGACAGGACAGGATAGGATAGGATAGGATACGATAGGACAGAATAGCAGAGTTAAAAAGGACCTTGGAGGTCTTCTAGTCCAACCTCTCTGCTTTCAATACTGTATCAATATCTTGGACCACACATTAAATGTATGATCTACTCAGATACTTATACTAAAACAACACATTTCCTGTGCAGACGGAATAAAAAAAAATACAGTAGGATTATTTATTTGAGCAAAAGAGTTCAGTTCAGATTTGCATGTGAAGTTCAGATATATGGGTCTGATTACAATAAGTTATAGGAATGATACAAAAATATGACACATTCTCTGTTCTCCTTTTTAACTTAATTTGTTCTTTTTATTTGACTTTTATATAACACTTTGTTAATATTGTCTATTTTATATTCCCTACCCTGATATGGCCTAATGGCTATAAAACAATAAGCTATTCTAATATTTTCATAAGAATCAAGTTGGGTTTATTAAAATCTAGCATTTTGGACTTGACTGGACCCCAAATATAATACAGTATTCTTTATTGCTTTTTCAGATCAGTATTGAAACTTCTTCAAAGAGTCTGCGTGAAAAAAACTCTTTTTCCTACCGCATGCTCCCCAAAGAAGGAATCCAGTACCCAGCAATTGTCCAACTGCTCCACCATTTCAGATGGATCTTGATTGGTCTCTTTGCTTCAGATACAGAGCAGGGAGAGAAATTCATGAGGACTTTGACTCCTTTGCTTGTCAGGAATGGTATTTGTGTTGTTATATCACAACGCTTGTCAAAGACTGGACACAGAGGACCCCTCAGGGATGCCCTCTCTAAGTGGAGGCAAATCAACGTCTTTGTACACTTTATTGAATTTGAGTCCCATTTGGGCAGAATTCTTCCTTTCCATTTAATACTTATGCATTTGCCAGGACCCATTGAAGGCAAAGTCTGGATCATGTCACACATGGGAAATTTCCATATGAAAAGGCATAGACTTTATAAATACATCCACAGTATATGGACCTTTCCAATTCTGAAAAAAAACACATCCATAGAGGAAAAAGTTAAACTCACTTATTTTATGGGAGCCAAGTTTCAAAATCAGTATTTTCGCTGTTCTTTTGCAAAGCATGTCTTTTCTGTCAAAAGCCAGAGAAGATGCACCCAGAAGGCACCACTAGAAACTGAACAGGGAAATAACAGCCTCAAGATCAGCATTCACCAAAATTCTTATAGTTTTTTTAAGACTCTGGCCCACGCCTTGAATGCTGCGTACTCCCCCAGATACAGGAAGAGAACGAAGGAGGGCAAAGAAGGGGTGGGGGCTCAAAGGCTGCAGCCATGGCAGGTATGTGGTCCCAAAAGAATCCCTCAAACTTAGCTCCTTTTGAAGGGAGCTAAGGCAAGGGAAGAGAACCACCTTGTTCTATAAAAGGCCCATAAGGCTTGGAGAATCTACTCACTCATGGCATATAACCCAAAGACTAACCCAGTGGTGGCAAACCTATGGCACGGGTGCCAGAGGCAGCACTCAGAGCCCTCTCTGTGGGCACGTGTACCATTGCCCCAGTCCTAGGCCATCAGCTGGGTTTTATAAAACCTTTTTGCTTTAGGCCTCCACCGCCATGTACAAAAAAAAAAGGTTTCAATCAATCAGTCAATTTCAACTTTTCGTGGGAAGAAAAAAAGATCTTGCAAAGTTGGAATTGATTGATTGAACTTTTTAGTCCCATCCAGTCTGCTGTTGCCACCACAGCCACACCCACCCAATGGGCCACACCCAGCCAATGGGCCACACCCTCTTGGCACCTGACGATGCATAAGTGGGTTTTGGGTTGCAGTTTGGGCACTCGGTCTCTAAAAGATTTGCCATCACTGGACTAGCCTTTAAGACAGATATATTTCAGGTGTCCTTGGTGCTCTCTGAGCTTGCTTGTTTTCTTCCAGACATTTCATTACGTTAACTAGGTAACATCATCAGTGCTAGTCAGGAGTGCTGTTTATATTCTGCTGTCTTGCCTGTCTGTGTGGGTGGGGCTGCCTTAAGGATTTTTTGTTTGGGCTGGTTACTAATGGCTCTTTGGCAGTTTCTTGATTGAGGTATTGCTTACTTGATAGTTGGTCTGATGTTAACCTTGGAGTTATCTATGCTGTTCTGGGTGCTGATTACTGGTAGAGAGATGCTGGAGTCTTTTTCTCTTTGGGGCTGGTTGATTGTCTCTTTTGCATAGTTTATAGATGTTGTTAATGTCTATGTGTCTATTGATGGCTGATCTGTCAGAGTGCCAGGCTTCTAGAAATTCCCTGGCATTTTTGGATTTTCACATTTTCCCAATTGAAACTATGGTTAAATCAGTCTGTATGTATTGAAATTAAAGAATTATCATCATGCTATATATTCGCCATGCTAGATATGTTTCAATATTAAAAACTACTAATTTTAAAACTATGCATGCATTTTTAAATAAAGGGCTGTAGGTGGGGTTTTGTGATTAGCATTCCAGAGTTTGATATTCATCCATTTGAAAGAGAGCTTGAGACCATCTAGCCGACCCCTCCTCTCTGCAGGAATCCTAGTTAAAGCTTCTCTGACAGATGGATTCCTACTCTTTGCATTAAGGCAATCAGTAAAGGGGAGAATGAAGTTCTCTGCTTTACTGGCTCAACTCTAAAACTGTTCCTTCTTTGAGGATTTTTCCTGTGATTTAGCCAGAATCTCCTCTCTTCTGACTGAGTTCATTTTTTCATATCCCGCACTCTGGAATAATAGTGAAAAGACTTAAGCTTCTGTGTAAAATTTTCCAGTTATCGGAAGAGTGGTGTATCCTCCCATTTTCAAGTTAAGAGATTGGGTTAGTTGGAGAAGATGCTCCCAGATTCCATCTGATTTTCTGACCCATAGAACAACATGGTTCTTTTCATTGTTGCCTTTCTTCAAGGCCAAGAGCAGCTCCTTTGATCTTCTCCTTGGCTTCATTGTCCTTCCCTAAAGCCCATCTAGATTTTGTACAATGTCGTGTCCAAATTTGTGCCTGCATGGAGACCTGGTACTTGTGTTGGGTTTTTCCCGAACCATAATATTCATCTCCTGAGATTCTCATGGATGTATTTGCTTTCTTTCCATGAGTACCACACTGACAATTCGCACTCAATTTCCAATTGAGTACTGTTTGGGGATAATTTTCACAAATGTTTTTATCAAATTTCATCATCCTTCTCCTGTCATAGTTCTGACAGACAGAGGTGAATAAAGCAGAACTCTGAGGCTTGCAAATTCCTCAAAGAACATGTTTATTAGTTACAAAGTACAGTCAAGAGTGAAACTAAGTCTGGATACACACGTAACAATTCCCCAATACAAAGTTATTCCCACCCATAAAATTATGCAAGCAACTACATTCCCCAATATGATTATTTGGCAGGCTTTTTTACACAGTCTCAGGAACAGTCAATGACCTTGGTTGCCATGGGACAAAAGATTATTATGACTAACGAAGCACCTGGGCAACCCCCTTCCCTCCATTCTATGTGGCAACCTAGAATGAGAAGGAAAATGGCTGTAGCCATGCTCATTTGTAGATTTGACAATCAGCCCCTCTCAAAAAGAAAGAATGTCCTGTAGGGGAAACAAAAAGCAGGTTAAGTATTTCTTTGAAGCTTGTAAGGATATTTAGTGTCGAACTTTTTTTTATTAATCTGTCTGCTTTCACATTGGTACATTTCACCCATGTAGCTTCCGACAGGGGATAACCTTTCCATTGTACGAGGTACTGTAACTTTCCCTTGTACAACCTGGAATCAAGAATTTGTTTTATTTCATAATGGGTCTCCCCCTCCACGACTACTGGACTCAATGGTTTCTTTGGGACAGGTCTTAAAGAGGATTCTGACATACATTTCAATAGGCTACAATGAAACATAAGGTGAACTTTACCCAACAATCGTGGAAGTTTCAATTCCACTGTAACAGAGTTTACGATCTTAGTGATGAGAAAAGGACCGAAGAACTTTGGCACCAATTTTCTGCTGGGCAACTTTAATCTTAAACATTTTGTTGAAAGATAAACCAATTGCCCCACATTAAAAAGTTTTTGAGGGGAGCATCATTTATCTGCCTGTTCCTTGTAAACCTTAGCAGCCTTTGTCAATGCCTTCTTCACATTCACTCAAACTCCCTGGAAGGATGTCACCCATTGATCCAAAGTCTGGGAAGTACGGTAGGAGGCTCCTGGGAGTACTCAGGCATGGGTACACAATCTCAACCCGTTACTATTTTAAATGGGGTGAGTCCAGTGCTACTGTGCACAGAATTGCTGTAGGCTGCCTCTGCAAAAGGGAGGAGATCAGCCCAATTAGTCTACTGGTAATTTACATAGCATCTGAGGTACTGTTTCACCATTGTGTTAGCTTTTTCAGCAGCTCCATTAGTACTTGGATGAAAAGCCAAGAAAACCCCTGGGTTGACCCAATCAGCTTGACAAACTCCCTCCTGAACGTAGCAGTAAACTGAACCCCCCTGTCAGAAATAATCCTTTCTGGGACTCCATGGAGCCGATATATGTGTTTCAAAAACATCTTAGTTAGTTTCTGTGCAGAGGGAAGTCCTGAGCAAGTGATATAGTGTGCTTGCTTGCTAAAAAGATCAATTACAGTCCACATTACAGTGTTTCCCTTGCTCTCTGGTAACTCCACTATAAAAACCATAGCTATTAGCCCCCACAAGGCTTGGAGGGCTCGGTGACTTGTTGTAACAATCCTGGGGGTCTCCCAGGTAACTTTCAATGTCTTTTTTCATCCCTGGCTACCATAATTGCCTCCGTACCAAATGCAATGTTTTATTGTCTTTGAACCAGGCGTCAGTCTCTAATTTCTCCTTTAGCTCTTTCAGTAAGCAATTGTCAGGACCAGCAGATGGTCTCTGTGTCTGCGATCTGGTTGTTATTTGAGCAATGGATTGCGGCAGAGGAATAATGGAGTTAATTATCTCCTTTCAGTGGCTTTTGAACTGAGGCATTCTAGATAAGGTATCAGCCAAAAAATTCTTACCCCCTGCAAAGTATTTTAAGGTGGAATTAAAATGGTTGAAGTACTGAGCCCAACAAACTTGCTTCAGGGATAATTTGCAGAGGGGGTTCAGAGCCACCAAATTCTTGTGATCAGTCCACCCCTCAAAAGGTATTTCTCCCCCTTCCAAGAAATAACGCCACAACATAGGCCCAACAAACTGCAAAAGCCTCTTTCTCCCAAACAGCCCAGCTTCTCTCGGTGTCAGTTAATTTTCAGGAAGTGTAAGAGAACAGCACCCATGACCATGTCATTCACATTGGCTTGAATAATAAACTGCTGTTCGGGGTCAGGGTGCTTAAGGACTGGTTCAGCTGCAAAGAGTCTCTTTAGTTTCTCGAATACAGCCTGACATTCTAACGACCACTGCAATGACCGACAAAGTTGGGGTTTCCCCCTTCCCCTTTTCCCTTTTTAAGTAAATCACTGATAGGCATAGCTATCTTTGCAAAAGAAGGAATAAACTGATAGTAAAAGTTGGCAAAACCTAAAAAAAACCTTTAAGCTGCTTATGGGTGCATGGGGATTGCCATTCTAGTACCACTTTTACTTTGGCAGGGTCCATTTCTATCCCCTCATTTGAGATTTGATACCCCAAATCATCAAAACGTGTATGGTGAAATTCACATTTTGACAGCTTGGCATACAATTTGGCCTTTAACAGTCTCTTTAGCACCTCACAGACCAATCTGATGTGTTCTTCCATGGTTTCAGTGTAAATAAGGATGTCATCAAGATAAACTCCCTTAATAAATGATCATGGAGCACTTGATTTAAAATTGTATGAACACAGCAGAGGCCCCCTGCATTCCAAAGGCATCACCTTAAATTGGAAACTTCCCAATTGAAGGCAGTTTTCCACTTGTCCCCCTCCTTAATCTAGATTCGGTAATAAGCCTCTCTTAAATCCAGTTTGGTAAAGATTTTTCCTTTAGCCAGGTGGGTTAACATGTCCTTAATTACGGGAAGGGGGTACATGTTTTCTATATTGACAGTGTTCAATCCTTTAAAATCCACACATAATCTAAGAGAGCCATCTTTCTTTTCCTTGAATAGCATGGAGGCAGCCACATGTGATTTGGCTGGCTGAATGAAACCCGAGCTAAGTTTTTATCAATGTACTCTCTCAGTTCTTTCATCTCTCTGGGCATCATCGAGTACATCTTTGATTTTGGGAGCTTAGCGCCAGGCAGAATTTCAATGGCACAGTCCGTGGTCCAGTGGAGGGGAAGGAGGTCAGATTCGTTCTCACTAAGTACTTCACCAAATCATGGTATTCAGTTGGGATAAGTTGAATCCCCAGCAACTTTTCAGCTACAGTCTTTAGGATTTCACGGGGCTCCCCTTGAATCTTGCTGATGGCAAGTGCCTTTGCTTTGTCATAAGTGACAGGTGGAGGGGTCCTGTCCCCCAGTCTTAACTTTCACATTCCCTCCTCTCACCAGATGTCAGGATGCCATTTATCAAGCCATGCTAGTCCCAAAATTACTGCTTCTTCGAAACCACCACAAAATGGATGAATTCCCAATGCTGACCCTTTTCCAAACACACAGGTTCTGTCAGGTGTATAGCAGGGGTGTCTCCAATGAGGGACCAGTCAGCTTGCTCAAATCTCATGGGAAGGGGCAGTAGTTTGGCTCGAATGCCCAGTTTGAGTACGGTAGGTAGGATAATTAAGCACCGAGTGCATCCCGAGTTTATTAGGACTTTCAAGTTTATATGGGCCCCTGTTTTGGGAACTATTAATGTGGTGGAAATGGCAAAGGAGGGCATGAGTTGACTTACCATGGGGTCTGCCTCACCTTCCTCATTGCTGTCGTAAGGTGCCAGCATCTGCTGAGGTTCCAGTGGGGTCTTCACCTCGAGCTCAGTGATGGTGGGGGGAAGCCTCGACGATTGGGTCCTGACGTGCCCAGTTTGTCCTCTCTCTTCCTCCTCTGGGAGCTCTCTGTGCCTTTGCGGTGGCAATTGGTGCGCTCCTGGGTTGAGGTTTTGGAGCCGGGCACTTCATAGCATGGTGACCCATCTGACTGAATCGGTAGCACTTGAGCCCTGACTGGCACTTGGGAGATGCTGGTGGTCGTAGTGGCTTGGGAACATCAGCCAAAGTGCATTTCTCCTGGATGCATAGCAGCTTGAGCTCGACTATGCGTGACTTTCTTGGGCGATCCACCTTGCCGTCTAGCCGCACTGCTATGCTGTACCACTCATACAATAGGTTAGGAAAACCCCAAATGAGTAAGTCATGGTCTAGCCCCTGCTTGAAATAGTTGATCAGTGACCATTCTGGCCACTGTCCCCGTCAGCCAGCAATTCTCCTGAATTCACCAATGTATTCCTTGGATGGGGGCTCTTTGCTTCAGTCAGTGTGTCTCCTTCTCAGCTAGTAAGGTCTGGGACTCATCTTCGAAATGACTCCTCAGTAGCTCCATGAATAGGTTAACATCGTGTAGTTCAGGAGCCCCTTCATTGTGGAGGTTGGTCACCCAGTCAGCCATCTCCCCTTCTAAATTTACTACCATAGCATTCACCATCATAGCACCATCCAGGTAGGCATAAACATATCAATCTAAATAAGCCCACACCTGATTTAGGAAGAAGGTTAGCTTCTCGGGGTCCCCATCAAAGGTGGGTGTCATGGTTCCAAAAGATAAAACTCTTCAAAGAACTTTGAGGCATTGTTTACCTTAAAGAATCTTTAATTGAACAGCATAGCTTTGGTATGTACATAGTTGAAGCCAAAATCTGACTTCTCTTCCCTTCAGCACATAGATCAAAGTACAATTCCCTCCTGCAACTAACAGTCATAAATCACATTCTCCAATTAGTTTGAAATGCTGGCTTCCCACCCAGTTCGTTATTCCGCCATGCTTTATCAGCTCTTGTTATGATATTGTATGTCTAACTAACTCCCATCACATTCCTCCCCCTCCCCCAGATCATCTAATTCTAAGAGTACAGTATAAGAAAGAAAAAGGCTGCATCTCCATCTGTTGTCAAAGCAAGAACATCCAATGTTAGCAGCATTGATAGTGGGTTTGACGGGAGGTGGCTTGAACCTCAGTAGAGCCACTTGCACCTGTTGCTGGACTGCTTGCTGGTCTTCGGGACATGGCCAAACCACCCTCCAGACTTCCCTCAGCTGGGCTTCTGGACTGGCAGCTCAAGGCCAGGGTCACGGGCTTGGCTGGGATAGAGGGCTTGACATCACAGCTGGCTGGGGAATGGGTGAAGTGGTATGGACTCCAGTAGTCAGGCTGGGACTCTGGTGAGGAGAAGAAGAGCTGGTTAACTCTTAGCATTCCCCCCCCCATGGCACCCACATCCTGAGTAATGGGAATCATATCCTTTACATCCAGCCTGCCGAACTTCTCCTTTAGCTGCTTGAGCAAGGGGCTGTGGACTGCAGACAGGAACCTCCACTGTCCAGAGTCTTCCCTTCCCATCAACTCCTTTCCTCTCTTGCCATCTGCAGACAAAGAACCCTGGGATGGCAGCAATAGGAATAGGATAGCAATAGCAATAGGAGCTCCTCTCCAGTGGTTACAGGAGAGTACCTGTGCAGGGGGGCAGCTTGGTAGAGGCCTGCCAGGATTGTAGCTCCTTCCTGTGGTACCAGTTTTCCAGGTTGGATCAACCTGGCCTTTCGCCAAGCCCCTGCCAGTGATGCCTCCTCAGTGGCTGGAGCGCCAGCTTGTGCTCCGACAGCTGGAGTTCCGTTGTGACTAGTAGTGGTTTTACTCTTCCCCTCCATTTCAAATCTTCACCGAGTTTTCACCACTCTCCCAAAAGTAAGTTGGTAGCAGTCGGGGCTGAGCACCCCGAGAAAATGAAGTTTTATGAGACTTGGTTTAATGTCATGGTTCTGACAGACAGATGAATAAAACAGAACTCTAAGGCTTGCAAATTCATCAAAGAACATGTTTATTAGTTACAAAGTATCGGAAGGATGACCTTGGTTCCCACAGGACAAAAGATTATTATGATTAACAAAGCACCTGGGCAACCCCCCTTCCTCTGTTCTATGTGGCAACCTAGAATGAGAAGGAAAATGGCTGTAGCCATGCTCATTTGTAGAGTTGACATCTCCCTTCTTCCTTTGTATCACACTTTACTTCTTCTAACTGAAAAACTTTGCACTTGGCTCTCTTCTTAAATGGCATTATGCTTTTTTTCATCCCATTTTGTTAAATCATCAATAGGTGTTTTGAATTTTGTATCTGGTTCTATGTTATACATTAGGAAATAATAAGAGAAAAAGGATTAATGAAATCTTAATGAAAGGTCTACATTGTAGCTGACATCTGTTTCTTCTTATGCAAGATAACCTAGTATATCAAGTTAAAAATCAGATATTTTTCTAAATATACTTAAGAATCTCTTTCTATTAGGAAACTATAAATATTTCTCTGGAAGCTGGGAATTTTTGAAGAAAGAGATAAAAGTAGATTTGTCTAAACGTTGCATTACAAAGTCATATTTAATCAACTACTTGCTTATATTAAAAGAATATATAAAATATAGAAGAATAGTTGGCTAAGTACTAATTGTTAATGCAGACCAAGGTTACATTAACAGAGGGATAGAATCAAGATCATGTAAGGTATTAATAGCACTCTATAAGACCACACTTGGAATATTGTATCCAGTTGTGGTCACCATGTTGTAAAAAAGATGTTGAGACTCTTGAAAGAGTACAGAGAAGAGAAACCAAGATGATTAGGGGACTGGAGGCTAAAACATATAAAGGACGGTTACTGAAATTAGGTATGTCTAGTTTAACGAAAAGAAGGACTAGGAATGACATGGTAGCAGTGTTCCAATATCTAGGGGGTTGCCTTAAAGAAGAGGGAGTCAACCTGTTTTCCAAAGCACCTGAGGGTAGAACAAGAAGCAACCTAGAACTCAGGAGAAAATTCCTGACAGCTAGAACAATTAACCAGTGGAACAACCTGCCTCCAGAAGTTGTGAATGCTCCAACACTGGAAGTTTTTAAGAAGAGACTGGACAACCATTTGTCTGAAATGGTATAGGGTTTCGTGCCTGAGTAGGGGGTTGGACTAGAAGACCCCCAAGGTCCCTTCCAACTATGTTATTCGGTTTTTCATAACTCCTCAGTTTTAGAAAGGACATTGAAAACTATTTAAGTACAATTTTGAAGACCGTTTTTTAATAATTATCCTACGATCCAGCCCATACTGAACTAGCTTTCTAACATCACGTCATGAAGGAATTTTGATGAAATCAGTTTCTAATTTCAGTGTTTCCATATTGTATTAAGGGAGTGTAAATGGTACACCATCCCTTGGGGGATGGTTGGAAGAGATCCTGCCTTGAAATAATCAGATAAGGTGGGGGATCCCACAACTGCAAAAAGGGCAGTAAATGAAAAGCATATATAAATCTCCCTAACTTAACAGAATAACAGAGTTGGAAGAGATCTTGGAAGTCTTCTAGCCCAACCCCCTGCTCAGGCAGGAAGCCCTATACCATTTCAGACAAATGGTTGTCCAATCTCTTCTTAAAAATGTCCAGTGTGGGGGAACACCCACAACTTCTAGAGGCAAATTATTCCACCAATTAATTGTTCTAACAATCATTAATTGTTCTAAGTGTCTAACTTTTTAAGTTGTTGAGAGTTGGTGAGAGATTTGTACTTTCAGACTTACAAGATTCTGTTCAGGTAGACTTACAATAAAGTGAAATTAATTCATATGGTCTTGCTTCCAATCTGGTCTATCTGGGAGAAAATTAACCTGTCAACTTAATTCTTGACAAATCCATGCTTTCTTGTAATCACCCTATTTTGTCCAAGGAGTTTATGAATAATATCTTTATTTGCTTCTTTGTTCGATATATAGAGCAGACCAGAGCAGAGCAGAGCAGAGCAGAGCAGAGCAGAGCAGAGCAGAGCAGAACAAAACAGAACCGAACCGAACCGAACAGAACAGAACAGAACAGAATAGAATAGAATAGAATAGAATTCTTTATTGGCCAAGTGTGATTGGACACACAAGAAATTTGTCTCCGGTGCATAAGCTCTCAGTGTACATACCAGCAGTAAGTGATAAATCATGATCATAATTATAGAATACAATCATCATAAAATATATTGGCAATCTGTTTTAAAATGTTCACTTTTATTGACAAATTTGGTCAATTCTTTTTTTTTCAATATTTTTAATTATTTTTTCCCCATATATGTTAATTTTTTCCAATCAACAAGTTGTCTGAAATTTGCTAAATTAATACATATTCAATTCCTAATTCTTGCTTCTTTTCTCTAACCAAATGTAAAATAAATTCCAAATTTGATAATAGTCTGTACCTTCTTTGTCTTTCAGCCTCATAGTTAATCTGTCCATCTCTGCACATTCCAAAATCTTCCTGATTATTTCTTCCTCTGATGGCAATCCTTCATTCTTCCAATATTGTGCAAAAATTATTCTTGCTGCTGTGGTGATATGTAAAATTAAATATAATTTCTGCTTATTAGTGTTTTCAGGCATAATGCCTAATAAAAAAAGTTCAGGTTTGAAGTCCACTTTTTCATCCAATATTTTTTTCTAACCACATATGTATATTTTTCCAATAAACCTTTGCCTTCTCGCATGTCCACCAAATATGATAATACGTGCCTGTATTATGTTTACATTTCCAACATCTATCTGACATATTTTTAAACATTTTTGCTAATCTTGCTGGTGGAAAATGCTATCTGTAAAACATTTTATACAGATTTTCTTTATAAGAAGTTGACATTGTCAATTTATAACATTTGCCATTTTTCTAATTCTATGTTATAACCAAAAAAATTTGCCCATCTTATCATTGTTTCTTTCACTTGTTCACTTTCCATATCTAAAATTAACAAAAAATTATACATTTTCTTAATCAATTTCTCATCTGAGGTCAACAAAATCTTATCAAACACATTTTGATCCTAATAAAATCCATACATTTTACATCTTTTTCATATCTATTTAATATCTGTAAATGTGCCCACCAAGATAAATTAATTGACAAATTTGGTCAATTCTTATTGCAGCAATAGTTTTTTTTTAATATACGATTTGCAAATTTTGCTGAGTCTTTTTCACTTTTGAACATATTCCTAACACTTGTTCTTCCAAATGATGATAGTTGTAATTAGACAACTGTAGAAAAACAATTCAAATGTGAAAAGATAATGTGGGAAAGAAACCAAGATTTCTGCTTTTAAAATTACTGGATGTTTCCATTCTAGTTTCATCGGTTTCTGAAGAAGGATGAATTTTGCAATCTTTCCAGCCTGAAACTGTACTTAAACCAAAATGGAGATATAGCAGCAGATCTAGAGATCAGGATTAAGTTAATTTTCTCCAACAAAGATCCCCTCCAAGAGGAACTGGGGAGTTTTGAAAGAGAGATAATCAAGATCAACCAGGATGCTCTTTTAAGACTAAAGTTATTCAACAAGGTTGGTGAAATATTACTGAATTTTCTCTGTAGACTTAGGACTCCCTTTAAATGTGCTAAGGCTAGTCAACAAACTGGATGAACTTCATAGATAATTGAATGTGGGAAATAGAAAAAAAATAGACTGCTTGGTAGGCCTCAGTACTATCCACAAAAGTGTCCTTCAGATACTATTCACAAAAGTGTCCTTCAGATATGGAATACTATTCTAAAATGATTTAGCCATATCCAACATTAGATGCTTAGTGATTATTTTTTGGATGCAGATTATGGCCCTTTTATGTCCCCTTTACTTTGACTGTCTCTAACAAACTGGGGAGAAATCCTCAAGTGCAGGGTAATGTCAAGGTTCTGATAGACAAGACCAAATAAATCAGAACTCCAAAGCTTGAAATTTCTTCAAATAATGTGTTTATTGGTTACATAGTATTGGCACAGTCAAAAGTGAAACCAAGTCTGAAATTTCCTTCAGAAAGCAATAATATTGCAAAGTTGAACTTCCCACCCCAGTACTATACAGTTAGCTATGTTCCCCAATAGAAGAGTTTGACAGGCTTTCTAACTAAATGCTCCACCCTCGATCTAACTGACAGAAATGACCTTGGTTCCCACGGGACAGTAGAATGTTTAGATTAGTAGAAATCCTCTATCCCCCTCCCAATCTGTGGCAACTTAGAATAAAGAAAATGGCTGCAGCCAGGTTCGTTGTAGAGTTGACAGGTATTATATTGCTGAATGCTTCAGGTTCACTTGTTCCTTGTGCTCAAATAGCAAAGAAGAAAGGAATTCAATCAGAATAGAGCTGGAAGGAACCTTGGAGGTCTTTTAGTCCAATCCCCTGCTCAGGCAGGAGATCCTAAACTATTTCAGACAAGTGGTTGTTCAGTCTCTTAAAAATCTCCAGTGATGAAGCACCCACAATAAGCTATTCCACTGGTTAATTGTCCTCACTGTTAGGAAGTTTCCAGGTTGCTTCTCTCCTTAATTTGTTTCCATCCATTGTTTCTTGTCTTGCCTTCTGGTGCTTTGGAAAATACATTGACCCTTTGTGGCAACTCCTCAAATATTGGAATACTGTCATCATGTCCCCTCCCCCAGTCCTTCTTTTCTCTAGACTAGCCATACCCAAATCCTGCAATCATTCTTCGTATGTTTCTGTCTTCAGGCCTTTAATCATCTTACTTGCTCTTCTTTGCATTTTTTCCCAAAGTCTCAACATCTTGTTTGTAATGTGATGACAATGTAGTTTGGCATGTGCCCCTCCCCACCACTTTGAGCCATGTAACCTTGAGGCAGCATCTCAAGGAGATACAGCCCTTACTTCCATTTCCCCATCTTCATTCCCCCTACCCACAGTTTATGGCAATCTGTCACCACATAGCAGTGAATCACAAGCAAGCATAAAGTGGCAGCTGACAGAAAAGTGCTTTATTGCAATTTGATAGGCCAGAAGAAAAAGGGAAGAACTAAGTGAAGAATAGTGTATCACCTATCTCTGTTCTGAATAAGTCACTTATGTGATATATACCTCAGTGAAACCCAGAAACTATTTGGCTAATGTTCATGTCTACATGCATTTTCCATGGATGATGAGTCCTTATACATTTTCTTTGGCATTCTTTGTTTGTCCACTTAGTCTCTGCCTCAGTCCAAATGTGTGGAAAATTGTCATCCTGGATTTGTCAAGCGGGCTCGAGAAGAACAGCCAGTTTGCTGCTATGACTGCATTCCTTGCCCAGAGGGGACCATCTCCACTCAGGAAGGTGAGTCATACCAAAGAAAAGGTAGGGACTTGTAGAAGCATGTCCTTCCAGATTTATCTTAATATCTGAGTTTTTTGAAACCTGAGGGATTTTTTTTCTAGGATTCCCTCTTACAAAGACCTCTTAAGGATAACTAAGAAGGTGCCGAATGAGGTGATGAGGACAGTTATGAGTTATGAGTCATTTCCCTCATTAACCTGTCTTCCATTAGCTATTCCACATTATTTGCAGAAGTAGTTTTCTTTACCACCGAACTAGATTTCACAAGATGAGAATCCTTTCAGTCCAGTATATTAAGAAATGCCATGTGGTAGGAATCTGGGAGTTTCTCTAGAAAGATTAACTGATTCATTTTTTTACCTCAAATAATGTAGATATCTACAAAGGTTCTGCCTATTAGAAAGAAAAACAGTTGTGTCCTAAGACTTCCCCAATTTCACAGACTATTAGAAATACGATTAATAATAATAAGAAGAAAATGATATTCTTGTTTCCTGCTTTATGCGGAGTTTTTTTTTTTACCAATGCATCTTGGAAAATGCTCAGCTGTTGTCCAAGAAGGTATAACTTAAAGTAAAAGTACAGAATATTAAAGAAATTTTGCTTTTTGGTTTTCTCAGATATGGAAAAATGTACGAAGTGTCCGGATGACAAATATCCAAATGAGGACCGAGTTCAATGTATCCCCAAAGTTATATCCTTCCTGTCTTATGGAGGAAATTTGGGTATCATCCTGGTCTGCTTTGCTCTTTTCATTTTCCTAATCACAGGCTTTGTTTTAATCCTATTCATTAAAAACCTAGAAACTCCCATTGTCAAAGCCAACAACCGGGACCTCTCTTACATACTCTTGGTTTCCCTCCTGCTTTGCTTCTTGTCTACTTTTCTCTTCATTGGTCAACCAAAGAAAGCCACCTGTCTTCTCCGACAAACAGTTTTCAGCATCACCTTCTCAATTGCCATTTCTTCTCTCTTGGCCAAAACAATCACGGTTGTGTTGGCTTTCGTGGCCACAAAACCAGGCAACCGAGTCATGAGATGGTTGGGGAAGGGCTTGGCCAACTCCATCATCCTTTCTTGTTCTGCTGTCCAAATTATAATCTGCTGCATCTGGCTTGGAGTTTCTCCCCCATTCCCTGACTCTGACTTCCATTCCCAGCCTGGAGTGATCATCCTGCAATGCAATGAAGGATCTGTTGTAATGTTCTATATCACTCTCAGTTATCTGGGTTTCCTGGCTGCCATCTGTTTCACGGTGGCTTTCCTGGCCAGGAACCTGCCTGGGCCTTTCAACGAAGCCAAGCTGATCACCTTCAGCATGCTGGTCTTCTGCAGTGTCTGGGTGACTTTTGTGCCCACCTACCTGAGCACGAAAGGGAAATACATGGTGGCTGTGCAGATATTCTCCATCTTGGCCTCCAATGCTGGTCTGCTGGGCTGCATCTTCATCCCCAAGTGCTACATTATCATTCTGAGGCCAGACCAGAATATGAAAGGGCAGCTTACAACCAGACGAAATGTAAAAATGTGAGACAGAGGAATTTCTGCTCTCAACATGTTCCAACAGGCCAAACTTAGAAAATGGTCCAAGCTGTTCTTTATCCATGACTGGGTCAATGATTTTCCTTGAAATAATTAAAGGGTAGTTGGAATATAGTGTCTCCCATCTTGGTCCACTAGAATTGCAAGATGGTCACTGAGTTCTGTTAAATAGTCAAATTAGTATATCTGTCAGAGCTGTCCTCCTATGCTTCATTAGGTGCCAGTCTTCCATAAGCCATGGGGAGAGGAAGCTGTGGGAAGGTAATGTGGAAACCGAAAGCGATCTTCATGCTGTCCAGAGACATCCCAAGGCCACGGACCTGGGAATTTAATGCAATGCCTATCCATCTACTCAACCAAACCAATGCAGGGACAGTTACCAAAACATCTTCGAATAGGACTGGATAATGGAGAGATAGCAGGAGGGTCGAACGGAAAAGGGAAAGTTAACTAAGAAATCTTTGTGTACAAACTCTTAGATCTGGTTTTTCTACTGTAACAACTTGGCTTTTAGTAAAACTAACCTTTTTGCTACAAATGGAGTCAAGAATATTTCTTTCCTAAGGGACCAAGCTGGGCCAGGTCTGACAATATTTCTTCTATGCCTTTAATCTACTTGAGGCCTGAAACGTCACATCCCAAATATTTGAAACATGACACTTGTGCAGTGTGAATCTTGTTGATATGCCAAAAATAATATTTTTTTCCTCAAAGTTCTCTGAAAGTTCCAATACTTTAGTTTATATGCAACTGGGGTCCTTTATGGTATTAGGGGTAAGGACTCAGATTCATCACTATAAGGAGAGTAGAGAGACACCTCCTTGTCAAATTAGGAGGAGTATAATCTGGTTTATACAACTGGTCAACCAGGTCAAGCAGTTAAACAACCCAAGCTATGAATATTCTCTACAATTTCCAGGGCTTTTTTTTTGTCATAGAATGCCCAGAACGGAGTTACGGCACCTTTTTTGGATGGAACCTTGTAGGTAGGCAAGGCGGGTTGTATGACATGTGTGAGTTCCGGCACCTTTTTTTTTTTTTTAACAAAAAAAGCACTGACAATTTCTAATGTGATGTCCCAAAGTGCTTTTTCAGGAGGCAACTGGACTTTCTTGTTTTTCTTTGAAAATGTTTCATTTCTCATTGAAGAAGATTCTTCAGCTCTGACTGGATGATGGGGAATGGAAGGATTTATATTCCTTGCAGACAAGAATCCAGTCAGAGTTGAAGAAGTTTCTTGGATGAGAAGTGAAACATCTTCAAAAACAAACAAACAAGAAAGTCCAGCTGCCTCCTGAAAAAGCATATTTGGGACAACCATGACCTGGATGACTGAGAAGGCCATAGACTTCTAATGTGGTGATTTCAGGATGACTTCTTTTTGTGAATATTCACTCCTTGTAAACTTCCATTATAAGAGGTAAGAACAGGACTTCTGGATTAAGGCAAGGGTCCATCTTCATATATCAGTGACTAACCAAATAACTCTGGGATGTCCACCACCAAAAGAAGGAGATGCATGAAATTATTCCAACTTCTGAAAGGTTATTTGTGCCCACACCCATCTTCCTCACACCAGATTCATAGGACACTCAATCATCCCATTCTGCAGGAATTATTTTGTAGAAATCTTATGAAACAGTATTTTAGCTCCCACCTTGTTTAATTATGATAGATAATTGAAGGAGGGCATCATTGAGACTTGGCTATCCTGGCTTAGCATCAGCTCTGCAGGGAGAACCAACTTTCTTCTGAAGCTGCCTAGAGGATAACTGTCTTTCTACGGTCAATGGTGAAGTAAAGGTTGGAGCTAAAGCTTAGAGAGAAGAGGAGGGAAAGCTGGTGGTCCATTACTTCATCATCCCTCCCTTCGCTGAGAAATCTTCTCTTAATGTCCAGCTGAAACCCTTTCATCCTTTGGTTCTGCCTTCTGAAGTACCAGAGAAAAACCCAACATTGTCTGGGATTCCTCTGGAGACAGTTATTCCCCTTTCCCTTAAACTTCACTTTACAAGCTTAATCAGTCACTCTTTCAATTTGTCTGTCAAGGTTCTGACTGATGATCCCAACGAGGTAAGCATAACTGAGACATTCCAATCTCTAATGTAAAACTTTATTGAGCACACCATATTGGCACTGATGAATAGAAAACAGCTCTGGTTCAATTGGTACCATATCAGTATATTAAAAGTATAGAAACTCCCTTCCCCCCTGACAGTACAGGTCACATTAACCAATTAAGCTTCAAACAATTATTATGAGAAAGAATCTTCAGTTCTCAAAACAAAATCACGGATGACTTTGGTTCTCAGGCTTGGCAGTTTCCCACCTGAAAATGCACATTCCATTCTCCCCCCCTCCTGCTCGGCTGAAACAGCATGAAGCTTCTTCGAACTTGACATTGTCCTCATGTCACAACTCTAAAGAGAAGGGAAGAAGACAGAAGAAACCTCCCACTGCCACTTTAGTCACACCTGAACTCTTCCATTAAGTAAAAGAGACACAGAGGCCTGTTCTAACCGAGACATGAGTCTTGGTCAGGTGCTGCTTGAGAATATTAACCTGTGCTGTTCCTGGCACAGATAAGAACATAAGAACATAAGAAGAGCCATGCTGAATCAGGCCAAAGCCCATCGAGTCCAGCATTCTGTGTCACACAGTGGCCCACCAATTGTACATGGGGATCTTGAGCAGAAAGAGAAGGCAGAACCCTCCCTTTCCCTTGACCCCCAACAAATGGTACTCAAGGGAATCCTGCCTGCCTCAACCAACATAGAGGCGGCACATGGACATCCGTTTTAGAGGCGGCACATGGACATCCGTTTTAATAACCACCGATACACTTGGCATCCATGAATCTGTCTAACCCTGCCTTGAAGCTGTCAAGGCTGACAGCTGTCACGACCCCTTCTGGAAGTGAATTCCATAAATCAACGACCCTCTGGGTGAAGAAATATTTCCCTTTATTTGTCCTCACTTTCTTAGCTATGAGCTTTAGGGAGTGCCCCCTTGTCCTAGTATTGTGTGATAGAGAAAATAATTTTTCTCTATCCACCTTTTCTATCCCATGCATGATGTGTCCCAAACATTTCTCCACAGGCAAAATAGTGTGGGAAAAAGAGCTTATTGGTTATATAGAACTGTGATAAGACATGCTAGCCCATGGTGGTGAACCTATGGCATGCGTGCCACAGGTGGCACGCAGAGCCCTATCTGTGGGCACGCATGCTGTCGCCCCAGTCCTAGGCATTCAGCTGGGTTTTATTAAACCTTTTCACTTTAGGCATCCACTGCCATGTGCAAAATAAAAAGGTTCAATCAATCAATTTCAACTTCTTGCAGGAAAAAAAAAAGATCTCACAAGGTTAGAATTGATTGAAATTTTTAGTCCCACCCAGTCTGCCATTACCACCGCAGCCACACCCACCCAATGGGCCACACCCACCCGGCACCCGATGGGTTGCAGTTTGGGCATTCAGTCTCTAAAAGGTTCGCCATCACTGTGTTAGCCTGTGAAGCAAATACATTGTATATATTTTAATCTCGCGAGCCTAGCTTGAAGTTTGAGGATTGTGGCTAGGAAGGTCTCTGCTATGCTGAAAACTGGTCCTAACCAGAATTTACTGATATGATAGCAACTTTAGAGACAACCCTAGGAAGTAACAACCGTAAAAAGTAATGTGTAAATAAGGGCTGATTCCTTCATAATGGGATTATCCATTACACAGAAGGTAATTCAGACCTGCACAAAAGCCATAGTTGGAAAGATCTGGATCATTTCAGCTTTGTGGGATTTTATTTTGGATTTACAGTATAATTCATAATATTTCACCCATCTATGGCTATGTGGCTTTCTTCATCCAGATAGGCAGAAATGCCAAATATGGCGATTTTCAATCTTTTCACAACCCTATACTAGAATCTATACACCAAGGGTTTCATTGTTCATATTGTAAGCATGGGTTGTCCGTGAAAGGCTGAACAAAATGCCCAGAGGAAGAGGAAGCTCTGCCCCAAGTGGAGATTGAAAGAATCCTGTCTCCTGGTAGCTACATCATTTAAATGCTGCATGTTCATCCAGATCTAAGAGGAAAATGAAGGGATGGTGTGGCAAGAAATCAGATTACACCATCACACCATACTCTAAGCTGCAAACTTCACATGCCACAACAAACCCAACTGCTTATTTAATAAACTAATGGACTTCAAAATGAAATTGGTCTCAGAATACAGAAGAACAACAAAGAGAGTATCAAACAATATAAATACAGAAATAAAAACTTCTATCCATCTATATACAACTTTTTCTCAGTTTACACAGGAATACAGTCCACATACTGGCACTTTCCTACCCCTTAAGTCAGCTCTCAAGCAAACATTGATATTTCTATAATAGATTGGACATTAAATTTCACTTCAGGCACAAGGAATTTTAAAATCAACTCCAATTTAGGATTAATGTACTTAGATTTAGCATAAATGTTAGAAATTCTGTTTATATATAGCACCACACAGAGCAAACAAAGAGTACAGTCACCATGTGCTTTACTGCTCAACTATATAACTGTAACAGGAAACATGAAACTCTACTTAGAACAAAACAGCATAGAGTATATACCATTGATCCAAACTTGTAAACATTGCCATCTACTGACTAAATACTATTGTAGTTATTGCATAAAAATACGTTCCAACAATGAATTCCAACAATAAAAGAGATCACAAATAGACCCTACTCCTAACATTAGGCAGGGTTTAAGGATACTGATTGCTTTCTTTGTGTTAGAAGATAAGGAGAAGTACAGTCAAGTGTCATGAACCTAGAATGCAACCAAACTCCATAGTTCTGATGATCGGCTCCAGCAGTCTCTGGAGACAAGATAACATGTTGAAGGACAGTAGAAAGGCAGTTCTCTGAGTGTTGGACTATTTTCCTCCAGCATCTCTTTCTGGACATGTCCTGACAGGAAGGACCACTACCACAACAGAAGAGTGTTTATTTCTGATTTTTCCTAACATGCTTTTCTCTAGATAGCCTTCTGCACATGAATAGGAGAATAGGATGTGTTTTATGGATATCCATGAATATCCTAAAAGGAAAAACAGTTCAAGACATTTGGGAAACTCTGAAAAATGAGATAATGAAGGTCTAAGCAAAACAGTACAGAGACATAGAAATTCAAAAGCTACCACACACCAGAGGAAAAAGTCAAATATAAATTGGAAAAAGATAAATAGATAGATAGATGATAGATGATAGATTTGTTAATGTGGGCACATTGGTGCGCATTAAACATGAAATTTAGTTGCTTGCTCTCAAAGTGTACACATACATAACATACATTTAAACATGCTATATACAACATATGTATAAACCTTCACCCTTACATACAAATAACATATAAACATTAATCACTGTCCATCTTGAATACATAATGGAAGGAGGAAGCTTTAGAGTTCACAAAGTTAACATTGTATGGAATGAAACTGTGACTGAATCTGGATGTTCTGCTTCAGATAGCACAAAGCCTCCTCCCAGAAAGTAACAAGGCAAACAGGTCATGAAGAGGATTTGTAGCATCCCAGACAATCTTGTGCACCCTGCTGAAGCAATGTTTGTATGCCATGTCCACTCTCTGCACCACCTTCCTGTCTGAAGCAGGGATGCTTCCAAACCATACTATAAGGCTGCATGACAGGATGCTCTCGATTGTCTGTCTGTAGAAAGTGGTAAGGATAGGGGAAGAAAGATGTGCTTTTCTCTCTTTTTTTTAAAATATATTTTATTGGTTTTTTTTAATTTTTACAGAAAAAAGAAACTACTCAAATCAAATCATAGTGTTAAAATAAACAATCATCCATAAACAAAACATAAATACATTTTTCAATACATCAAATACCAATAGCTCAACTGAAAATAATCATGCCAAACAATTAACATTACTGCCCGGTACCCCCACCACCACATCCCCCTAACCCTATCCTTCCCCCCTCACTTACCAACTAGCTACCTACTTTCCCCTCCTTCTCTTCTCTATACCCACCTATCCCTACTCATCCCCCCTCTTGCCATCCTTCTTTCTACTTCCTTTCTACTTCCCTCCATCCTTCTCTATCTCCATCCTACTCTTCCCCCTTCTTATCAACTTCCACTTACATCAGCCTTCACTCCTCCTTCCTCTTTCCATCAGATGTGGTGCCCAGAGGCCACCCGAGCAACCCCTTAATGACAGTAATTACATATTCTTGCATCAACCCCAATTACAGTTGAGAAAACATCATATATAAAAATTATAAACCCTCCCTAACCCTCCCCCCCGACTTCCCAGAGTGAGTACAGGGTAAAACAAAAGAAAACCCACTACATCAAACAAAATTATTATATAATCCTAACAAGAATTTTAAACTATATACTATATGCAATCTCTAAATCAATTCAATCCATTAGACAAAACAAATAAATCATCTTGTTAAGAATAATAATTTTCATTTACATATCTAAACCATCAATCTAAGTCAAACCTTAAATCACTTCAATCCTTTGAGAGGTTATATGAAATCACCCAAACAATCAAGTTTTATATGCATCTTCCAGTAATCAACCTCTTTCAAACCATTAAACATCAAAAAAAATCATCTTTTTAGAAAAATAAACAAATAATATCAATAAACCCCTCAATTCAAACAAAAAAAAAGAATTTTTTTTTATTCTTAATCAATTTAATATATCTTCCATTAAACATCCTCTCTTACATCTTACTTATAAAATTGGTCTTTGATTCAGCCCATAGTCTTAGATTAGCCTTAATTCCTTTCATTTAATTATAAATTTCATTTCTTCAATCAACTTCTGGGCTTTCTCATCTGTCAAATAAACCTCCATAACCAATACAGTCTATTTATTCCATTTCTAACTTACATTCCTTCAACTTTATCCAATCACATAATGCTTATCTATCCCATCAATCAATCAATCTAATATCAAACCTAGATCATTTCAAAGCAAATACATTCTTCATCAATTTAATTATATCCATTAATCATCTTCTCTTACATCTTGCTCATAATCTTAGTCCTTAATTCAGTCCATAATTTTAAATTACCCATAGCTCCTTACATACAATTTTAAGTTTCATTCCTTCAATCGAATTCTAGGTTTTTTTTTCAACCAGGTAAACCTCCATAACGAGGCCTCCCTTCCAAATAATAAGTCTCTCTTCTTTACTTCTTCAGCCCCATAAGTAAGTTGCTTCTTAAACTGAATCAATGTCTCTTTTTTCTCAATTAAATCCTCTTCTTGCTGCTTATCTAAAAGGAATAGCCATCCCTTCCTTTCTTGAAACAAATCCTCTTCCTCTCCATAGATGAACTGTTTATCAAGCAAGATCCATTTCCCTTTATTCTCTTTATTCTCAGTACTATCTTCTTCTTTTTCTTGTTCTTCTTCTAATTTAGATTGTATTATAAAATGTTCATCAGTCGATTGTAAATCAGTTTCCTTTGGAAGAAAGAATCTAGTTAATTGTTCTTGTTCTTCTTCTTTAGATTGTATTATAAAATGTTCAGCAGTCGATTGTAGATCAATTTCATTTGGAAAAAAGAATCTGGTTAATATTTCTGTAATAGTCTCTTTCAATATTGCTTTAAACTCTTGCTTAAAACTCTTCACTATTTCAAGCCTTTCTTCATGAAGTTTATCAATACAGTCCAAAATAGGTTTAACATTTGAATGTAAATTCCACTCCATTTTAGATTTAAAACAATCACTCTGGCTGTAAATCAATTCCTACAGCCATCTCTCTGACTTCGCTTACAAGAACAAGAAGAGAGAAAAAAAGTAAAGAATTCACTTTCACTTTCCAGCACTTTCCTCTAACAATGAAAGCAGTGAAAGCTATACGCCATTTTGAAAGCATTATGTTGATTGTAGAAGTTAGAAATATATAGCCAGAAAAACAATAAAAAAATACTTGCAATCCATTAAGAACTCCTGTATTCACTCAGTCTGCTTACAGTCTCTCCTGTGTTGTAATTTTTATAAGCAGAAGCGGTCGCTGCGTCTTTCTCTGTCTGATGACAGAAGCGTCTCTGGGCAGGAGCGTCCTCCGGAGCTTTAGGGAGCTCGCACTCTTGATCCCTGAAAACTTTTTTTCAGGGATTTAAGAGGAGCTCAACCCTGCTCCCGATGCTCTACACCTCTCCTTTGCCCAAAGAGGGGATTTTTCACCGCAAAAAACAGCTGGTGTGCGCTGTTTTTTGCGGCTTTACAAGCCCAGAGAACGGAGCCTCACAGAGGAGACTCTAGCGGCACCGGCGGAGCCACCGGAAGTCCAAAGATGTGCTTTTCTCATGTGACACAGAAAATGCAGGTGCTGCTGGGCTCGCTTTACCAGTGTCATGCTGTTGAGCAACCAGGCCAGCCTACTCATTAACTGCACAACCAGGAATTTGATGCTGGTAACCATCTCCACAGGTGAATCATTAATACAGAGAGGAGTGTGGCTGTGCCTGCCTTTTCTGAAATCAACAATGATTTCTTTGGTTTTTCCAGCATTTAAAATTAGGCTGTTTTTCTTACACCAGTTCACCAAATCCTCAACTTCCTTGTGGGTAAGCAAAAGGAAGAAGAAGAGGGACATATAACTAAGGCAGAATGCCAACAAGTGGCCCAAATGTGCAAGGAGGGAGTCAGGAGGGAAAGCTAAGGCCCAGCATGCTGGCAATTGATGCCAACAATATTTTTTTAAAAAAATATTTTTACATTTAAGTTACAAGAAGAAAAAGAAGGAAATGGTAGGTCTACTAATAGGAGCAGAGGGCAAAAAGATGGCAGGCAGAAGGGGAAAAGCAGAACTGTTTAATTCACTTTTTTGCTTGTTTTTACACAAAAGGAAGAAACAGCCCAACCTATCAAAAACAAAACCAAGGGAGATAGAACAGGTATACAAGTCAAAATTGGCAAGAAATTAGTAAGATAATACCTACCCACCTTGGATGAGTACAAATCACCTGGGCCAGATGGTTTCCATCCATTGGTTTTGAAGGAACTGGCAGATGTAATTTTGAAGCCACTGAATGCAATCTTTTGAAACTCATGTAGCACAGGGGAAATACCAGAGGACTGGAAAAGGACTGATGTGATTCCAATCTACAAAATGGGGGAAAAAAAATTACCCAGGAAAGGATAAGCCAATCAGTTTGACATCAATACCTGGGAAGATCCTGAAAAGATAACTAAGGGGAGGATTTGTGAGGACCTAAAAACAAACAAGGTGATTATTAGACACCAGCATGGGCTTGTTCAAAACAGAGCATGCCAGACAAAATGTATTGGCCCTTTTTGATAAAGTAACTAAATTAGTGAATCAGCAAAATACTGTGGACATAGCATGCTTGGACTTCAGCAAGCCATTTGATAAAAAAGAACATAACCTTCATGATAAGATAGATGTCAAGGTTCCAGTTGAAAAGCCCAATGAAGTAAATTCACCAGAGACATTGTGATCGCTAATGTGAGACTTTATTAGGCATATCACACCGGTAAATTAGAAGAAAAGCTAGCTCTGGCAATATGGCGGGAAAAAGATAATTAAAAGAGTAAAACTTTCCCTCCCCTCTCTGACAGTTCAGGTCACATTGTCCAATTAGTCTTCAAATGGTTGTTATGAGAAGAAAGTCTCTATTTGCCAAAACATCTTTTCAGTGACCTTGACTCTCACACTGATAGAAACCACCTGTGCATTCCAAACATTTTCCCTCCCCCGCCCCTTGTAGCTGTAGGCAAGCTAGAAGCAGTATGGCATTTCCAAAGCAATGAGTCTTCATAGCTTGACAAAGAACAATGTGGGATAGACAGTAACATGATAAAATGTACACAATTCCTGACCACTCAGATAGTCCTCAATGGAACTACATCTACATGGAGGGAAGCATGCATTCAGGTATGTCAACAATTGGTCTTGGGTCCGGTGCTCTTCTACAACTTCATAAATGATCTAGATGAGTGGAAATTCATTAAATTTGCAGATGACACCAAGTTGGGGAGAATTGCTAACATTCTGGAAAATGGACTCAAGATTCAGAAGGTCTTGACAAACATGAACATTGGGTCCTGTCCAACAAGATGCAGTTCAGTGGTGAGAAAAGTAAGGCAAAACAAGTGAAGATTTACTGTCCAAGGAGTATGAGAGTAACTTTGATTCTGTGGAGAAAGGCCAGAGAAAGATGATGTTTTAAAGCAAGATTGTCCATTTTGTCAACCAGGCAATGTCCTGCTTTCTCTCCCCTTTCTCCCAAAGACAAACATACACAGAGAGAAAAGGGGGGGAGAAGGAGAGGGAGAGGAAGAGGGAGAAGGAGAGGGAGAGGGAGAGAGAGATGCTAATTTTTGAGCTCCAGTTCAACAATTAAACCTCTCAGTGTCTCAGGAATTGTGAAAGGGATGAGATAAAAGGGAGACTTGGAAAGATTGTCTAGGGTGCTCCTAGCAAACCAAACCCAATGTAAAGAACACAAAGAAACATTTTATCATGCTTGATGGACATGTAAAAAAGCTTACAAAATTAGATTCAAATACATACATTAATACAGAGGATATTAATCATAACTATTTAATTGAAGCCAGAATGTTTTATTTGAGGACTGATGGATAAAAGAAAAATGCTGTAGAAGATTATTCAATATATTTCATTATATGATTACTGTGGTGAGATTGCTACATTTACAAATTTGGGAACATTCAGCACTACCCATCACGGAGGAATTTTACAGAAGTTGTTGAGATGGATAAACTGACTCCTTTGATTGGAGAAAGGGCAATATCTACATTTATTGATTACTGGAACAACCTTATTGACTTTTTGCATAAAAAGACCAAAAAATGAACTTGCGATGTATGCTAACCTTCTTGGAACTACTGAAAGGACTGTGATGTACACGGAAGATAGATGATGTTGTATCCCTCCCCCTCTGTTGAGAGAAGGCTGTTCAGTTTTGACATAGATGGCCTCTTTGACCCCTCTTTTAAACCAGCAGTTGTCTCTGTCCAAAATGTGGACTTTGCTGTCTTCAAGAGTGGCCTTTGCCTTTTAAATGCAAATGGAATGCTGAATCTTATCCCGAATCTTGTCCAAGAAAGCTCCACACCCATTTGCATCACTCAGGTGACCCTGATGAAACAGATAAGCTTCCAAGTGGCATCAATGACTCACTAAAAGAATGCAAATGACCAGCTGTCTGCAAGGAATATAAATCCTTCCATTCCCCACCATCCAGTCAGAGCTAAAGAAGCTTTTTGGATGAGAAGTGAAACATCTTCAAAGAGAAAAAAATAAGTCCAGTTGTCTCGTGAAAAAGCACCTTTGGCACAACCATGACCTGGATGACTGAGAATCTCTATAGACTCTTTGGTGCTAGAAAGATACAGTGATGATACAGTCAAGGAGGAAGAACAGGTCTCCTGGATAAGGCCAGGACCCATCTTCATCTCCCAATGTCTACCCAGATATCTTTGGACTGTCCAAAAGCAGAAGATGGAGATGTATGAATTACCACAGCTTCTGATTGGGAATTTATGCCCAATTTCATCTCTCCCTCACATCACATCAGTGGGACATTCAATCATCCTATTCTGTAGGAATTCGTTTCTAGAAATCCTATTATGGTGTATGTTAGCTCATCTCTTCTTTAACATTTATAATACTTTATTTGATCCTTTGGACAATCCAAATTATGCTCCTCCTAATGTAGCTGGGAGGTCTCCCTCTCCTCTCCTTATGCTGATGAAGCTGAGATCTTGAGCCCAATATTGCAAAGAACCCTAATTGCAGATGAACTACAACTAAAATAATGGACTATTTAGAGCACCATCAGCATATATTTCTGGCATCACCAAATATCCCCATTGCACAAATATCATGTTTCAAAAACCTGGGTTTTGCATCCTAAGCCTCAGGTAAGCTAAAGGCCCAGGACAGATATGATGCCTTAAGAGTTCAAAAGAGATTAATTGTCATCTAGGAATTCTACTAGCTAAGGATGGCAAACACAATCTTGCATCTGCCTTTTAATCATTTCCACCAAAATTGTTTGCCCGCAACTTGGAACATTTTCTAAGCGTGGTTAGTTGAAATATGTTGACAGTAGAATTTCCTCTGTCTCACATTTATTCATTTCTTCTGGTTGTAAGCTGCTCCTTTGTATTCTGGTCTGGCCTCAGAATGATAATGTAGCACTTGGGGATGAAGATGCAGACCAGAAGACCAGCATTGGAGGCCAATATGGAGAAGACCTGCACAGCCACCATGGACTTTCCTTTGGTGCTCAAGTAGGTGGGCACAAAAGTCACCCAGACAGTGCAAAAGACCAGCATGCTGAAGGTGATCAACTTGGCTTCATTAAAAGCCCCAGGAAGATTCCTAGCCAGGAAAGCCACTGTGAAGCAGATGACAGCCAGGAAGCCTAGGTAGCTGAGGGTAATATAGAACATGACAACAGAGCCTTCATTGCATTGCAGGATAACCAGTCCTGGTTGAGAGTGGAAGTCAAAGTCAGGGAATGGGGGAAAAGCTCCAAGCCAGATGGAGCAGAGGATAATTTGGACAGCAGAACAAGAAAGGATGATGGAATTGGCCAAGCTCTTCCCCAACCATCTCTTGACTCGGTTTCCTGGTTTTGTGGCCATGAAAGCCAGCACCACTGTGATCGTTTTGGCCAAGAGAGAAGAAATGGCAACTGAGAAGATGATGCTGAAAACTGTTTGTCGGAGAAGGCAGGTGACTTTCTTTGGTTGACCAATGAAGAGTAAAGGAGACAAGAAGCAAAGCAAGAGGGAGACCAGGAGAATATAAGAGAGGTCACGATTGTTGGCTTTGACAATGGGGGTTTCTAGATATTGAAGGAATATAACGAACACAAAACCTGTAATTAGGAATAGGAACAGGGCAAAGGAGACCAGGATGATGCCCAGATATTCCTCATAGGACAGGAAGGTTATACTTTTGGGGATACATTGGACTTGGTCCACATTTGGATATTTATCATCCGGACAGTTCATGCATTTTTCCGTATCTGAGAAAACAACAAAGCAATATTTTTTTAACATTCTGTCCTTTTAAATTTAAAGAAATACCTTCTTCATCAACTGCTGGTATCACTAGAAACAGTATATTTAGACTTTAGCAAGGCTTTTGACAAAGTGGACCACAACCTACTCAATGATGAAAAAAGTAAGGTTCTACATTTAGGCAAGAAAAACCAAATGTACAGGTATAGTATAGGGGGTACCTTGCTCAATAGTAGTAACTGTGAGAGGGATCTCGGAGTCCTGGTGGACAATCATTTAAATATGACCCAGCAGTGTGCTGCAGCTGCCAAAAAGGCCAACACAGTGCTAGGCTGCATTAACAGAGGGATAGAATCAAGATCACATGAAGTACTAATACCACTTTACAATGCCTTGGTAAGGCCACACTGTAATACTGCATCCAGTTTTGGTCACCACAATGTAAAAAAGATATTGAGACTCTAGAAAGAGTATAGAGAAGAGCAACAAAGATGATTAGGGGACTGGAGGCTAAAACATATAAGGAATGGTTGCTGGAATTGGGTATGTCTAGTTTAATGAAGAGAAGGATGAGGGGGGGACATGATAGCAGTGTTCCAATATCTCAGGGGCTGCCACAAAGAAGAGGGAGTCAAGTTATTCTTTAAAGTGCCTGAAGGCAGGACAAGAAGCAATGGATGAAAACTAACTAAAGAGAGAAGCAACCTAGAATTAAGGAGAAACTTCCTGACAGAAGAATTAAACAGTGGAACAACCTGCCTCCAGAAGTAGTGAATGCTCCAACACTGGAAGTTTTTAAGAAGAGACTGGACAGCCATTTGTCCAAAATGGTATAGGGTTACCTGCCTGAGCACGGGGTTGGACTTGATGACCTCCAAGGTCCCTTCCGACATTATTATTATTATTATTATTATTATTATTATTATTATTATTATTATTATTATTATTATTATTATTATTATTATTATTGGTTCAGGTATGGTTACAGCATGGAAACTGCTTTGGTCGCGCTGATCGATGATCTCTGGTGGGCCCGGGATAGAGGTTATTCCACTATCCTGGTGCTTCTTGACCTCTCAGCGGCATTCGATACCATCGACCATGGTATTCTTCTGCGCTGGTTGGAGGGCCTTGGAGTGCGGGGCACCGTTTTATGGTGGTTCACCTCCTACCTCTCTGGCCGGTCACAGTCGGTGTTTGCAGGAGGTCGGAGATCGGCCCCGAGGTCTCTTCCATGTGGAGTCGCTCAGGGGTCCGTTCTCTCACCTCTGCTTTTTAACATCTACATGAAGCCGTTGGGTGAGATCATCCATCGGCATGGGGTAAGTTATCATCAATATGCTGATGATACCCAGCTTTATATCTCTACCCCGTGTCACTACAGAGAAGCAGTGGAAGTGATGAACTGGTGCCTGGAGGCTGTTGGGGTCTGGATGGGTGCCAACAGGCTCAGACTCAATCCTGACAACACGGAGTGGCTATGGGCTCTGCTTCCCAAGGACAATTCTATCTGTCCGTCCATTACCCTGGGGGGAGACGTTTTGTCCCCCTCGGAGAGGGTTCGCAACTTGGGTGTTCTCCTCGATCCACAGCTAAGTTTGGAACATCATTTTTTGGCTGTGGCGAGGGGAGCATTCGCCCAGGTTCACCTGATGCGCCAGTTGCGGCCCTATTTGGACCGGGAGTCACTCCTCACAGTCACCCATGCCCTTGTCACCTCGAGATTCGACTACTGTAATGCTCTCTACATGGGGCTACCTTTGAAGAATGTCCGGAGACTGCAGGTAGTCCAGAATGCGGCCGCACGAGCTGTCTTGGGTCTCCCAAGACATGCTCATATCACTCCAGCTCTTCGTGAGCTGCACTGGCTACCAATTGGTCTCCGAACACAATTCAAAGTGTTGGTTATGACCTATAAAGCCCTTTATGGCAATGGACCAAGATACTTGCGGGACCGTCTCCTGCCTCATGAATCCCAGCGACCGGTTAGGGTGCACAGGGTTGGCCTCCTACGAGTCCCGTCCGTCAAACAATGCCATCTGGCGGGACCTAGGGCAAGGGCCTTCTCCGTTGCTGCCCCAGCCCTCTGGAACCAGCTTCCCTCGGAGGTTCGTACTGCTTCCTCCCTCCTAGCCTTCCGGAAAGGATTGAAGACACATCTATGCCGACAAGCTTGGGGCATGTGAGCTGCACTCTGCCCCTCGGCCCTAAGAGTGTCCCACCATCAGTGCATGTGAATTGATTGTGTTTGTGTGTGGTATGAATGTGTTAATTTTTTAAATTATTGTAGTATTTTTTGTTGTGAGCCGCCCCGGGTCTTCGGAGAGGGGCGGCATATAAATGTGATTTAAATAATAATAATACTAATACTAATACTAATACTAATACTAATACTAATACTAATACTAATAATAATAATAATTATTATTATTATTATTATTATTATTATTATTATTATTATTATTATTATTATTATTATTATTATTATTATTATTATTATTATTATTATTATTATTATTATTATTATTATTATTATTATTATGGATCATCGCACAGTCAGCCAGATGTTCAGACTAGATTTGGCATTTTATCTATCTATCGAGTCCTTACCAAGGACTTGATATAGGCAGATGTGGATGTTTGATGGTATTACAGATATTGTCGCAAGATGGAAGCAGTTCCTAGTAAGGCTGCCTTTTGCAATTGACTAATGGCAAATTTGTCAATGCCAATGGTGTTCAAGTGGTGCTCCAGTTATTTTGGGATTGCACCCAAGGCACCTATTACTATTGGTACTACCCTTGCTTGCTTTTGCCACAGTCTTTCTATTTCTATTTGTAGGTTTTTGTATTTTGTTATCTTCTCCAGTTCTTTCTCATCTATTCTGCTGTCTCCAGGCACTGCCACATCCACTATGCAGACTTTTTTGTCTTTCTTATCGACAATTGTTAAGTCCGGGGTGTTATGTTGCAGGTGCTTGTCTGTTTGAATTCTGAAGTCCCAGAGCAGTTTAATTTTATCATTTTCTATGACTTTCTCTGTTTTATGATCCCACCAGTTTTTGCTTACAGGCAAATGATATTTCTTGCAGATCTTCCAAAGCACCATTGTTGCTACTTTGTCATGCCGCTGCTTGTAGTCAGTCTGTGCAATCTTCTTGCAGCAGCTTACCAGGTGGTCCATTGTTTCTTCAGCTTCTTTGCATAGGCGGCACTTACTGTCTGTTGCTGTCTTCTCAGTTTTGACTTTATATGCATTTGTCCTTTGTGCAGCCAGACTAAGTCCCTCAGTCTCTTTCTTCAATTTTCCTGCTCTTAGCCATTGCCAGGTCTTTTTATTATCTGCTTTCCCAGCTATTTTTTTAATGTACTGGCCATATAGTGCTTTGTCTTCCCATGCCTCTATTCTGTTCTTCATTTGGTCTTTCTTGTAGGCCAGTTTTGTCTCTCCAGTAGTCAGTAAGCCTTCCTGATATACTAATTTCAGTGTATCTTCATCACTGTCCTTCAGATATTCTTCCAAATTATTATTATTATTATTATTATTATTATTATTATTATTATTATTATTATTATTATTATTATTATTATTATTATTATTATTATTATTATTATTTTTCTTGGTAAGCTAGAAAAATGTGGGATGGATAGCATCACTACCAGATGAATTTGTAACTGATTGACAAATCATACTCAACGAGTAGTCCTTAATGGTACTACATCTACATGGAGGGAAGTAAGCAGTGGAGTACCACAAGGTTCTGTCTTAGGCCCAATACTCTTCAATATTTTCATAAATGATTTAGATGAGGGAATAGAAAGGGATCTCATCAGTGGTGGGATTCAGCCAGTTCACACCACTTCGGCAGAACTGGTAGCTAATTCTTTTGTTGCCCAGGCCCAGAATGGACTTCCGGAAGTGGCATCCACACAGAGAACCGCTTGTTCACATATTTGAATCCCATCATGGATCTCATCAAATTTGCAGATGACACTAAGCTGGTAGGAATAGCCAATACCCCAGAAGGCAAGCATAGGATCCAAAAAGATCTTGACAGACTTGAACAATGGGCCCTATCCAACAACATGAAATTTCATGTAGAGAAAAGCAAGATTTTATAACTGATCAGGAAAAACCAAAAGTACAAGTACAGATTAGATGAAACTTGGCTCAAAAACAGTAATTGTGAGAGGGACCTTGGAGTCCTAGTGGACAGTCACTGAAACATGAGCCAGCAATGTGCAGCAGCCAAAAAAGCTAATACAATCCTTGATTGTATAAGCAGAGGCCTAGAATCAAAATCACCTGAAGTATTAGTACCACTTTATAAAGTCTTAGTAAAGCTACATCTGGAATACTGCATCCAGTTTTGGTTACCACATTACAAAAAAGATGTTGTGACTTTGGAAAATGTGCAAAGAAGAGCAACTAAGATAATTAAAGGCCTGGAGACTAAAACATATGAAGAATGGTTGCAGGATTTGGGAATGGCCAGTCTAGAGAAAAGAAGGACTGGGGGGGGGACATGATAGCACAATTCTAGTATTTGAGAAGCTGCCACAAAGTGGAGGGGGTCAACTTATTTTCCAAAGTACCAGAAGGCAAGACAAAAAACAATGGATGGAAGCTAATCAAGGAGAGAAGCGACCTGGAATTAAGGAAAAACTTCCTAATAGTGAAAACAATCAACCAGTGGAATAGCTTGCCTTCAGACATTGTGGGTGCTTCATCAATGGAGGTTTTTAAGAAGACACTGGACAGCCACTTGTATGAAATGATATAGGATCTCCTGCTTGAACAGAGGGCTAGACAAGAAGACCTCCAATGTCCATTCCAGCTGATTCTGATTCACAAGAATTTTCAAAGAAGCATTTGTTAAGAGTTGAACCAAAACAATAATAATTTCTGAAAAATATAGTTATCTATCTATCTATCTATCTATCTATCTATCTATCTATCTATCTATCTATCTATCTACCTACCTACCTACCTACCTACCTACCTACCTACCTACCTATCTATCTATCTATCTATCTATCTATCTATCTACCTATCATCTATCTATCTATCTATCTATCTATCTATCTATCTATCTATCTATCTATCTATTTATCTATCTATCTTGCTAAGTTCTATCAAATTGGCAGAAGTTCTAGGAAATGAATAATTTCCTATGTAATGTGCAGAACCTTCATAGGAAGTTACATTATTAGAAGTAAAAAAAAATGAAATTAGTTAATTTCTCTAGGCAAACATCCTGGGTCCTGTCAGATGATACTTGTTAATAGGCAAGCTCTTCTCCAAAGCACCTGAAAGCAGGACAAGAAGCAATGGATGGAAACTAACCAAAGAGAGAAGCAACCTAGAACTAAGGAAAGATTTTCTGACAGAACAATTAATCAGTGGAACCACCTGCCTCCAGAAGCTGTGAATACTCCAACATTTGAAGTTTTTAAGAAGAGACTGGAAAGCCATTTGTCTGAAATGGTATAGGGTTTCCTGCCTGAGCAGGGGGTTGGACTAGATGACCTCCAAGGTCTCTTCCAACTTTATTATTATTATTATTACTGTATCCTGAGGATGTTTTATCTCATAAAAACTAGTTATCTCGCAGAGAAAACTAGTCCTACAAATAACCAGAAATGGATGCTGGCAGCAGTGGTAATATGTGTCAAATGAAGTGCACCCATTACTGTCCACTTCATTGTGGACCGCAACACCTTCCCAGTGATCCTCAAGAGGAGGCACATGGAGAATGCATCAAAAGGATCCTTCCAGTAGGTGGACCTAAAGAAATTTCTCAAGATACAAAGAACTCAGATGTTTCTAGAGATATAAACGTGGAAGATCACATTCAAAAATAAAAAGCAGAAGAGATATTGTCTCTGGCTGTAATAAAGCTTGCTCAATGTTTCACACCCTCCTGTCTTTATGTAGCTTCTCCTTTAAGTTTTTTTTTTACAGTTCCTTCCTATAGATCATAAACTGTGCAGTATGAAAATTAACAAGAAAGCATCTGAGCTTCAAACTGTCTTTTAACTTGTAGTTCCATATAAACACTCTGGATGAATCCACTTCCACAAAGTCTCTCCTTTTCTTTGGTGCGACTCACCTTCCTGAGTGGAGATTGTCCCCTCTGGACAAGGAACACAGTCATAGCAGCAAACTGGTTCAGCTTCTCGAGCTTGCTTGACAAATCCAGGTTGACATTTTCCCACACATTTGGACTGAGGAAGAAACTAATCAGAAAAACAAGGAATTCCAAAGAAAGTATGTTAACACTAACCGTCCATGGAAGACAACATGAACATTAGTCAAACATTAAGAGTAAGAGTGACTACTCAGTTTCTAGAACTGTAGTGATATGAGATAGAAGTGAAGTCATTAGAACATGTCCCTTAAAAAGAGTGAGTAAGGCATTGTTTGTTGCAGCATTTGGGACATGGATATGAGTGCTTTGTCAGAAGAAGATATTTATAAGGCTCAGCTAGATATCCAAGACAAGGTCCTTTCTGCTGAAGAACTACAATAAGGTAACAACAATGGTGTGGAAGAAAAAAATTATTCCATGCCAGTTGAACAATAACATATTTGTATAACAAATTTGTATAATTATATAATTAGTTGTATAACACTAATAACAAATTTGTTATTAGTTAAATTTGGAGACTTCATTTTTTCCAGAAAGACTTGAGAAAGCTAATAAGATCAGAATCAGAATCAAAATAGAGCTATAAGGGACCTTGGAGGTCTTGTAGTCCAGCCCCTTGCTTAAGCAGGAGACCTTATACCATTTTAGACAAGCAACTGTCCAGCCTCTTTTTAAAAACCTCATGATGAAGCACCCATAACATCTGGAGGCAAGCTGTTCCACTGGCTAATTGTCCTTTCTGTTAGGAAATTTCTCCTTAATTTCAGATTTCTTGTCTCCTTGATTAGTTTCCATCCATTGTTTCTTCCCATGCCCTCTGGTACTTTGGAAAATAAATTGATCCCCTCCTCTTTGTGGCAGCCTCTCAAATACTGGAATCCTGCTATCATGTTCCCCTAGTCCAGGCATGTCAAACCTGCAACGTCACGTGACATCACACAATATATCACAACTTTTTCCCCATTGCTGGCAATGGGGTGGGTGCGGTTTCATAGTGACGCATCCGGCCCATGGGCTGGCAGTATGACATGCCTGTCCTAGAGTTTCTTTTCTCTAGACTAGCCAAACCCAGATCCTGCAACTGTTCTTCGTATGCTTTAGTCTCTAGGCCTTTAATTAACTTAGTTGCTCTTCTTTGCACTTTTTCCAAAGTCACAATATCTTTTTTGTAATGTGATGACCAAAACTGGATGCAGTTTACCAGGTGTGGCCTTACTAAGGCTTTATAAAGTGGTACTAATACTACATGTGATTTTGATTTTATATCTCTGTATATACAACCCAGGATTATATTAGCTTTTTTGGCTGCTGCTGCACATTGCTGGCTCATGTTTAAGTGACTGTCCACTTATACTTATATCTTTGTTTTTTTCCTGCCTAGGTGTAAAACTTTGCTTTTCTCCACATTAAATTTCATGTTGTTGGATAGGGCCAATTTTTCAAGTCTGTCAAGATCCTTTTGGATCCCGAGCTTGTCTTCTAGCGTGTTGACTATTCTTGCCAGCTTAGTGTCATCTGCAAATTTGATGAGTTCCCCTTCTATTCCCTCATCTAAGTCATTTATGAAGATATTGAAGAGTACTAGGCCTAAGATAGAACCTTGTGGCACCCCCCTGCTTGCATTCAAGGATTTTCAGATGAGGTCCCTCTTAGAAGCCAAAGGCCAAATCTAAGTATTAATTCCTTTCAAATTGTCCCTAATTATTCTGATATCAGGAAAAGCTTTTCTTTGTGTCAAAGTCATGTTTCAATGGTTCAGTTTTCTGGGTCAGGGCATATCAGAACCATCATTATGACTGCATGGGAACTCAAAGCTTTGGACCTCCCCTCTAGGAGGAGAAGGCCTATTGCTCTTTCCCAGGGGCAGGGATAACTCTGGACAGGTCTGAGTTGCTTTGAAACATCTAGACTACCCTGGACAATCAATTAATTATAAGCCAACAGTTTGCAGCAGCAGCCAAAAAAGCCAATGCAACCCTAGATTGCATTAACAGAGGGATTCAAACAAGATCACACGAGGTACTAATACCACTCTATAAAGACTTGGTAAGACCACACCTAGAATACTGCAACCAATTTTGGTCTCTGCACTACAAAAAAGATGTCAAGACTCTAGAAAAAGTGCAGAGAAGAGCAACAAAGATGATTAGGGGACTGGAGGCTAAAACATATGAAGAACAATTACAGGAACTGGGCATGGCTAGTCTAGTGAAGCGAAGGACCAGGGGGAGACATGGTGTTCCAGTGCAGTGTTCCAATAATTGAGAGACTGTCACAGAGAGGAGGGGATTAACTTATTTTCCAATGCACCTGAAGGCCAGACAAGGAATAATGGATGGAAACTAATCAAGGAGAGATTCAACCTGGAAATAAGGAGAAATTTCCTGACAGTGAGAACAATCAACCAATAGAACAGACTGCCTTCAGATGTTGTTGGTGCTTCATCACTAGAGGCTTTCAAGAAGAGACTGGACTGTCATCTGTCAGAAATGGTGTAGAGACTCCTGCTTGGGCAGGAGGTTGGACTAGATGACCTACAAGGTCCCTTCCAACTATACTGTCCTGTCCTGTCCTGTCCTGTCCTGTCCTATCCTATCCTATCCTATCCTATCCTATCCTATCCTATCCTATCCTATCCTATCCTATCCTAGGGACACTGACCCCAATAAGGACAAGGTAAATCCTGATTACAAAGCTTATTTCCCACTGGAACCAGAAGGCATTCTGTGAAGACTGATTCGCCCTTTTACCTACATAGCTTGACAATGGAATGCAAAGCTGGGAGGGATGATATCTAGGTAACTGAGAACCAAGGTCACTAATGCAGGTGTTCAATGGAGAAGTGGACTGTTTCCATAACAAGAAGAAATATTACTATTGGACAATGTGAACACCCGGTGGGTGGAGGTGAGGGAGTCTATTATTTAACTAAGCAAGCCTTTGAGTGGGAAAACCAGAGCTGGTTTCGCTTCTTTTGTGCCAATGTAAATTTTCAGTAAAGTATTATACTCTTGGTAAAATCATGTCCCAGGAGTTTCTTTTTCTGGATATGCCACCTGGACAGTTGACACCTTCATCCAGTCTAGATTCAATTTCATTGAATTCAGTGCAAATCTGAACCCAGGCACTGGTCAACAAAATTGCCTTCTTCTTTACTGTTAGAGGACAAGTAACAGACAAACACGAGGCTATCATTCTTAGCCCTTGAAGCCCCTTTTTCACCATTTTCATGAGATTTCTCCATTTCAACGCTAAGCCCAATGAAATTGGTCACAATCCTATGGAAAAGAGAGAAATGACATCAATGTTTCTCTCACCCTGTTTTGCAGCTCTAGCCATATCAGAAGACCTTGGTTGATAATAAGTCTCTGTCTTTCAAAAATCACCAGTTTCTCTTTCATGAGATATTTCTCAGGAAAAAACACCCAGCTCACAATGTTCAGGTCAGCTGCTAAATCTCCATTTTGGTCCAAGTACAGTTCATAAATGGAAAAATTGAGAAATTCATTCTTCTCCAGAAAGGGATAGAACTAGAATGGGAACATTCAGGAATTTTAAAAGCAGCAAATGTGGTAACTTACCCCTTTTTGGTCTGTTCTCACTTGAATCTTTCTTCTATAGTGGTCTAATTTGTAAATATTTTTAGTTGGGAGACCAGGTTTTACTACTAGTTTAATGAAGAGAAGGATGAGGGGGTACATGATAGCAGTGTTCCAATATCTCAGGGGCTGCCACAAAGAAGAGGGAGTCAAGTTACTATTTTCAAAAATGAAAAAGAAAAGTTCTGCAAAATTTGTCAATTATATATTGACAATTTATGTATTAAAAAAAGAAAAAATATAAAATTTGTCAATTATAGGAAACATTTTAGAGCAAATCACAAATAAACTACACAAAGAGAAAATGCGTAAACTCCTTGAAAACAACAGGATGGATTTGTAATGATGAAAGTGAGCGTCTTGTGATGGGTCTTGTTATGGGTCAGGTTTGAGTCATCAGTGAGAGGCCTGTAACCAATCACAAGACCCATCACAAGATCCTCACTTGACACACCCATACCCAAAGCTCTTATAAACAGAAGAACACGGACATCCCCTAAACTCCACTGAAGATGTTACCTAGCCTGGTAATGAAATGTTTGGAAACCAACCCACAAGCTCAGAGAATGAACCTTCACCCTCATCCTACATCTGAGCTACAGATTGCAAACAATCTCTTAGCTGCAGAAGGAAGGATACAGCAACCATCCAATAACTGAAAGACAGTACAGAGAAGCTAAGATCAGTTAACTGTTATTCCAGAGTGTCGGACATGGAAAAATGAATTTAGTTAAACAAAGGAGATTCTGACTGAATGAGAAAAAAAAATCCTAAGAGGGAGAGTTTTAGTGGTGAGTCAGGGAACCAGAGAAGTTCAGTCTCCCCTTCACTGATTCTCTTAATCCAAAGACTGGCAGCCATCAGTCAGAGAAGCTTTAACTGGGATTCCTGCAGAGAGGAGAGGCTGAGCCAGGTTGAGTTGAAGGATTCCTTCAAATGTGGAAGTGGCGAATTAACCTTTAAGGAGGAAAGAAGCATTGAAATTTAATTTAAAATACTACAATCTGATCAAACTTAGAAACTAAAACAAACTGCTAAGATTATATTCTAAAGGATTTTGATAAAATTATAAAAAAAGAAAGAAAAATAATAAGAACTTCTTGCCTGAAAGAGCTGAAAAACAAATATTTGTTTTCTTTAATAACTCTAATAACCTTTAAGAAGATATATGCCAGGGGACAAAGAAGAGATTGTATACTGGGCCAGCCATAAGATTGGAAAGTGTTTGAAGGAAAAGAAATATTTTAATTGTAGTCTAAACTTATGAATTGTTTAAAAACTTTGATCTATGACTAAGCTTTGAGAGGGAAAGTTACAGGAAGGATTTAAGGTGGCTAAACATACTGAATTGCAATTCTGATTGGTTGAAAATTGACAATTGACTCCTGAAAGAAAGAATTGTTATAAAACATTGATTTTACTGAAACCTTGACAATTGAAAATTACAGTGGATTATAACAATTATATATAAAGACAAGAACTATATAAAATTGGACTCTTTGGATTTTGAGTTTGGCCAGCTTGACAAGGCTAATTACAGAGACTATGGCACTTATGATGGATTACTTGAAAGGGGGAGGCAATATGGTTATGACATATTCATTAAAAATGATAGAAAGCGACGCTTAATATCTACTCTTGAAGGATTCAACTGGAAAGATCAAAGATCTCTAGAAGCAACATTTCAAGACAAGACAAATACTTTCCAAGAAGAAATTTATGCAACACTACAACAGATACAAATCACAATAGCTCTAAACCACGAGATTAAGCATAACTTTGATAACATAAAAGAATACACTTCTAATTTAAATTTACAATAAAAAAACATTCGAAGAATGATGGTAAAGAATGAACAAACAAATCAGATAACAGAATGTGAACTAGAAAAAAATGATTTAATTGGCGAAGTCACAAATGAAGGGAACTATAACAATACAAACAAGAAAAAGTTCACAAGATTTGAATGCAACAATAAATATGGAAAAGTTACCTTATGCATTAGAACGTCAAAATAAACCTGAGAAGAAAGAAGACTTAACAAAATGGACACTGCTAGGAGAATCACTGTTTGGGAGTTAAAAAGCATATATCTTATGTATTATATATCCTCCACGCCTAACAACAATTACAAAAATACAAGAACTTTGATGTCGAAAATATTAATTTGGAAAACAATTTGGCAAAGGAAGAAGATTAGAGATGGACTTCAGAGACTTGTCTCACCCTACCAGATGGAATATTATATGAGCAAACACTTGTTTGAATATGGCTAAATAAACAAATAACTTTGGCTATAAAGGGGCTTTGGAATAAGTGGGATAAGAGATATAAGTAATACGGTATTTTTTGATAAGACACAAAATGTAAAAATATTGGGATGATAAAAGTGAAGGAAAAGTTTGAACTTTAAAGACAAATTAAGTTTGAAAAGATTTAGGATTAAGGAATGATTGAAATATTGTGGGGAAATTAGGCTTAATAAGAACTTCGAAAAAAGGATATATAGTGATTTAGTTAATTTGGAGAAATTAAGTTTAAACAAGTTTGATGAAAATAAGATATATGGTGAATTAATAAGATGACTTTTACGAACATAACGTAAGTTGATAAGAAAACAAATGCTATATATGGATGCTATTATTGTTGGTATACATATAGAAGAAAATATTTTTATTTAATCATTTATATATGGTTAATATTAAATATCAAAATTATATTTGTTTAATGCTGAAGAAGGAGAATACTATTGGGAGAAGCGAGGATCAAGGAAATGTATTATCAGATGATATATACTAATTATGGAAATATAAAAAATAATTATTATTGACTGTTAATTAACTATTATTGATTGTTAAAAAAAAGTCATGAACCAAGACAACATGCTGTACAGCAGGCACCAAGGTTGTTATTGTAAAAAACTAATAAAACACTTACAAAAAAAAAGGATTCCTTCAAATGTATGAAGGTAAAATTCTAGAAATGCTAATCATATCCTCATACGTGCAGGAACTTATTTAAAAATGCACACATTTTAGTGTGTTTAATATTAAACAATATCTGTCATAGTTTCCGTTCTTGTTTATTGCCTGAGCGATTAGATTGATCAAACCTTTTGGCATTCTGTAGCACAAGCAGGATGATACAGTTCCCCTTGTAGGAACCCCCTCCCAGATTAAAATATTTTTTATTCTTAATATTAAAAAGAGGCAGAATATTATATTTTCCCAACAGAGAAATGGAGAAAAATCTTAACAAAGGAGAAAGTCTTTAGAGATGGCTATTTTGTATCCATTAAGAAAGGCTGGGCCAATCTATTCATAAACACAATGCCTTCAACCCCCACAGTTGATGGGATTAAGAGTTTACATTCCCCCACCCAGATTCTAAGGACAGGACATGATCTTTGGGGCATAATAGGATTAACCCAGTTCCCTTAGAATAGCAAAAGACCCAAGGCTCACTATATTGCACAACCCCCTGGAGCCCCCCTGGAGCATCTCAATCAGAATCCTATAAAGATCCATCCACCCACCCAGCCATTTTGTCAGCTGTCCCAAATCTGCATGCCGTTCCTGGTTCTGTTCATCAATAAACAGAAACTTTCTTTCCTAAGCAGCTAGCCTCCATTTTATTTCCAGAATCTTAGCCTCCATTTTATTTACTCCCAGCTTGGAACTGGACCTGATTTTTCTTCCTACACCCTCCTTCTCTTTTGGATTCTTTTCTCAAATGGAAATAGGTTGGATGTATCCTTGCCAGGACCCCTTACCTCCCATGGCTGCAGTCCTGAAGCCCCCAACCTTTCTTTCCCTTTCTTCCTTCTCCTCCTGGATCTGGAGGAATATGCAGCAATCAAGGCATGAGTCAGAGTGTAAATAACAGTGTAAAAGTGGTGGACATTATTGATTTCAATCATATTCTTTTTCTTTTGCACGTCCAGTGGTGCTTTCTCAATGCATCTTTTCCGGCCTTTGACAGAAAATACGTGTTTTGAAAAAAAACAAAGAAATGACTCTTCTCCAAAGGGTGGTTTCACAAAGAAATTGTGTTCAAAGGCATCCCTTACTACCCTTTTTTTCTTCTCTAAAGCAACAGTCCAGATACTATTAATGTATTTGAGATGTCTGTCATTTTTCAGTGGAAATAGTCCAATGAGTGTTGTGATCCAGACTTTCCCTTCAATGGGTCCTGGCAAATGCATAAATGTTAAATGGAAAGGAAGAATTCTGTCCAACACAGCACCATATTCTATGTAGTGCAGAAAGACATTGACTTGTCTCCATTTAGAGAGGGCATCCCTGAAGGGTGCTGTAGCCTCAGTTGTTGAGAATTGCTGTGATATAGCTACGCAAATTCCATTCTTGACAAGCAAAGGGGTAAAAGTTCTCATGAAATTCTCTCCATTTTCTGTGTCTGAAGCAAAAAGACCAATCAAGGTCCATCTAAAATGGAGGAGCAGTTGGACAATTGCTGGGTAAAGAATGCCTTTGGGAGGTAAAAGCCGGTGATAAAAGGGCAATTGACTTTTATCATGCAGTGACTCTGAAAAGAATTCAAAACTGATCTGAAAAAGCAATGTGTTATATTTGGAGTCAGATCAGTTCCAAAGTATTAGCTTTAAAGAAATCCAATTTAGTTCTCATAAACAATAAACAAATAAACTTTGTCTAAAGTCTGCTTGTTCTTCAGCAAGAAATTCTTGTTCATCTATTCACTCTCAGCTCTAGTCAAGAGGATCCCAGCATATATTTTAGCAACAATATCTAATAGATCAATGGGCCTGTAAATTACATTTTATTCTGTTTTTAATATGTATAAATGTCAATGATGAAACTTTGGCAGCTACATGCCTCTGCGTTTCAACTTGCCTTTAGATTAAAGGGAACAAGTGTTACTTTCAAGTGGGTTAGATGGATAAACAAAACTTCTACAATTCAGCTGAAGACCGTGAGAGCCTGAAACCTTTTCAGGGACAACAGACCAGGTATGAATTTGAAGCAGATAGCTCCCATAACAAAGCAAAGTTGTTTAGATGGACTACGTAAGATGTTGGGGGGTTTGGCTGGGAAAATTATTGTTTAAGTCTACGAATTGGGGTTGGAACCTCAGAGTTAGTTTTGCTTTGACATACCCATGCAGTGTATTCAATAAACAGTAAGATTTTCAGAGGCAGAATGAACCTGGAGTTTTATTTGGATTCTCAAACTGGATGTTGACATTAAAGCCATCTTTGATCAAACTGAATATGGTAGGAATTATTCATTGATATGTGTAAATGAACCTGCCAATAGAGGATATCACTATTAGGGATATTTTTTGAATATTTTAGCTGGTAGAAAAATCCTCTTAAGGGTATTTATTGCTCTTCAAGTCATGTTTTCAAGAACTTCATCATAAACATTTAAAGATAAAAAATAGTGTACATGTGGGCTAAAATGTTTGTAATTTTTAAAATAAAATGGTTAATTAATGATAATGGTCCCTCCAAGTTCATAAGACATACAGTATGTATTTTATCAGCTATAGGTAAGATAATCCATTTAGATACTTTTCATGAATCTGGGATTTGTTTACTATTGAAAATATCATTATTTTGTTAAGGGTATGTACAAAAACAATTCCCCATCTCTGCTATATTTTCCTTTTGTTTTAACACAGAGCCTCTCCTCACCTTTTCAAGTATGAAGCAGAAGACCCAAAGGAATGATGATTATAATGTTCATAAAAGGATATCACTGTTTTGATCATTACCTCCTAAACACTGTGGATCGTAATCTCTAATCATGATACCTACAATGGCCATGGTGAAAAATAATTCTTCAATTCTTAAGTGAAGATATGGTTGGATCAGTTACATACCAACCTACCACCCCATTTAACTTAACTATAGAAAAACAAACATACAAACCTGAGGGACTTTGTAGGTGCCTCCTAATCTTGATATCTGAATGGAGATGTCATCGGTAGCTGCATCAACAAGAGCCAAAATGTTATCCTTTCTTCCACAGCTGTAGTTGGGAACATTGGCTTCTCCTGTAGAGAGCATCTCCAGCAAAGCATCTGAAGTCACAAGTCTGTTCAAATAGTTGTCATGGATGTTGTAGCCAAGTGTGAGATTTTGCAGAAGCCGAAGTGTCTTGTTGACCACTTGAATATTGAAAATGTAGCGCAGGATTCTTAACTTATCGAAAGGTAAACTAACATAAAAATGTTCATGTTATCATCATCATTAAGGGCAAAAGCAAAATACTTTTTCAATTTAATTCTCTTTGCCTTCTCATGCTTAAGCCAATACCTATCTAAAACTAGAGGCAAATGATAGTTATTTATTTATTTATTTATTTATTTAATTTAATTTATATGCCACCCTTCTCACAAGACTCAGGGCGGCTCATCACCCATCACCTTTTCTTTTTAATGAGCATTGAGAAGATTAGCTGGAGATAGTTTTCCACTAAGGTTAAGAATCATAAACAATCATTATTTATAACAGTGCTAATTTTCAACTGACAAATAACCAGGATTCAAAATAATTCAATAATTAAAGTACAATCATTATTATAGGAAGAAGTTGTTTCATAAGTGATCCAGAAAAGCAGTTCTAAAATCTTTTCTGTTCCTATAAGGATCAGGCATTGACTATGAATGAGCGGTTGTAAAAAAATATAAATGGGCTGAGCAGTGGCAACTACAACTCATTAAATAACTACTTTAAACTAAAGTTGGTATTCAAACAATAACTCGGGACTGGATCAGGAAATAATCTGCACTTTTTCAGGTATTTTTTCCTGTCACATTTCTGGATTCCAGTTTTTTTTCTATAAAATAAGTCAGAAGAGAGAAAGAATGGAAATCAGAACAATTCAAGAAATTAGACAGGTTCTACAATATGGGCACAATCAAAATAAGTAGAAAAGAAGGAGAGTGTTAAAACGGCAAATAGAGGGAGAATGCAACTCCATTAGACTGAATGACTTACGTGTCAAACTGACAATAAGGAGCCGTGTTGAAGGGCAACATTGTTGTACGCACTACTTTTGTTCCAGTAGTGATCATGCTAATGAGATGGTCTCCTGGCCTGTAATAGCTCCATGGTTTGTTTCTATCCTGGTGCTTCACATTCAATGGGCACTTCATTTTAAGCTTCCCAGAGACAGGCTGGAATACTAACAGCAACAGAAGCACAAAGAGAAGGTCCATAATTCATAAATCTGAATTAATTCCCTTCCTGTTTCTAAAAAGAACAAGAAGAAGAGTTAGATGAATTCAAAGCACCTTCACAATATGGAAATTCTAGTGACTTTCTTGATTCAGACAGAGATAAACCAAGTTTCATTTGGAAAGGACAGAAAGCACATTCAATAGCACAGTCCCTACCGGTCCCAAAACCTATTGCCACAATATGTGTGACTGAAGCATTTATTTTTTTCTGATGCAAGATCTCTGCTATGTTGTTTCAATCAGATGTTTACATTAAAGGCAGTCACTGGAGAAGTAGCGGAAAAGGTCTCAAGGACCAGAATTTTGAAAATTACATACAGAAGCAACTTCTTCTCTGGGGATCCTAAACTCCTTCAGGATTCCATTTCCAGAGGAGTAGCTGGAGAAAAAAAACATCTTAGTGAAAAATTACAGTTCCACCCTTGGGGGCATTGTTTCATAGTGGTTGTGGTTCTCTCCTGTCAGGTCTTGTCCAGAAAGTGGTGCTGGACAAAGATAGTTCAACACCCAGATGACTTATGCTGTTATTCAATCTAGTAACTTGTCTCCGTAGACCCTGGGAAAGATCATCCATCCAAAGCTATGGAGTTTGGTGATATTCTAGGTTGGTGGACTCAAGTGTTGCCTGTCTTCTAATGCCAATTAAATAATCAGTACCTTGAACCCTCTCTAATGTTAAGAGTTGGGCCTAAATGTCTATGGGGATTCTCAATCGTCCAGGTCAAAGTTATCCCAAAGGTGATTTTTCATGAGGCAACTGGACTTTCTTGTTTTTTCTTTGAAGATGTTTCACTTCTCACCCAAGAAGCTTCTTCAGCTCTGATTCTTCTCATCCAAGAAGCTTTTTCCCCACCTTCCAGTCATAGCCAAAGAAGCTTCTTGGATGAGAAGTGGAATGTCTTCAAAGAAAAAACAAGAAAGTCCAGTTAATTTAATTTAATTTAATTTAATATTCACATTTATATGCCACCCTTCTCCGAAAAAGCACCTTTGGGATAAGACTTGGGCCTGTTTGTGTTTTTCTTTTCTATTAGATATCCGTATATGAATCTTGATTGGAGCTGATTTTAAAACTACTTGTGACTGAGTTGAAGTCCCCCCCCCCAGAAATATCATTTTGTTTGGATGGGAGTTGATTAAGAGCAGGAAAATGACAGCCCGTGGACTGTACCATTTACTTAATAGGGAGAAAGTTATAGAGTGGGTTGAACTTTTTATTTATTTTTCTTTGAATATCTCTCTGTTGTCCTTCTGTATTTGTGTAACACACTGAGAAACTTTATATTCTGAAAGTTTTTTTTAATTTACTGTGATGTCCACGGCTGTGATGGCTGAAATTCCATGGTGCAATCTGATTTCTTGCCACACCCTCCCAGAAACTGGTTTAGCAGGACCTTGTGGTCACTCTTCTTTTTCTTGTGTATTTAGTTGGTAGTGCCCTTTTGGCCTACACATTTCTGAGACCCCCCCCCACACCCTGAAAGATTGCCAAGAGCTTGATGGGTGTGATTGGGAGACCCTTTGTTCCTGATGTCACTGAGTCATTTTTTTCTTTTGTGATTAATTTCTTATCTGGAAAGAGAAAACATTGGTATGTATGCCTTGGCCCATGAGAGTTAACTGTGGGGTTTGAGTGAGAGAGGGAACCTGACAGGAAAAGTAGAAACATCCTTAATGTGACAGGTAAAATGTGGGTCATACTTTATGACATCCCATCTGCTACTCCAAGGTTGTCCCATTGTCTGGCCTTAACTTTCTACTCTCAGTGTCTGGCTACCAGATCCTTGGTGGCTCCTGGTTCCAGCTGTTGCTTTTGAATGTCAGGTTGATTCCTAACAAGCTTACTTTCATTGGGTCTGCTGATCCAGGTAAGGCCTTAGTCCCTGACAGCAATGGGCAAGTGGATGGAGCATTGGGTGACACCTCCATTTTTTGTAGAAGCTGGAGTATATTTTAGTTTATGAAGAAGCTCCAAAAAAATGAAATACCTAAAGGGTGTCTGGAGAACATTGGAGGAAAACCTTAAGGGAGTCTGACCACACCTGTGCAAGAACTCACATTAGGCATTTCCTCATGGTGATAAGGGTAGTGAAACAACAATATTTTTCCACCTGCCATGTCCTCCTGACGTTTTCTATCATAGATTCTTTTTCCATTCACATGGAACAATGCTGAAAGCTTTCTGTTTTGGGAACCAGAGTATTGGGTGGTTTCTTTAAATAAGAGACCAATCTGATTTGAGGACAATTTCTTTTTTTCTTCCCTGGATCAAGTCTTCCTGGAAGTTGTTGAACCTTCCAGGTGGATTTTTGCAGTTGGGTCATTCCTTTTGTCTTATATTCTTATGTGCAGAAAGGGTGTTAGGATACCTAAGTACTGAAATTCTATGTCTATGATGTCACATAACATCTGCAAAAATAACTGGTGTAGGTCATCCAGAGTGTTGCAACTGGGGTTCATCTGCATGTGTCAACCTCCAGGTCGAATATCCAAATAAAGTCCCCAAAACAAGAAACTTTCTTTCCTATGAGGAACATCTGAGCATCATCCTCATCTCCTTTGCCCTACTGTTGTTCCTAACCACAGGCTTTGTTCTTATCATATTCCTTAAATACCAAGAAACTCCCATTGTCAAAACCAACAACCGGGACCTCTCCTACACCCTCCTGGTTTCCCTCCTGCTTTGTTTTTTGTCCCCCTTTCTCTTCATTGGACAGCCAAGGAAAGCCACCTGTCTTCTCCGACAGCCGTTGTTCAGCATTGTCTTCTCAGTAGCTATGTCTTCTATGTTGGCCAAAACAATCACAGTGATGCTGGCCTTCCTGGCCACTAAACCAGGGAACAGGGAGAGAAGATGGTTGGGGAAGAGCTTAACCAACTCCATCATACTTTCTTGTTCTGCTTTCCAAATTATCATCTGTTCCACCTGGTTGGGAGTTTCTCCCCCATTCCCTGACTCTGATCTGCATTCCCAGCCTGGAGAGATCATCCTTCAGTGCAATGAAGGCTCTGCCACCATGTTTTATGTTGTCCTTGGCTATATGTTTTTCCTAGCTTCCATTTGCTTCATTGTAGCTTTCCTGGCCAGGAAGCTGCCTGGGGCTTTCAATGAAGCCACGTTGATCACCTTCAACATGCTGGTCTTTTTCAGTGTATGGGTCTCCTTCCTGCCCACCCATCTGAGCACCAAGGGAAAATACATGATAGCTGTGCAGGTCTTCTCCATCTTGGCCTCCAGTGCTGGAATTCTGAGCTGCATCTTCTTCCCCAAGTGCTACATTATCATCCTGAGGCCACATCTAAACACTAAGGAACATCTAATAGTAAAAATAAGGAAGTAAGATTAAAACTGTTTTTTACATTCATGACATTTATTTATTTTTTCAGTGCAGTTATTATTGGGCTTCTATGCTTCCTTTGCATCAGTTTGACAATTAAAACTATTTAATCTCTGTGAACATGATTTTTCTCTAGGACCTATTCTTGAAAGTAGGTGAGGGTAGTAGAGCATGGTATTAAGAAAATGTAGATGACCCGCAGTGGCAACACTCTGGATGACTCTCCTCAGTTATTCCTGCATCTTTGCAGACCATAAACCTGGTGGGGAAACCTGGCTCAGATCTTACTAATGTCCCCCTGCAGAATCATGAACTGTGAACTCTGTTGGAATTCATTGTTGGAATGTATTTCTATGCAACAACTACAGTGATATTCAGTCAGTAGTATTTACATGTTTGGATCTATGGTATATATCAGTGGTGGAGAACCTATGGCATGTGTGCCAGAGGTGGCACTCAGAGCCCTCTCTGTGGGCATGTGCGTCGTTGCCCCAGACAGAGGGATGCAGGGTCAGGCTGCTTTCCTCCCACTCTCCATGCATGCAGTCTGGGAACACCTGCGAGAGCTGGGTGGGAAGAGGGAAACCTATAAAAGGAGCAGTTTTTGCAGGAGAGTGAGTGAGTGGCCTTTGGAAATGACCAGTGGTGGGTTTCAAATCATTTAACAACCAGTTCTCTGCCTCGCCTTCCCTCTGCCTTGATTGGGGTGGGCTGCTCAGGGGGTGGGCAGGAGCTCCCAGTTGCAGAATTGCTGGAGGTCCCAGATGGGGGGCCAGGAGGATATGGTTGGGGGGCTGCAGGAGTCTCAGACTGGGGTGGGTGCAGGAGGGTGGGGGATCATCAAGTCCTGGCTGGGGGAAGGTGAGGGGGTCTGGCTAAGGGGGCGGTAGGGCTGGGAACCTCTGTGGAGGAAAGCTGCCCCCACCATCTGAGCCTGTCATCCACACTCCAGTCATATAGGATTTCATAGAAGAGGCACCAGACAGGGGGTTGGGGGGAAGCCAGCAGGGGGGGAATTATACCTGCCACCATCTCCCTTCCGCAGTGCAACCACATCATCATGGGCGGAAATGGCCCTGGGACAGCCAGAAGGGAGCCTTTGTCCAGTGCGGGTCCTGTCCACTCAGTGGTTCTGATGCAGGGTGGTGGCTGCTGCTGTTCCTGCTGTTCTGAGCCCCTCAACTGGTCAATCACGCAGAGAAGAAGGAGGAGGAGCAGCTGGGTATCTGGAGCCACCTCAGCAACCCGACGAGGCAGCAGATCTCGCACACCGGCTGCCCAGCCTCATGGGGCAGTGGTGCCTGGGCAACTCATGGGGCTGGGCAGGAGGTGGCGGCAGTGATCCCTGCAGGCCCAGCCGGTAGCAGATCTGGAAGCAAAACTGTGCTGCGCATCCTCATGCTGGTTGGGGCAGCGGCAGGGGAAGATGAGCTGTGGTGCATGCCCACCCCTTGCTGCCCCACATTGTCCCACATCCCAGGGTGCATGCGGGGTGATGTGGGGCACAGCGGCAAAAGGTGGGCTCATGCCAGATCCTGCCTTACCCTGCTGCCACTGTTTCCCCCACCAGTGTGAGGATGGGCAACACAGCTTCGCTTCCGGTTCTGCTGTTGGTCAGGCCTGGCGATGCAGGGATCACCACTGCCGCCACCTCCTGCCCAGCCCTGCACATTGCCCAGGGGCTGCTGCCCCACGAGGCTGGACAGCCAGTGCATCAGATCTGCTGCCTCATTGAGCTGCTGAGGTGGGACTGGATGTGGCCAGCAAGCATCCGAGGTGGCTCCAGACCCCCAGCTGCCCCTCCACCTCCTCCTGTTTCCCTGTATGGTTGGCCAGTCAGAGCATCAGGAGCAGCAGCAGTAGCCGCACCCATCAGAGCTGTTGAGTGGATGGGGCCCAGGCTGGGCAAGGCTTCTTTCTGGCCATTGCAGGGCCATCTCTGCCTACACCAATGGAGCTCTGTGTCCAGTTCACCATGATGCAGGACCGCCAGCAGGCTGTGGCTGCTGATGAACACCGTTGGCCCCATGCACTTGCTGGCCTCTGTGTGCGGGGGCCGATGGTATCAAGCAGCAGCTACACCTACCTTGCCTTACCTTGCCCCAAGGCAATTGGCACCCCTGCCCTGCCTTGACTCACCTCAGCCTGCAGGATGAGCATTCTGCCCACTGCCCCACTCGCCAGAGACCCCCTGTATCCCCCCAGCCCTGCCTGGCCACCACAAGCATTCCTCCCCATCAAGGTGGCCATGCCAACCCTGGCCACACCCATCCAGTCTGCCATGACCACTGCAGTCATGCCCACCCAGCACTCAGCAATAAATAAGTGGGTTTTGGATTGTAGTTTGGGCACTCAGTCTCTAAAAGTTTCGCCATCACTACTATAGTTGCTTGGGAATTAGGAAGGGGGAGTCATCTTTAGAGATCAACAGACTTCCTCCCAGCCCATTCCAGTCTGACTCCAAGATCGCTGCATCCCAAAGATGACCCATTATCTGTCCTGTGCTTTGGTGTTCTCAAAACAACCTTGCAGCACTCTATTGGCTGCTGGTGGATTGGTCGGGGGGGGGGGTTGAGTTTTGAAATGGGTCCCTTCCAATTCCGTTATTCTAAAATTAGGCTGGGTTCAATGATAGTGATTGCTTCCATGAAGATAAATCACAGGCAGTACTAGAGTTAAGTGTCACCAACCTAGAACATCACCAAACTCCATAGCACTGGGTGACCTTCCCTAGAAGCCTCTGGAGGCAACACTGTCCCAAGGGGTGTATCTGTGATTTTTCACTAATATACTTTTCTCCAGCTACCCCTCCTTACATTGAAGAAGTTCATGGTCCCAGGAGGAGAAGTTCATTCTCACTGTAATAATCACCATCCCTGTCTCTGAGACCTCTTCTCCTACTTCTCCAGTGACTGCCTTTTTTGTAAACATCAGACTGAAGCAACATAGAATGGATCTTTTAAAAGGATAAATACTATGGGTTATGCTCTTTGTGGCTCAAATTACAGAAAGACAAGAACTATGCTCTTGAATTGTACTTTTTCTCTATTCCAGGTGAACCTTGGTTTGTCTCTGTTTGAATCAGGAAAGTCACTGGATATTCCATCCTGTGAGGATGCTTCCAATTCTTCCAATTCTTCTTTAGAAATGGGAAGGAGACTGATTCAACCCCATGAATTATGGATCTCCTGCTACTTCTGATGCTGCTGGTGTCCCAGCCTGTCTCTGGGAAGTTGAGAATAAAGTGCCCACTGAATTTGGCCCACCAGGATGGAGAAAAGCCATGGAGCTATTATAAACAAGGAGATCTTCTCATTAGTATAGTCATCTCTTCATCAGCAATAGCACCTGCAACATTACCTTTCAACATGGCTCCTTCTAGTCAGATTCGATTGTAAGTAATTCACTGTGATGGCATTTCTTTACCTCCATTTGCAGTTCTAACACTTCTTTTTTTCTTATTTTACTTATTCCTATATTGCAGGACTTGACCAATTTCTTGAATCCTTTTCATTTCTATGGCCTCTCTCTTTTGTCTTATTTTCTGGGAGAGGCTCAAATCAAAATATGAGACAAATGACCCTTCCCAGGTCATTTCCATACTTTTATAACCACAGATTGATATTCTACGCCTGATTTTTATAGGAATAGAAGGTGACTCAGTTTTAGAACCGCTTCTCTGGGTCACTCATCAGAAATCCTCTTCCTTTTAAGATTGTTCTACTTTAATAACTGAATTATTCTGAGACCCATTTACTGGGCTGATGAAAGTTAGTACTTTTACAAATAATAGTGTATGTGGGATTTTTAATCCCTCCATCCTATCTTCTCTACACTCACAAATATTAAAGGGTGACAGGTGACTATCATTTGCCTCTGGTTTTCAATCAATATTAGCTTAAGTTAGATTGTGGAGAATATGTCAATTAAATAGAGAAAAAGTATTTGGTTGTTGCTTTTAATGATGCTAATATTAACATGAGCATGGCTTTATACTAGTTTACCTTCTGGAAAACAAAGAATACTACGCATGATTTTCAATACTGAAGTTTTTAATAAAAATCACCAGCACCTGCACAATCTCACACTGGGCTACAACATCTATGACAACTATGTGAACACCCTTGGCACTTCAGATGCCTTGCTGGACATGCTATCTACTGGAGAAGCCAATGTTCCCAACTACAGCTGTGGAAGGAAGGACAACCTTTTGGCTCTTGTGCATGGAGCTGACAGTGACATATCAATCCAGATGTCAACATTAGCAGGCACCTACAAAGTCCCACAGGTTTGTGTTTGTGTTCCCCTATCTGGCAAGCATTTAATAATAGTAGTAATAGTAATAGTAATAGTAATAGTAATAGTAATAGTAATAGTAATAGTAATAGTAATAGTAATAGTAATAGTAATAGTAATAGTAATAGTAATAGTAATAGTAATAGTAATAGTAATAGTAATAGTAATAGTAATAGTAATAGTAATAGTAATAGTAATAGTAATAATAATAGTTTGAAGGGACCTTGGAGGTCATCTAGTCCAACCCCCTGATCAGGCAGGAAACCCTATACTATTTCGGACAAAAAACTTCCAATGTTGGTGCATTCACCACTTCTGGAGGGAGGTTGTTCCATTGGTTAATTGTTCTCACTGTCAGGAAGTTTCTCCTTAGTTCTAGGTTGCTTTTCTCTTTGGTTAGCTTCCACCCGTTGCTCCTTGTCCTGCCTTCAAACGCTTTGGAGAATAGCTTGATTCCCTCTTCTTTGTGGCAGCCCCTGAGATATTGGAACACTGCTATCATGTCCCCCCTCGTCCTTCTCTTCATTAAACTAGACATACCCAATTCCAGCAGCCGTTCCTTATATGCTTTAGCCTCCAGTCCCTAATCATCTTTGTTGCTCTTCTCTGCACTCTTTCTAGAGTCTCAACATCTTTTTTACATCGTGGTGACCAAAACTGGATGCAGTATTCCAAGTGTGGCCTTACCAGAGCCTTGTAAAGTGGTATTAACACTTCATGTGATCTTGATTCTATCCCTCTGTTAATGCAGCCTAGCACTGTGTTGGCCTTTTTGGCAGCTGCAGCACACGGCTGGCTCATATTTAGGTGGTTATCACAGTTACTACTATTGAGCAAGGTACCCCCTATACTATACCTGTGCATTTGGTTTTTCTTGCCTAAATGTAGAACCTTACTTTTTTCACCATTGAATTTCATTTTGTTAGATAGCGCCCAGTGTTCAAGTTTATCAAGTTTGACAATAGATCCAACCATATCTTGCTTATAGAATTTAAGAGCTGCTTTTCACTATGGCAATTGGTTTCATGGTTAGGGATTGGTATAACAGTGGGGAGGGAGCAAGGATCAAAACAGAAATATCTGCTGCAGAATTGTGAAGGTGAGGAGAGGCTTTGTGTCAAATCAAATCTGTACAAAAGGAAGGTGCAGCATTGATGGAAAGCTCACCTTTTGTACATGATCTTGGTCAAAATAATGATATTCTCAGTCATGAACAAATCCCAGATTTATAAACAGAGTTCCACTGGATTATCTTTCCTAATGTTGATGAAACATATATGTGTTGTGAATCTGTAGGGAGCATTAACATTAATTAATCATTTTATATTTAAAAACCCTACAAATATATTATCCAACATGTAAATTATGTTGCTCAAGATCAAATTCATAATAAAAGGCTTGAAAATCAATATTACTCCAGAGAAGGTTGTCCATTAGCTGAACAATTAAAGAAATATCTCACCTGGTTGGACTCTCTATTAGCAGGTTCATTGACAAATATAAGTAATATCTGCCGTACCCATTTCAGTTTAAGATGACAATTGTAGTTCCCATATATTAAAAAAGGGAATAAAATGAACCCTAGCAATGCCAGGCCCATTTGTCTAGCAGATATTGTGGCTTGAATAAATGCCAGCTTCCCCTTGAATAGAGATGAGAGTGGTAGGTGAAAAGTGCATTCCTTGTAGAAGAACCAGCAGTCTTTAGGCAGATTTGATCCACTATTGACAATTGGATGGTCTTGAACCATCTAACTGGAGAAATATCAGTAAGAAGAAATACTTATTTGCTGTCTTCATAGCATTTGAGCAAGTTCGCACCTTTCCTTACCTGGAGAACTTTTCTCTGTGGCTGAATCTTGGCTCCCTCAACATCAAAGGAGCTCATTTAGATCAAAGGTACAAGTGAATGCACTGTTAAAGGAATTTTAAAAAATTCATAGTTATGCAGCCTGAAATATTAAAATACAAAAGGCCAACGTTACCACAATGCACTTATATTGACCTGAACTCTGGGGTTCACTACTAGAACAAATCCAGTCACATCATCTGAGAAGTATCTTCAGGGTGAATAAAAGAACTTCAGCTGCTGCCCTCAGAGCAGAATTGAGAATTTATACAATTTCTAAGATTATGTCATGTAATTATTTTTTATAGAAATTAATGGCGTGGAAACATTGGGATTTGGTTGGACCCCAAATATAACACAGAATTCTTCATTGTTATTTCAGATCAGTGAGAGAATTGCTTCAGGGATTCTGAGTGATAAAAGTAAATTCCCTTTTTTCTATCCGATGCTCCCCAAAGAAGGGTTCCAGAACCCAGCAATTGTCCAACTGCTTCTCCATTTTGGATGGGCCTTGATTGGCCTCTTTGCTCCAGACACAGAGGAGGGAGAGCACTTCATGAGAACTTTAACTCCAATACTTGTCAAGAATAGGATTTGTGTTGTTTTATCACAACAGTTCTCAAGAACTGGACATACAGCACCCCTCAGGGATGCCCTCTCTAAGTGGAAACAAGTCAATGTCTTTCTTCACTTAATAGAATTTGCTTCCCTTTTTACGAGAATTCTTCCTTTCCATTCAGCACTCGAAGGTTTACCAGGACCCATTGAAGGGAAAGTCTGGATCATGACAATGGTGGGCATATATTTCACAGGAAAGGACAGGCTTTTCAAGTACGTCCATAGTATTTGGAGCTTTCCTCTTCAGAGGAAAAAAAGCTGGCAAAAAGACAATGCCTTTAAAACACCTTTCTTTGTGAAACATGAATTTCAAGCTGAGTATTTTCACTGTTCTATTTCAAAACACATCTTTTCTGTCAAAGGCCGGAGAAGATGTACCCAGAAAGCACCAATGGAGACCCAAGAGAAAAAGAATAGGATGCAGATCCCAAATCCAGGTGTTCCTTACAGTGTCATTAAAATTCTGGCCCATGCCTTAAATGCTGCCTCCAAATCCCAGAGGAGAAGGAAGAAGGGAGAAGAGAGATTGGGGGCTCCATGGCTGGAGCCATGGAAGGTATGGGGTCCCAACAAGGATCCATCAAATTATAAATTCCTTACTGGTTCTTTGATGCTCTCTGAGCTTGGTTCATAAGATCATAAGCTTTTGTATAACATTTTATATTTAGTGGGAGAGCACTGCATCCTCCTTTCTACAACCAAGATGTTTTGTATATTTGAAAAAATGTTCCCAGATTCCTTCTGATAGTAAGTCCCTCTAAAACCACCATGCTCTTCTCCTTAATGTCTTTCCTAAAGGATAAAAGCAGCTCTTTTGATCTCTTCCTTTCCTTCTTTGTCCCTGATTAAAGCTAATAAAATTTTTGTGCAATGTCTTCTCCAAGTGTGTTTCCTAAAATAGGACCTGGAATGATTCCACTAGATCCGAAATGGTATAGGGTTACTTGCTTGAGCAGGGGGTTGGACGTGATGACCTCCAAGATCCCTTCTAACTTTTTTATTATTATTAATATTATTATTAATATTACTATTATCATCATCATCATCTCAGGGGTAGGCAACCTTGGCTCTTTTATGACTCATGGACTTCAACTCCAAGAATTCCTGAGCCAGCCATGCTGGCTCAGGAATTCTGGGAGTTGAAGTCCACCATTCATAAAAGAGCCAAGGTTGCCTACGCCTGCACTAGATCATTAATGACATTATTGTTCAGTTAATAATATGGTTATTATCAGATCATTAAAATATTACTACCACTTTATTATAACTACATATAGAATAATGTGAGAAAAACTATAAATGAAATCTTAAAGAAAGATATAGATTGTTGGTGCCATTCATTTGTGTTATGCAAGATACAATCATGTATCAAGTCTTAGATGCTAAAACTAATTAGTTTCCAACTGGATTTTACTTATGCACCTCTATCACAAAATTAATTTTTTATTTTCTGGAAGCTGGACATTTTGTTAAAGGAGATCAAAATAACTTTGTCCAAGTATTATTATAATTTTGCATCACAAAATCATGATTTCACTGTTTCCTTTATTAATATACAAAATATAGAAGAATCAATGACCAAGGTCCAATTGTTTTTCATAATTCCTCAATTATGATAACCTTTATCAGTAAGGTTAAAATAATTATTATGCCATCCAGTGTTCAATTAATTAGATCACAATTCAGGACATCATGAAGCATTTTGTTAATTCTGTGCTGTGCAAGTTATACCACTACGATTCAAATCATCTATTAAGGAAATGTAAGAATATATGGGAATGAGTTTGGAGGACCAGAGAAAGAGATGCAGGGAAGAATCAGATAAGTTGGTGTTTTGGAGAGAGCAACTCGTAGCTGCATAACAGGCAGAGAAAGAAACTCAGAAAAGATCCTCCCTAATTTTTTTTTACTGTCAAAAGAGATGGTGAAAATTTGTACTTTCAAACTTGCAAGATACTGTTAGTGTAATTTTACAATAAAGTAGAATTAGTTCATCTGGTCATTTTTTCTATCTCCTTTACCTGAATGAAGATTAGCCTTGCAACTTTCTTCTTAACAAATTCATGCTTTCAGGTGATCCCCCTGTTGTTTTTAAGGAGTTTATGAATACTCTAGTTATTTGGATATTTTGTTTACTTCATTGGGGACCTTTGCTAGAGTGTTCTATATAATTGACAGTTTTTGTCAATTATATCTTGTCAGTATACTTTTTGTCAGTATACTGTATGATTGAGAATTATTACTGAACCTTTGTTCTTGAGTTTTGAAGATGGTGCAAACACTTGTTCTTCCAACTTACAATATTTGCAAGTTAAACAACCATAGAAGAAAGTTTGAAATGTAAAATGAGATAACAGATAAGAAACTGGTTTTAAAATTCCTGGATGTTTCCATTCTAGTTGCATCCATTTTTAAAGAAGAAGGAAATGTGCAATCTTTCCCTGATGAATGTGTATGTGGATCAAAATGGAGACATAGCAGCAGACCTGAGGATCTTTAGTAGGGTGGTTCTCCCTGAGGAGGATCCCATCAACCAGCATTTGGGGAATTTTGAAAAACAGAAACTTACAATCAACCAAGATGCTTTGTCAGAGCTAAAGTTGCGAAACAAGGTGGAGAAAATACCAATGTCTTTTCTCTTTTTTCCAAAAGACCCATTTCAAGTGGGCTACACCTAGTCAGAAAAGTGGATAACCTTCACAGAGAATTGAATGTTTGGAGTAAAATATCTATAATTTTCTTAGGTAGATACAGAGGTTTCAGTTCTATTGTTCCAGGTATCCTTCAGATGCTACAGTGTTTGAATATTGTTGTAAGCTGATTCGGCTATATTTAATATGAGATTTGGGGTGATTAAGAACATAAGAACATAAGAAGAGCCATGCTGAATCAGGCCAAAGCCCATCGAGTCCAGCATTCTGTGTCACACAGTGGCCCACCAAATGTACATGGGGATCTTGAGCAGAAAGAGAAGGCAAAACCCTCCCTTTCCCTTGACCCCCAAACAAATGGTACTCAAGGGAATCCTGCCTGCCTCAACCAACATAGAGGCGGCACATGGACATCCGTTTTAATAACCACCGATACACTTTGCATCCATGAATCTATCTAGCCCTGCCTTGAAGCTGTCAAGGCTGACAGCTGTCACGACCCCTTCAGGATTGTTATTAAGGACACAAATCTGCTGGTCATATTGTCTATTTCACCTTTTTCTAGCTTACCTAAGAATAAGTTGTGGTCCACTTTGTCAAATGCCTTACTGAAATCTAGGTATACTACATCCACTGCATTTCGCTAGTCTACTAGTTTCATCACTTTATTGAAGAATGAGATAAGATTGGTTTGGCATGATCTGTTTTTCACAAATCCATGCTGGCTACCAGTTATAACTTTGTTTGCTCCTAGTTGTTCGCAGATCTGTTTTTTTTTAATTATCTTTTCCAGAATCATCCCAGGAATTAATGTTAGACTGACTGGTCTGTTGTTTTCTGGGTCTGTTTCTTTCCCCCTTTCTTGAAGATGGCAACCACATCAGCCCTTTTTCAATCCTCAGGTACCTCCCTGGTGCTCCAGGAGTTTTGACAGGTGTGGTGCAATGGTTCTGAGATAACATCTGCACACCCTTTCAGAACTATGGGATGTAATCTGGTGATTTATATTTGTCAAGTTTGGACAGGTGTTCTCTTACCATTTTCTTCCTTATTTTGATGTTTGTTTCTAGTATGTCTTTTGCAGTGTTTTTTTTTTTGGTGCATTGGGCTTTAGTTTGTTTTTGTGTGAAGACTGATGCAAAGTATGAGTTAAGCAGCTCTGCTTTCTCCCTGTTGCCTTTAATTTCCTTGCCATCTTCTCTCTTTAGTGGGCCTACAGTTTCCTTGACTTTTTTCTTGTTGTTAATATGTTGGAAGAAACTTTTTTGTTGTCCTTGATTTCTGTTGAAAGTCTTTGTTTTTTCAGGGCCTTTGCTTTCCTGACTTCTTTCATGTTCTGGCTCCCTGCTGATAATTGGCCTTGGTTAGGTGTCCCTCTTTCCATTTTTTGTATTTCTTCTTTTTGTCTTTTAGTTTGTTAGAGAGATCTATTTCATCACTCCAGATTTTATTAAGTAGAAATGTACTATTGTTTTTTTTTTGCAATCTGATATGCCAGAAGAAAAAGGGAGGAACTAAATGAGGCATCTACCTGCAATTCTATCTTCTGCAGCCATTTGGAAGTATTCAGATATTTCATATTTGTTCACATGAAACCCAAAGACTATTTTGCTAATGTTCACATCTACCTCCATTTAAATGGATGGTGAGTTCTAATACATTTTCTCTGGTATTTCTTCTTTTTCTTCTTAGTCTCTGCCTCAGTCCAAATGTGTGGGAAAATGCCATCCTGGATTTGTCAAGAAGGTTCGAGAAGGAGAGCCAGTTTGCTGTTACGACTGCGTTCCTTGTCCAGAGGGAACCATCTCCACTCAGGAAGGTGGGTGACACCATAGGGAAAGTTCTGGATTCATCTTTTTTTAGAAACTTCTGGATTCTTTGTAACTTGAGGAATTATTTTAGATCAATGGGTTTTGCTCACCCAAAACAAGTTTACATAAGAACATAAGAACATAAGAAGAGCCATGCTGAATCAGGCCAAAGCCCATCGAGTCCAGCATTCTGTGTCACACAGTGGCCCACCAATTGTACATGGGGATCTTGAGCAGAAAGAGAAGGCAAAACCCCCCCTTTCCCTTGACCCCCAACAAATGGTACTCAAGGGAATCCTGCCGGCCTCAACCAACATAGAGGCGGCACATGGACATCCGTTTTAATAACCACCGATACACTTTGCATCCATGAATCTATCTAGCCCTGCCTTGAAGCTGTCAAGGCTGACAGCTGTCATGACCCCTTCTGGAAGTGAATTCCATAAATCAACGACCCTCTGGGTGAAGAAATATTTCCCTTTATTTGTCCTCACTTTCTTACCTATGAGCTTTAGGGAGTGCCCCCTTGTCCTGGTATTGTGTGATAGAGAAAAGAATTTTCCTCTATCCACCTTTTCTATCCCATGCATGATTTTATACACTTCGATCAAGTCACCCCTTAAACGCCGTCTTTCAAGGCTGAAGAGACCAAGGTGTTGCAATCTGGTTTCATAAGGGAGGCGCTCCATTTCCTTGATCATTCTTGTTGCCCTTTTTTGCACCTTTTCCAGTTCCATTATATCCTTCTTGAGGTGCGGTGACCAGAACTGTACACAGTACTCCAAGTGTGGTCTCACCATCGATTTGTACAGAGGCAATACAACACTTGCTGACTTGTTTTCGATTCCCTTCCTAATCATGCCAAGCATGGAATTTGCTTTTTTTACTGCTGCTGCGCATTGGGTTGACATCTTCATCGAGCTGTCCACCAAAACCCCAAGATCCCTTTCTTGGGTTGTCTCAGAAAGTTTGGTCCCCATCAGTTGGTAAGTATAATTGGGGTTCTTTGCCCCGATGTGCATAACTTTGCACTTGTTTAGGTTAAAATGCATTTGCCACTTTGTTGCCCACTCACACAATTTCGAGAGATCCTTCTGGAGCTCCTGACAATCAGTTTCACTTTTCACAAACCGGAACAATTTAGTGTCATCAGCAAACTTGGCTACCTCACTATTAACTTCTACATCCAGATCATTGATGAATAAATTAAAAAGTAAAGGTCCCAAAACTGAACCTTGGGGTACACCACTTCTCACTTCTTTCCATCCGGAGAATTGTCCATTTATTGCCACCCTTTGCTTCCTACAATTTAGCCAGTTACCAATCCAGGACAAGACCTGTCCTCTAATTCCATGGCTGGAGAGCTTTTTTAGGAGCCTTTGGTGAGGAACGTTGTCAAAAGCCTTTTGAAAGTCAAGATATACAATATCAACTGGGGCCCCTTTATCTATGTATTTATTTACACCCTCAAAGAATTCTAACAAGTTAGTAAGACATAATTTGCCTTTGCAGAAACCATGTTGATTTTCTTTCAGCAATGCCTGTTTTTCTATGTGCCCTGTAATTTTATCTTTAATAATGGTTTCCATCAGTTTGCCTGGAACTGAGGTTAGACTGACTGGTCTATAGTTTCCTGGATCACCTCTGGATTCAATCAATCCTTCAATTAATTAGTCAATCTTTATAAATATCATAAATTTTCATCAGCTGAAATATCTAACTGGGAGGAACAATAATGGGGAGAAGCTGGTTTGAAGGAGGAAATGAAAACCAAACAGAGGACCATCATAAAACCTTCAAGTGGATATTTCCTTTCTACCTTTTTTATCTTTCCAATTTTCTTTGTTGTTAAATAATGAGATACACACAATTATAACACCAACAAAAAGGAATATAGTTGTGGTTCTGAAAGAAAAAAAACTACAGTAATATAGTGTTGGGATGAAAAGGGACAGAAAAGAGAGGGGAGAAAGTATGAATACAATCTACTTAATATCCTTTAATACCAATGCTGAATTCATTCTTTCTTTTAAATTGTTGCCAAATCTAGAGATTATAGAAATATATTGCTCCATCTTCTCGATTTTACAGGGTAAAAAGACTTTGCAGATAACAGACTCAGTTCCTGTTCTTGAGTTCATTTATGAATTAATCTTCCTTAAGATGTCTTTTCAAATTTATTTACCAAATTTTTAATATCTATTCCACACACAGTGATGGTTGGTGGCAATTAAAACCATAATTAAACATTAAAACAATGAGATATAAATGCTAAGAGAGAAAGAGAGGAGTACATCAAGATGCTGAGTTTAAACATTTTTGGGATAAACATATGTCCTTCATCTGAAAAATTTAAAAAAAAATGAAATAAAATATTAAATAAATGAGAAAACAAAAAACTTAAAGGGCAGACTCGATGGAGCACTAAATCTTTTTTTGCTATCAGTTTTCTTTTTCTATCTTTTTATCCCATATTCATAGGGTTGTTCTTGAAAACCAACTGGAATTTACAAATGGTCCAGAATGCAAAGGCACGCACAGTGTTGTTGTTTCCATGTGTTCTTCCATAGGACTCCCTTATTGTACATGCTCCATAGAATCTCAGTTTCTTCCCAAGTACAATAAAAATCAACTTTCAAATCCTACATGAGATAGAACCAGGGTATCGGCAGGGCTTCCTCTCCTTGAGGATATCTGCTGGTCCCATCAGAACAGCTATAATTGGCATGCAAAAGGACTGTTCTCTAAAAGATTCCCACTTTATGGGTCCTCACAAGCCATCCTTTTCTGATGCAGTTCCTGCCCCATTGGACCCACTCCCTCTTGAAATCCAATAGGCCCCCATCCTTTTAAACCTCTGGAAACTTGATACTTCTCCCAACCATTTGGGATAAGGTAAGGTCAGTGCAAGATAAGAATCTGGTGGATTACCTCAGAGAAGAGCGCTTGTAGCACCAGATGTCAACACTGCAAATACTATATTCTTGCTTTGACAAAATATGCAGAACTGTCTGGTATTTTTAGAGTTAATGCAGAGCAGAGGAGGGAGGAGGGAAAAGCCCGTGAAACAGAAAGGAAGGGAACCTTTGCCCCTTCACACTAATTGGTGAACGTAAATCATGACAGCAAAATAGGGAGTGGAAATGCTAGCAAAATAACTGCTCAGCGGGTGGGGATTTTAGATCTTAGCATCCCTTCGTTATGCCGTGCCGACATTTTGTAACATAATAAAAGACTTTTAGGAAAATCAATGCCTGGAAGTTCTTTGAAATGTTTCATTAGCCGGAACCATGACACCAGATAGTTCTTATTTTCATTTTATTTTGTTGTTGTTCTTGTTTTTATAGTTGTACTATTGGGTTTCTTTTTCTTTTTCTTTTTGCTGGAGTCTAAGTAGATTGCATTCACTTAGAGTTTTCTGTCTCTCAGTATCACATGTTATCCAAAAATTTTCTTGAAATTTGAAAGTTAATAAAAGAAATATTACTTTGTTTTCTCAGATACTGACAAATGCACAAAGTGCCCAGATGATCAATATCCAAGCAAGAACCAAGTCTATTGTATCCCCAAAAGAATAACCTTCCTGTCCTATAATGAACATGTCAGCATCATCCTCATCTCCTTTGCTCTATTCTTGCTCCTAACCACAGGCTTTGTTTTAATCATATTCCTTAAATACCTAGAAACTCCCATTGTCAAAGCCAACAACCGGGACCTCTCCTACATCCTCCTGGTCTCACTCCTGCTTTGTTTTTTGTCCTCCTTTCTCTTCATTGGCCATCCAAGGAAAACCACCTGTCTTCTCCAACAAATGGTGTTCAGCATTGTCTTCTCAGTAGCTGTCTCTTCTGTGTTGGCAAAAACAATCACAGTAGTGCTGGCATTCCTAGCCTCAAAACCAGGGAATAAAGTGAGAAGATGGTTGGGGAAGAGCTTGGCCAACTCCATCATCCTTTCTTGTTCTAGTGTCCAAGTTCTCATCTGTGCCATGTGGTTGGGAGTTTCTCCCCCATTTCCTGACTCTGATCTGCACTCCCAGCCTGGAGAGATCGTCCTTCAGTGCAATGAAGGCTCTGTCACTATGTTTTATGTCGTCCTTGGCTACATGGGTTTCCTCGCTGCCATTTGCTTCACGGTGGCTTTCCTGGCCAGGAAGCTGCCTGGGGCCTTTAATGAAACCAAGCTGATCACATTCAGCATGCTGGTCTTCTGCAGTGTCTGGGTTGCCTTCCTTCCCACCTACCTGAGCACTAAAGGAAAATATGTAGTGGCTGTGCAGGTCTTCGCCATCTTGGCCTCCAGTGCTGGACTACTGGGCTGCATCTTCTTCCCCAAGTGCTACATTATCATCCTGAGGCCAGATCTAAACACTAAGGAACATCTAATGTCAAAAGCAGGGGAATGACTGTGAAACTGTTTCTTAAGCTCGTAACTTTTAATTATTCATTATTATTGGGCTTATATCTTCCCTTTGATTTGTTTGACAACTTATGTTTATTAAAAGTGAAGTAAATAAATATGTGAAGTTTGTTAGTGAAATGAAAATTCAATAATCATTAAATAAATAATGTTTATCTTTTTAAACTGTTGGTAGTTCTCCTTTTCCGCAGCACAATTGTCTACCAATATTTGGCTTAAGCAACTTTTCAAGAGAAGAGACACAAATGAGTCATTTCCTGGGCTTTGTATTGGTGTAAGCTTGGCAGGTAATTTGTGATTTCTGAATCTCATCACTTTCATATTTCTTTGTGAACTGGTATTTCCATTTCCCCAAGCTATGGGTTTTACTGGGGAGAAGAGAGTTAGTGAAGATGACATGGTGTTGCAATTTCAATAACTCTCACTGACATTGGTTTCCTTCTCTTTCTGAGATGCTCCTTCTCAGCAATCTTCCTTCATTTCAGCTCCAGATCAAGTCCCATCTTCTTCATTGCTTCCTAGATCATAGCCTCCAGTTCCAGCTTCTCTGGGCTGAGGTGTTGAACAGACTTTCTAACTTCTGGAGGATTTTCCAGTAGCAGACATATATTTATAGCCTGTAACTTCCTGATAGGTTTGGCATATCACTGTTCAAGTCAATCTGACTGAAGAGGATTGAAGATAAAAATCATCCTGGTCTGGTTGGGGAGTTAGTAGATCAACCAAGCTGAGGCAGATACAAGAAGGCCATGGGTCAACTCCCGGATTGAAATGAAAATCAACTTTACTAAAGGTGTTGAACGAAAATAAGGTTTCAAAAAGAGAACACAGTTAAAAAGGATAAAAACCTTTATCCTTTATGCCAAAGCAAAAAATTCAGTTTCCATCTTTCTCAGCTTCACCCCCTCATTAATAATAATAATAATAAAGTTGGAAGGGACCTTGGAGGTCATCTAGTCCAACCCCCTGCTCAGGCAGGAAACCCTATACCATTTCAGACAAATGGCTGTCCAGTCTCTTCTTAAAAACTTCCAATGTTGGAGCATCCACCATTCTGGAGGCAGGTTGTTCCACTGGTTAATTGTTCTAACTGTCAGGAAATTTCTCCTTAGTTCTAGGTTGCTTCTCTCCTTGATTTGTTTCCATCCGTTGCTTCTTGTCCTACCTTCAGGCGCTTTGGAAAATTGCTTGGCTCCCTCTCCTTTGTGGGAGCCCCTGAAGTATTGGAACACTGCTATCATGTCCCCCCTCATCCTTCTCTTCATTAAACTATACATACCCTATTCCTTATATTCTTTAGCCTCCAGTCCCCTAATCATCCTTGTTGCTCTTCTCTGTACTATTTCTAGAGTCTCAACATCTTTTTTACATTGTGATGACCAAAAGTGGATGCCGTATTGCAAGTGTAGGCTTACCAAGGAATTGTAAAGTGGTATTAACACTTCACATGATCTTGATTCTATCCCTCTGTTTAGGATTCCAAAGGCTCTTAAAACACCCCCAAAGTCTTTCCACGTTGTTTTTTATTATTGGCTTTCTGCTAAGTTGACTTTTTTAAATGTTTTATTGATTTTCAACATAATCACCTTAATGTTTGGTAAACAGCGTGTTGTCTGGGTTAGTATTTAAACAACAATAACAATTAATTTTTATAATTCTATAGTCCATATAATAGCTTTGCTTCATTTTCTCTTCTTCCAATAATATTCTCTTTTGCCAACCTTTCTTATTATTTGAATAAATGACAATTAAATATAGATATTTTTCTCAGGTTTCTGCAAATAATAACCACATCAATATTCTTCTTGTTGTTGTGCCATATCCGTTATCAGACATTGGCGATCATGTTGGCGATCCTGTTTTTATCAGCAGCCACACAAAAAAGTGCTGCTGAATTTTGTCCAAACCAGGACAATTTTCTAATTGATCATCTTGATTGCCTCATCATGGATCCTGTTTACAAAATACTTATTTATATTTGTTTTTCCCACAATATTCAAAGCATTCTTACTGGTTAAGCTTTTCTCAAAATTAATTACACTTAAGTATTTAAGTCTTTTTCTCATATAAGCCATCCCAAAACTTTTACGTTTCTCATATCTTAAAAAAAAAGAAAGAAAAAGAGGGGAAAAACCCAAAGAAAACATTTCTTTTATATAAACAATCCCAACATTTTTATATTTCTTATGTCAAAAAGCAAAACACAAAAGAAAAAAAAATACTGTATTACTTGAGGGGTTCATCCCTCTTAAACTAATCTTCATTTATATCCAAAAACTTGTATTTCTTTAACCATATTCAAACAGATGTTAAATTTTTAAATATTCCCTCTGGTAAATCCCACCATCTAATTTCTTAATTCTCATTTTAGCCTTTTTTTTTGCCAAACACCTTTCCTGATCAATATGTTTTACTGAATCAAAGAATCTTCCCAAAATCTTGTTAGTGTTGTTGCAGGTACAAAAGACAAAACAGGTAAGATATTTTTATAGAAAGGTTTTGCCGCTTCGTATTCATTGAGAATCTTTTCCTTTCTTTCTTTCCTGATATTATTTATCCTTTTTTGTCTCTCAAGTTCTCATAGTTCTCCTGGCAGAATCCATTTTGTCAAATCTTTTTTCTTGTCCTCAAACATATTTTGTGATTTTAGAATATAGGTTGTCTTTTCCATGTCCAGTATTGCCTGTTAAGTCATACTTCCTTTTATTGTTAAGATCCATCTTAAAATATCTCTCCTCTGTTTTGTATTCAATTATCTGTTTTTTTCTGCTCACTCTCTATTTTTATTTTCTGAGAATTTTTGTTTTAAAAAGTTATATTGGAGATGTGTTCATTTATATTTTCAAAATTATTTTTAATTTCCTCATGGTTTGATATCATTGTTGTTTGGATTTGTTGCAACATAGCATAGACCTCCTTCTGGAAAGTATTTGTTTTTTCTTGATATATTCTTTCTGCAGATCTCTGCACATATTAACATTCCCCCTCCAGGTAAGAAACATAATCCATCAACAATCAACCAAGATAAACCAGAACACAGGGACTCCGAACTATAAGCACTTGGAGGTCTTCTGGAGTGAAATGTCAGGCAAAACCTCAGAGATGGGAATGTCACAGAAGTCAAACCACATCAAGTGCGTCTATATAAACAGAGGAACTGCTACAAAGTGCCCCTAGACCAACATCTGAGTGGTTGTGGCAAGAAATCAGGTCACACTATCCACTGCACTGTGGGTGCTGCTACCATCTCAGTTGCAGACCTCACAGCACACTGCTTATTTTAGAATGCAAGAAACTTAAATATTTAAAGACCCACAGTGTTTGTATCAATTAGGGAAGACAATACAGAAAGTATTAAGAAAACTAAAAAAAAAATCTTCTCTCTCTTAGCCAATGATGCAGTCCATAGGCCATTACTTTCCGATTTCTCAGTTAGTTCTCATGCAAAAATTGATATTTCTAGAACAGATGGCAAATGAAATTTCACTTCAGTTATAAGGAATTATAAAATCAGCCCCAATTTAGGATTAATATATGGAAATCTCATTGAGAAGAAAACTCCAACAGGCCCTACTCTTTCTCTTGAAAACAAAGTGACCAAATTAGTGGATTAGCAAAATACTGTGGACATAGTATACTGGGATTTCAGTAAGATATTTGACAAAATAGACGACGACCTACTTCTTGGTAAGCTAGAAAAATGTGGGATAGACAGCGTCACAAACAGATTGACTGGACAGCTACTTGTCTGAAATAGTATAAGGTCTTCTGCTTGAGCAAGGGGTTGAACTAGAAGACCTCCAAGGTCTCTTCCAATTCTGTTGTTCTAAAATTAGGCTGGGTTCAAGGATAATGATTGCTTCCATGAAGATAAAGCACAGGCAGCACTAGAGTTAAGTGTCACCAACCTAGAACTGCATGACCATCCCTAGCAGCCTCTGGAGGCAAGAGACCCCATTGAAGGACAGCAGAAGTCACTTTTCTGGCTGTTAAAGTATCTTCATCCAGCATGACTTTCTAGACATGTCCTCACAGGAAGGGCTGTGACCACTACAGAACACTGCCCCAAGGGGTGTCTCTGTGATTTTTCACTAATATGCTTTTCTCCAGCTACCCCTCCTTACATTGAAGAAGTTCATGGTCCCAGGAGGAGAAGTTCATTCTCACTGTAATAATCACCATCCCTGTCTCTGAGACCTCTTCTCCTACTTCTCCAGTGACTGCCTTTTTTGTAAACATCAGACTGAAGGAACATAGAATGGATCTTTTAAAATGATAAATACTATGGGTTATGCTCTTTGTGGCTCAAATTACAGAAAGACAAGAACTGTGCTCTTGAATTGTACTTTTTCTCTATTCCAGGTGAACCTTGGTTTGTCTCTGTTTGAATCAGGAAAGCCACTGGATATTCCATCCTGTGAGGATGCTTCCAATTCTTCCAATTCTTCTTTAGAAATGGGAAGGAGACCGATTCAACCCCATGAATTATGGATCTCCTGCTACTTCTGATGCTGCTGGTGTCCCAGCCTGTCTCTGGGAAGTTGAGAATAAAGTGCCCACTGAATTTGGCCCACCAGGATGGAGAAAAGCCATGGAGCTATTATAAACAAGGAGATCTTCTCATTAGTATAGTCATCTCTTCATCAGCAATAGCACCTGCAACATTACCTTTCAACATGGCTCCTTCTAGTCAGATTCGATTGTAAGTAATTCACTGCGATGGCATTTCTTTACCTCCATTTGCAGTTCTAACACTTCTTTTTTTCTTATTTTACTTATTCCTATATTGCAGGACTTGACCAATTTCTTGAATCCTTTTGATTTCCACGGCCTCTCTCTTTTGTCATATTTTCTGGGGAGAGGCTTAAATCAAAACATGAGGAAAATAAAGCCTTAAAGAAGTTCACATTACTTTCTTTTCCCTGTTCAATCCTCAATTCATGACATGAATACTTGAGTTTTGTTGAAAGTACTGATTATTGTAGTTTCCCCTTCCCAGGTCATTTCCATACTTTTATAACCACAGATTGATATTCTACGCCTGATTTTTATAGGAATAGAAGGTGACTCAGTTTTAGAACAGCTTCTCTGGGTCACCCATCAGAAATCCTCTTCCTTTTAAGATTGTTCTACTTTAATAACTGAATTATTCTGAGACCCATTTACTGGGCTGATGAAAGTTAGTACTTTTACAAATAATAGTGTATGTGGGATTTTTAATCCCTCCATCCTATCTTCTCCACACTCACAAATATTAAAGGGTGACAGGTGACTATCATTTGCCTCTGGTTTTCAATCAATATTAGCTTAAGTTAGCTTGTGGAGAATATGTCAATTAAATAGAGAAAAAGTATTTGGTTGTTGCTTTTAATGATGCTAATATTAACATGAGCATGGCTTTATACGAGTTTACCTTCTGGAAAACAAAGAATACTACGCATGATTTTCAATACTGAAGTTTTTAATAAAAATCACCAGCACCTGCACAATCTCACACTGGGCTACAACATATATGACAACTATGTGAACACACTTGGCACTTCAGATGCCTTGCTGGACATGCTATCTACTGGAGAAGCCAATGTTCCCAACTACAGCTGTGGAAGGAAGGACAACCTTTTGGCTCTTGTGCATGGAGCTGACAGTGACATATCAATCCAGATGTCAACATTAGCAGGCACCTACAAAGTCCCACAGGTTTGTGTTTGTGTTCCCCTATCTGGCAAAGTAAGTGGGGTGGTAGCATTTAACGATAGACCCAACCATATCTTCCTTATAGAATTCAAGAGCTGTTTTTCACTATGGCAATTGTAGGTTTCATGGCTAGGGATTGATATAATAGTGGGGAGGGAACAAGGATCAAAACAAAAACATGACAACATCCTCTTTTCTTTGAGAGCTTCTGCTGCAGACTTGTGAAGGTGAGGAGAAGCTTTGTGTCAAATCAAAGGGTCTTCTGTACAATAGGAAGGTGCAGCATTGATGGAAAGCTCACCTTTTGTACATGATCTTGGTCAAAATAATGATATTCTCAGTCATGAACAAATCCCAGATTTATAAACAGAGTTCCACTGGATTATCTTTCCTAATGTTGATGAAACATATATGTGTTGTAAATCTGTAGGGAGCATTAACATTAATTAATCATTTTATATTTAAAAACCCTACCAATATATTATCCAACATGTAAATTATGTTGCTCAAGATCAAATTCATAATAAAAGGCTTGAAAATCAATATTACTCCAGAGAAGATTGTCCATTAGCTGAACAATTAAAGAAATATCTCACCTGGTGGGACTCTCTATTAGCAGGTTCATTGACAGATATAAATAATATCTGCTGTACCCATTTCAGTTTAAGATGACAGTTGTAGTTCCCATCTATTAAAAAAGGGAATAAAATGGACCCTAGCAATGCCAGGTCCATTTGTCTAGCAGATACTGTGGCTTGAATAAATGCCAGGTTCCCCTTCAATAGAGATCAGAGTGGTAGGTGAAAAGTGCATTCCTTGTAGAAGAACCAGCAGTCTTTAGGCAGATTTGATCCACTGTTGACAATTGGATGATCTTGAACCATCTAACTGTAGAAATATCAGTCAGAAGAAATACTTGTTTGCTGCCTTTATAGCATTTGAGCAAGTTCACACCTTTCCTTACCTGGAGAACTTTTCTCTGTGGCTGAATCTTGGCTCCCTCAACATCAAAGGAGCTCATTTAGATCAAAGGTACAAGTGAATGCACTGTTAAAGGAATTTATAAAAATTCATAGAAATGCAGCCTGAAATATTACAAAAGGCCAACTTATATTGACCTGAACTCTGGCATTTAATTTATATCACTACTAGAACAAATCCAATCACATCATCTGAGAAGCATCTTCAGGATGAATAAAAGAACTTCAGCTGGTGCCCTCAGAGCAGAATTGAGAATTTATACTATTTATAAAATTATGTCATGTAATTATTTTTTATAGAAATTAATGGCATGGAAACTCAAATCTCTGCTAAAACAAATAAATTTCAGTTAAAAAGTCCTTAAATTGTACAACTGACTAATTATTTTAGGAATTGTGATCTCCCTGTCTTTTTACAACTGGAGAAAAAGCTAAGAAAATTGCTACACAAAGAATCCAAGGTTTTCAAAACAGAAAAAGATCCTGGAGCACTGGGGAACTACCAGAGGACTGGAAAAGAGCTGATGTAGTTCCCGTTTTCAAAAAAGGGGGAAAAATGGATCCAGGAAATTACAGATCTATCAGCCTGATCTCAATACCTGGGAAGATTCTGGAAAAGATAATCAAACAATGAATCAGTGAAAACCTAGAGGCAAACAAAGTCATTACTAACAGCCAACATGGATTTGTTAAAAACAGATCATGCCAGACAAATCTTATTGCATTCTTTGACCAAGTGACAAAATTAGTGGATCAGAGGAATGCTGTGGATATAATTTGGACTTCAGTAAGGCATTTGATAAAGTAGATCACAACTTACTACTCGATAAGATAGAAAAATGTGAGTTAGACAGCATCACCACCAAATGGATTCATAGCTGGCTGACCGGCCATACTCAGCATGTGGTCCTCAATGGAACCACATCTATATGGAGGGAAGTGTGTAGTGGGGTGACCCAGGGCTCTGTTCTGGCCCCAGGGCTCTTCAACATCTTCATCAATGATTTGGATGAGGGGATAGATAGGGAACTCATCAAATTTGCAGATGACACCAAGCTGGCAGGAATAGCCAACACTCCAGGAGACAGGCTTAGGATACAGGAGGATCTGGACAGACTTGAACACTGGGTGCTATCTAACAAAATGAAATTAAATGGTGAAACAAGTAAGGTTCTACATTTAGGCAAGAAAAACCCTTTCAATAGTAGTAACTATGAGAGGGATCTCGGAGTCCTAGTGGACAATCACTTAAATATGAGCCAGCAGTGTGCTGCAGCTGCCAAAAAAGCAAACACAGTGCTAGGCTGCATTAACAGAGGGATAAAATCAAGTTCATATGAAGTATTAATACCACTTTACAAGGCCTTGGTAAGACCACACTTCGAATACTGCATCCAGTTTTGGTCATCATGATGTAAAAAAAATGTTGAGACTCTAGAAAGAGTACAGAGAAGAGCAACAAAGATGATTAGGGGATTGGAGGCTAAAACATATAAAGAACGGTTGCTGGCATTGGGTATGTCTAGTTTAACGAAGAAAAGGATGAGGGGAGACATGATAGCAGTGTTCCAATATCTCAGGGGCTGCCACAAAGAAGAGGGAGTCAAGCTATTCTCCAAAGTGCCTGAAGGCAGGACAAGAAGCAATGGATGGAAACTAATCAAGAAGAGAAGCAACCTAGAACTAAGGAGAAACTTTCTGACAGTTAGAACAATTAACCAGTGGAACAACCTACCTCCAGAAGCTATGAATAATCAAACATTGGTAATTTTTAAGAAGAAACCGGAAATTTGTCCGAAATGGTATATGGTTTCCTGCCTGAGCAGGGGTTGGACTAGATGACCTGCAAGGTCCCTTTCAACATTATTATCATTATTATCATTATCATTATCATTATCATTATCATTATCATTATCATTATCATTATCATTATCATTATCATTATTATTATTATTATTTTGCCATCCTGAGTAAGTCTGGCACATTGAAATGCATTAGCTGCTGCAAATGTACCTTCCAAATATTGAGTTAAATCTTCCAAATCCCTTACAGTGAACATGCTTGTATTTGTGGAGCTCAAGAGATAGAAGATGTAATATATCTATTATTTTGAATGTCAATTGTATAAGAGGGAGATTAATATCTTGGATTGCACTATAGAGAAACAACATATTAGGATCCTAATATTTTAAAAAATGTATTTTCTGTGTGTTCAGAATTCAAAAATTATATATAATAAAGTCCTTTTTCAGAAGGAAATTATGGTCTGATTGTGGTAAATACTGGAGTCATAAAGAAATATTAGTTTCATTCTTTATGCTTATTCTATTGCATTATTTTTTTTAAAAAAAATCTACATTTACATGCTATTTTGTTAATGTTCTGTCTTTTATATTGTGTATCTTGATATAGCCTAAAGACTAATCAACCATATTGTTCTAATATGTGTATGAAGAAAAAATTGGATTCATTAAAAAACTAAAAACTGGGATTTGGTAGGACCCCAAATATAACACAGAATTCTTCATTGTTATTTCAGATCAGTGAGAGAATTGCTTCAGGGATTCTGAGTGATAAAAGTAAATTCCCTTTTTTCTATCCGATGCTCCCCAAAGAAGGGTTCCAGAACCCAGCAATTGTCCAACTGCTTCTCCATTTTGGATGGGCCTTGATTGGCCTCTTTGCTCCAGACACAGAGGAGGGAGAGCACTTCATGAGAACTTTAACTCCAATACTTGTCAAGAATAGAATTTGTGTTGTTATATCACAACAGTTCTCAAGAACTGGACATACAGCACCCCTCAGGGATGCCCTCTCTAAGTGGAAACAAGTCAATGTCTTTCTTCACTTCATAGAATTTGCTTCCCATTTTACGAGAATTCTTCCTTTCCATTCAGCACTCGAAGGTTTACCAGGACCCATTGAAGGGAAAGTCTGGATCATGACAATGGTGGGCGTATATTTCATAGGAAAGAACAGGCTTCTCAAGTACATCCATAGTATTTGGAGCTTTCCTCTTCAGTGGAAAAAAAGATGGCAAAATGATGATGCCTATAAAACACCTTTCTTTGTGAAACATGAATTTCAAGCTGAGTATTTTCACTGTTCTATTTCAAAACACATCTTTTCTGTCAAAGGCCGGAGAAGATGTACCCAGAAAGCACCAATGGAGACCCAAGAGAAAAAGAATAGGATGCAGATCCCAAATCCAAGTGTTCCTTACAGTGTCATTAAGATTCTAGCCCATGCCTTAAATGCTGCCTCCAAATCCCAGAGGAGAAGGAAGAAGGGAGAAGAGAGATTGGGGGCTCCACAGCTGGAGCCATGGAAGGTATGGGGTCACAACAAGGATCCATCAAACTATAAATTCCTTTCAGGGTCTTTGATGCTCTCTGAGCTTGGTTGTTTAAGATCATAAGCTTCTGTATAGCATGTTATATTTAGTGGGAGAGCACTGCATCTTCCCTTCTACAACCAAGATGTTTTGTATATTTGAAAAAATGTTCCCAGATTCCTTCTGATATTAAGCCCCTCTAAACTACCATGGCTCTTCTCCTTAATGTCTTTCCTGAAGGACAAAAGCAACTCCTTTGATCTCTTCCTTTCCTTCTTTGTCCATGACTAAAGCTAATAAAATTTTTCTACAATGTCTTCTCCAAGTGTGTTTCTTACAAGAGGACCTGGAATGATTCCACTAGATCATTAATGACATTATTGTAGAATTAAAAATATGGTTATTATCAGATCATTAAAATATTACTATCACTTTATTATAACTACATATAGAATAATGTGAGAAAAACTATAAACAAAATCTTAAAGAAAGATATAGATTGTTGGTGCCATTCATTTGTGTTATGCACGATACAATCATCTATCAAGTCCTAGATGCTAAAACTAGGTAGTTACTTATGCACCTCTATCACAAAATTATATTTTTATTTTCTGGAAGCTGGAAATTTTTTTAAAGGAAATGAAAATAACTTTATCCAAGTGTTAGTATAATTTTTGCATCACAAAATTGTGATTTATCTGTTTCCCTTATTAATGAAAATATAGAAGAATCAATAACCAAGGTCCAATTGTTTTTCATAATTCCTCATTTTTATCAGTAAGGTTAAAATATTTTTTACAGTTTTTAAGATAGTTGTACCTACTTAATTATTATGCCATCCAGTGTTCAATTAATTAGATCACAATTCAGGACATCATGAAGCATTTTGTTAATTCTGTGCTGTGCAAGTTATACCACTACGATTCAAATCATCTATTAAGGAAATGTAAGAATATGTGGGAATGAGTTTGGAGGACCAGAGAAAAATGCAGGGAAGAATCAGATAAGTTGGTGTTTGGGGGAGAGCAACTCGTAGCTGCATAACAGGCAGAGAAAGAAACTCAGAAAAGATCCTCCCTAATTTTTTTTGACTGTCAACAGAGATGGTGAAACATTTGTACTTTTACACTTGCAAGATACTGTTAATGTAATTTTACAATAAAGTAGAATTAGTTCATCTGGTCATTTTTCCGATCTCCTTTACCTGAATGAAGATTAGCCTTGCAACTTTCTTCTTAACAAATTCTTGCTTTCGGGTGATCACCCTGTTGTTTTCAAGGAGTTTATGAATACCCTAGTTATTTGGATATTTTGTTTACTTGATTGGTGACCTTTGCTAGAGTGTTCTATATAATTGACAATTTTTGTCAATTATATCTTGTCAGTATGATTGAGAATTATTACTGAACCTTTGTTCTTGAGTTTGGAAGATGGTGCAAACACTTGTTCTTCCAACTTACAATATTTGCAAGTTAAACAACCATAGAAGAAAGTTTGAAATGTAAAATAAGATAACAGATAAGAAACTGGTTTTAAAATTCCTGGATGTTTCCATTCTAGTTGCATCCATTTTTAAAGAAGAAGGAAATGTGCAATCTTTCCCTGATGAATGTGTATGTGGATCAAAATGGAGACATAGCAGCAGACCTGAGGATCTTTAGTAGGGTGGTTCTCCCTGAGGAGGATCCCATCAACCAGCATTTGGGGAATTTTGAAAAACAGAAACTTACAATCAACCAAGATGCTTTGTCAGAGCTAAAGTTGCGAAACAAGGTGGAGAAAATATCAATGTCTTTTCTCTTTTTTCCAAAAGACCCATTTCAAGTGGGCTACACCTAGTCAGAAAAGTGGATAACCTTCACAGAGAATTGAATGTTTGGAGTAAAATATCTATAATTTTCTTAGGTAGATACAGAGGTTTCAGTTCTATTGTCCAAGGTATCCTTCAGATGCTGCAGTGTTTGAATATTGTTGTAAGCTGATTCGGCTATATTTAATATGAGATTTGGATGATTGTTATTAAGGACACAAATCTGCTGGTGATATTGTCTATTTCACCTTTTTCTAGCTTAGCAAAGAGTAAGTTATGGTACACTTTGTCAAATGCCTTACTGAAATCTAGGTATACTACATCCACTGCATTTCGCTGGTCTACTAGTTTCGTCACTTTATTGAAGAATGAGATAAGATTGGTTTGGCATGATCTGTTTTTCACAAATCCATGCTGGCTACCAGTTATAACTTTGTTTGCTTCTAGTTGTTCGCAGATCTGTTTTTTTAATTATCTTTTCCAGAATCATCCCAGGAATTAATGTTAGACTGACTGGTCTGTTGTTTTCTGGGTCTGTTTCTTTCCCCCTTTCTTGAAGATGGCAACCACATCAGCCCTTTTTCAATCCTCAGGTACCTCCCTGGTGCTCCAGGAGTTTTGAAAGATGTGGTGCAATGGTTCTGAGATAACATCTGCACACCCTTTCAGAACTATGGGATGTAATCTGGTGATTTATATTCGTCAAGGTTGGACAGGAGTTCTCTTACCATTTTCTTGCTTATTTTGATTTTTGTTTCTAGTATGTCTTTTGCAGTGGTTTTTTTTTTGTGCATTGGGCTTTGGTTTCTTTTTGTGTGAAGACTGATGCAAAGTATGAGTTAAGCAGCTCTGCTTTCTACCCGTTGCCTGTAATTTCCTTGCCATCTTCTCTCTTTAGTGGGCCTACAGTTTCCTTGACTTTTTTCTTGTTGTTAATATGTTGGAAGAAACTTTTTTGTTGTCCTTGATTTCTGTTGCAAGTCTTTGTTTGTTCAGGACCTTTGCTTTCCTGACTTCTTTCATGTTCTGGCTGCCTGCTGATAATTGGCGTTGGTTAGGTGCCCCTCTTTCCATTTTTTGTATTTCTCCTTTTTGTCTTTTAGTTTGTTAGAGAGATCTTTGTGGAGGACCCCACCTTTTCTCAATTTCATCTCTCCAGATTTTATTAAGTAGAAATGTACTATTTATTTATTTATTAAGGATATTCCATCCTGTGAGGATGCTTCCAATTCTTCCAATTCTTCTTTAGAAATGGGAAGGAGACCGATTCAACCCCATGAATTATGGATCTCCTGCTACTTCTGATGCTGCTGGTGTCCCAGCCTGTCTCTGGGAAGTTGAGAATAAAGTGCCCACTGAATTTGGCCCACCAGGATGGAGAAAAGCCATGGAGCTATTATAAACAAGGAGATCTTCTCATTAGTATAGTCATCTCTTCATCAGCAATAGCACCTGCAACATTACCTTTCAACATGGCTCCTTCTAGTCAGATTCGATTGTAAGTAATTCACTGCGATGGCATTTCTTTACCTCCATTTGCAGTTCTAACACTTCTTTTTTTCTTATTTTACTTATTCCTATATTGCAGGACTTGACCAATTTCTTGAATCCTTTTGATTTCCACGGCCTCTCTCTTTTGTCATATTTTCTGGGGAGAGGCTTAAATCAAAACATGAGGAAAATAAAGCCTTAAAGAAGTTCACATTACTTTCTTTTCCCTGTTCAATCCTCAATTCATGACATGAATACTTGAGTTTTGTTGAAAGTACTGATTATTGTAGTTTCCCCTTCCCAGGTCATTTCCATACTTTTATAACCACAGATTGATATTCTACGCCTGATTTTTATAGGAATAGAAGGTGACTCAGTTTTAGAACAGCTTCTCTGGGTCACCCATCAGAAATCCTCTTCCTTTTAAGATTGTTCTACTTTAATAACTGAATTATTCTGAGACCCATTTACTGGGCTGATGAAAGTTAGTACTTTTACAAATAATAGTGTATGTGGGATTTTTAATCCCTCCATCCTATCTTCTCCACACTCACAAATATTAAAGGGTGACAGGTGACTATCATTTGCCTCTGGTTTTCAATCAATATTAGCTTAAGTTAGCTTGTGGAGAATATGTCAATTAAATAGAGAAAAAGTATTTGGTTGTTGCTTTTAATGATGCTAATATTAACATGAGCATGGCTTTATACGAGTTTACCTTCTGGAAAACAAAGAATACTACGCATGATTTTCAATACTGAAGTTTTTAATAAAAATCACCAGCACCTGCACAATCTCACACTGGGCTACAACATATATGACAACTATGTGAACACACTTGGCACTTCAGATGCCTTGCTGGACATGCTATCTACTGGAGAAGCCAATGTTCCCAACTACAGCTGTGGAAGGAAGGACAACCTTTTGGCTCTTGTGCATGGAGCTGACAGTGACATATCAATCCAGATGTCAACATTAGCAGGCACCTACAAAGTCCCACAGGTTTGTGTTTGTGTTCCCCTATCTGGCAAAGTAAGTGGGGTGGTAGCATTTAACGATAGACCCAACCATATCTTCCTTATAGAATTCAAGAGCTGTTTTTCACTATGGCAATTGTAGGTTTCATGGCTAGGGATTGATATAATAGTGGGGAGGGAACAAGGATCAAAACAAAAACATGACAACATCCTCTTTTCTTTGAGAGCTTCTGCTGCAGACTTGTGAAGGTGAGGAGAAGCTTTGTGTCAAATCAAAGGGTCTTCTGTACAATAGGAAGGTGCAGCATTGATGGAAAGCTCACCTTTTGTACATGATCTTGGTCAAAATAATGATATTCTCAGTCATGAACAAATCCCAGATTTATAAACAGAGTTCCACTGGATTATCTTTCCTAATGTTGATGAAACATATATGTGTTGTAAATCTGTAGGGAGCATTAACATTAATTAATCATTTTATATTTAAAAACCCTACCAATATATTATCCAACATGTAAATTATGTTGCTCAAGATCAAATTCATAATAAAAGGCTTGAAAATCAATATTACTCCAGAGAAGATTGTCCATTAGCTGAACAATTAAAGAAATATCTCACCTGGTGGGACTCTCTATTAGCAGGTTCATTGACAGATATAAATAATATCTGCTGTACCCATTTCAGTTTAAGATGACAGTTGTAGTTCCCATCTATTAAAAAAGGGAATAAAATGGACCCTAGCAATGCCAGGTCCATTTGTCTAGCAGATACTGTGGCTTGAATAAATGCCAGGTTCCCCTTCAATAGAGATCAGAGTGGTAGGTGAAAAGTGCATTCCTTGTAGAAGAACCAGCAGTCTTTAGGCAGATTTGATCCACTGTTGACAATTGGATGATCTTGAACCATCTAACTGTAGAAATATCAGTCAGAAGAAATACTTGTTTGCTGCCTTTATAGCATTTGAGCAAGTTCACACCTTTCCTTACCTGGAGAACTTTTCTCTGTGGCTGAATCTTGGCTCCCTCAACATCAAAGGAGCTCATTTAGATCAAAGGTACAAGTGAATGCACTGTTAAAGGAATTTATAAAAATTCATAGAAATGCAGCCTGAAATATTACAAAAGGCCAACTTATATTGACCTGAACTCTGGCATTTAATTTATATCACTACTAGAACAAATCCAATCACATCATCTGAGAAGCATCTTCAGGATGAATAAAAGAACTTCAGCTGGTGCCCTCAGAGCAGAATTGAGAATTTATACTATTTATAAAATTATGTCATGTAATTATTTTTTATAGAAATTAATGGCATGGAAACTCAAATCTCTGCTAAAACAAATAAATTTCAGTTAAAAAGTCCTTAAATTGTACAACTGACTAATTATTTTAGGAATTGTGATCTCCCTGTCTTTTTACAACTGGAGAAAAAGCTAAGAAAATTGCTACACAAAGAATCCAAGGTTTTCAAAACAGAAAAAGATCCTGGAGCACTGGGGAACTACCAGAGGACTGGAAAAGAGCTGATGTAGTTCCCGTTTTCAAAAAAGGGGGAAAAATGGATCCAGGAAATTACAGATCTATCAGCCTGATCTCAATACCTGGGAAGATTCTGGAAAAGATAATCAAACAATGAATCAGTGAAAACCTAGAGGCAAACAAAGTCATTACTAACAGCCAACATGGATTTGTTAAAAACAGATCATGCCAGACAAATCTTATTGCATTCTTTGACCAAGTGACAAAATTAGTGGATCAGAGGAATGCTGTGGATATAATTTGGACTTCAGTAAGGCATTTGATAAAGTAGATCACAACTTACTACTCGATAAGATAGAAAAATGTGAGTTAGACAGCATCACCACCAAATGGATTCATAGCTGGCTGACCGGCCATACTCAGCATGTGGTCCTCAATGGAACCACATCTATATGGAGGGAAGTGTGTAGTGGGGTGACCCAGGGCTCTGTTCTGGCCCCAGGGCTCTTCAACATCTTCATCAATGATTTGGATGAGGGGATAGATAGGGAACTCATCAAATTTGCAGATGACACCAAGCTGGCAGGAATAGCCAACACTCCAGGAGACAGGCTTAGGATACAGGAGGATCTGGACAGACTTGAACACTGGGTGCTATCTAACAAAATGAAATTAAATGGTGAAACAAGTAAGGTTCTACATTTAGGCAAGAAAAACCCTTTCAATAGTAGTAACTATGAGAGGGATCTCGGAGTCCTAGTGGACAATCACTTAAATATGAGCCAGCAGTGTGCTGCAGCTGCCAAAAAAGCAAACACAGTGCTAGGCTGCATTAACAGAGGGATAAAATCAAGTTCATATGAAGTATTAATACCACTTTACAAGGCCTTGGTAAGACCACACTTCGAATACTGCATCCAGTTTTGGTCATCATGATGTAAAAAAAATGTTGAGACTCTAGAAAGAGTACAGAGAAGAGCAACAAAGATGATTAGGGGATTGGAGGCTAAAACATATAAAGAACGGTTGCTGGCATTGGGTATGTCTAGTTTAACGAAGAAAAGGATGAGGGGAGACATGATAGCAGTGTTCCAATATCTCAGGGGCTGCCACAAAGAAGAGGGAGTCAAGCTATTCTCCAAAGTGCCTGAAGGCAGGACAAGAAGCAATGGATGGAAACTAATCAAGAAGAGAAGCAACCTAGAACTAAGGAGAAACTTTCTGACAGTTAGAACAATTAACCAGTGGAACAACCTACCTCCAGAAGCTATGAATAATCAAACATTGGTAATTTTTAAGAAGAAACCGGAAATTTGTCCGAAATGGTATATGGTTTCCTGCCTGAGCAGGGGTTGGACTAGATGACCTGCAAGGTCCCTTTCAACATTATTATCATTATTATCATTATCATTATCATTATCATTATCATTATCATTATCATTATCATTATCATTATCATTATCATTATCATTATTATTATTATTATTTTGCCATCCTGAGTAAGTCTGGCACATTGAAATGCATTAGCTGCTGCAAATGTACCTTCCAAATATTGAGTTAAATCTTCCAAATCCCTTACAGTGAACATGCTTGTATTTGTGGAGCTCAAGAGATAGAAGATGTAATATATCTATTATTTTGAATGTCAATTGTATAAGAGGGAGATTAATATCTTGGATTGCACTATAGAGAAACAACATATTAGGATCCTAATATTTTAAAAAATGTATTTTCTGTGTGTTCAGAATTCAAAAATTATATATAATAAAGTCCTTTTTCAGAAGGAAATTATGGTCTGATTGTGGTAAATACTGGAGTCATAAAGAAATATTAGTTTCATTCTTTATGCTTATTCTATTGCATTATTTTTTTTAAAAAAAATCTACATTTACATGCTATTTTGTTAATGTTCTGTCTTTTATATTGTGTATCTTGATATAGCCTAAAGACTAATCAACCATATTGTTCTAATATGTGTATGAAGAAAAAATTGGATTCATTAAAAAACTAAAAACTGGGATTTGGTAGGACCCCAAATATAACACAGAATTCTTCATTGTTATTTCAGATCAGTGAGAGAATTGCTTCAGGGATTCTGAGTGATAAAAGTAAATTCCCTTTTTTCTATCCGATGCTCCCCAAAGAAGGGTTCCAGAACCCAGCAATTGTCCAACTGCTTCTCCATTTTGGATGGGCCTTGATTGGCCTCTTTGCTCCAGACACAGAGGAGGGAGAGCACTTCATGAGAACTTTAACTCCAATACTTGTCAAGAATAGAATTTGTGTTGTTATATCACAACAGTTCTCAAGAACTGGACATACAGCACCCCTCAGGGATGCCCTCTCTAAGTGGAAACAAGTCAATGTCTTTCTTCACTTCATAGAATTTGCTTCCCATTTTACGAGAATTCTTCCTTTCCATTCAGCACTCGAAGGTTTACCAGGACCCATTGAAGGGAAAGTCTGGATCATGACAATGGTGGGCGTATATTTCATAGGAAAGAACAGGCTTCTCAAGTACATCCATAGTATTTGGAGCTTTCCTCTTCAGTGGAAAAAAAGATGGCAAAATGATGATGCCTATAAAACACCTTTCTTTGTGAAACATGAATTTCAAGCTGAGTATTTTCACTGTTCTATTTCAAAACACATCTTTTCTGTCAAAGGCCGGAGAAGATGTACCCAGAAAGCACCAATGGAGACCCAAGAGAAAAAGAATAGGATGCAGATCCCAAATCCAAGTGTTCCTTACAGTGTCATTAAGATTCTAGCCCATGCCTTAAATGCTGCCTCCAAATCCCAGAGGAGAAGGAAGAAGGGAGAAGAGAGATTGGGGGCTCCACAGCTGGAGCCATGGAAGGTATGGGGTCACAACAAGGATCCATCAAACTATAAATTCCTTTCAGGGTCTTTGATGCTCTCTGAGCTTGGTTGTTTAAGATCATAAGCTTCTGTATAGCATGTTATATTTAGTGGGAGAGCACTGCATCTTCCCTTCTACAACCAAGATGTTTTGTATATTTGAAAAAATGTTCCCAGATTCCTTCTGATATTAAGCCCCTCTAAACTACCATGGCTCTTCTCCTTAATGTCTTTCCTGAAGGACAAAAGCAACTCCTTTGATCTCTTCCTTTCCTTCTTTGTCCATGACTAAAGCTAATAAAATTTTTCTACAATGTCTTCTCCAAGTGTGTTTCTTACAAGAGGACCTGGAATGATTCCACTAGATCATTAATGACATTATTGTAGAATTAAAAATATGGTTATTATCAGATCATTAAAATATTACTATCACTTTATTATAACTACATATAGAATAATGTGAGAAAAACTATAAACAAAATCTTAAAGAAAGATATAGATTGTTGGTGCCATTCATTTGTGTTATGCACGATACAATCATCTATCAAGTCCTAGATGCTAAAACTAGGTAGTTACTTATGCACCTCTATCACAAAATTATATTTTTATTTTCTGGAAGCTGGAAATTTTTTTAAAGGAAATGAAAATAACTTTATCCAAGTGTTAGTATAATTTTTGCATCACAAAATTGTGATTTATCTGTTTCCCTTATTAATGAAAATATAGAAGAATCAATAACCAAGGTCCAATTGTTTTTCATAATTCCTCATTTTTATCAGTAAGGTTAAAATATTTTTTACAGTTTTTAAGATAGTTGTACCTACTTAATTATTATGCCATCCAGTGTTCAATTAATTAGATCACAATTCAGGACATCATGAAGCATTTTGTTAATTCTGTGCTGTGCAAGTTATACCACTACGATTCAAATCATCTATTAAGGAAATGTAAGAATATGTGGGAATGAGTTTGGAGGACCAGAGAAAAATGCAGGGAAGAATCAGATAAGTTGGTGTTTGGGGGAGAGCAACTCGTAGCTGCATAACAGGCAGAGAAAGAAACTCAGAAAAGATCCTCCCTAATTTTTTTTGACTGTCAACAGAGATGGTGAAACATTTGTACTTTTACACTTGCAAGATACTGTTAATGTAATTTTACAATAAAGTAGAATTAGTTCATCTGGTCATTTTTCCGATCTCCTTTACCTGAATGAAGATTAGCCTTGCAACTTTCTTCTTAACAAATTCTTGCTTTCGGGTGATCACCCTGTTGTTTTCAAGGAGTTTATGAATACCCTAGTTATTTGGATATTTTGTTTACTTGATTGGTGACCTTTGCTAGAGTGTTCTATATAATTGACAATTTTTGTCAATTATATCTTGTCAGTATGATTGAGAATTATTACTGAACCTTTGTTCTTGAGTTTGGAAGATGGTGCAAACACTTGTTCTTCCAACTTACAATATTTGCAAGTTAAACAACCATAGAAGAAAGTTTGAAATGTAAAATAAGATAACAGATAAGAAACTGGTTTTAAAATTCCTGGATGTTTCCATTCTAGTTGCATCCATTTTTAAAGAAGAAGGAAATGTGCAATCTTTCCCTGATGAATGTGTATGTGGATCAAAATGGAGACATAGCAGCAGACCTGAGGATCTTTAGTAGGGTGGTTCTCCCTGAGGAGGATCCCATCAACCAGCATTTGGGGAATTTTGAAAAACAGAAACTTACAATCAACCAAGATGCTTTGTCAGAGCTAAAGTTGCGAAACAAGGTGGAGAAAATATCAATGTCTTTTCTCTTTTTTCCAAAAGACCCATTTCAAGTGGGCTACACCTAGTCAGAAAAGTGGATAACCTTCACAGAGAATTGAATGTTTGGAGTAAAATATCTATAATTTTCTTAGGTAGATACAGAGGTTTCAGTTCTATTGTCCAAGGTATCCTTCAGATGCTGCAGTGTTTGAATATTGTTGTAAGCTGATTCGGCTATATTTAATATGAGATTTGGATGATTGTTATTAAGGACACAAATCTGCTGGTGATATTGTCTATTTCACCTTTTTCTAGCTTAGCAAAGAGTAAGTTATGGTACACTTTGTCAAATGCCTTACTGAAATCTAGGTATACTACATCCACTGCATTTCGCTGGTCTACTAGTTTCGTCACTTTATTGAAGAATGAGATAAGATTGGTTTGGCATGATCTGTTTTTCACAAATCCATGCTGGCTACCAGTTATAACTTTGTTTGCTTCTAGTTGTTCGCAGATCTGTTTTTTTAATTATCTTTTCCAGAATCATCCCAGGAATTAATGTTAGACTGACTGGTCTGTTGTTTTCTGGGTCTGTTTCTTTCCCCCTTTCTTGAAGATGGCAACCACATCAGCCCTTTTTCAATCCTCAGGTACCTCCCTGGTGCTCCAGGAGTTTTGAAAGATGTGGTGCAATGGTTCTGAGATAACATCTGCACACCCTTTCAGAACTATGGGATGTAATCTGGTGATTTATATTCGTCAAGGTTGGACAGGAGTTCTCTTACCATTTTCTTGCTTATTTTGATTTTTGTTTCTAGTATGTCTTTTGCAGTGGTTTTTTTTTTGTGCATTGGGCTTTGGTTTCTTTTTGTGTGAAGACTGATGCAAAGTATGAGTTAAGCAGCTCTGCTTTCTACCCGTTGCCTGTAATTTCCTTGCCATCTTCTCTCTTTAGTGGGCCTACAGTTTCCTTGACTTTTTTCTTGTTGTTAATATGTTGGAAGAAACTTTTTTGTTGTCCTTGATTTCTGTTGCAAGTCTTTGTTTGTTCAGGACCTTTGCTTTCCTGACTTCTTTCATGTTCTGGCTGCCTGCTGATAATTGGCGTTGGTTAGGTGCCCCTCTTTCCATTTTTTGTATTTCTCCTTTTTGTCTTTTAGTTTGTTAGAGAGATCTTTGTGGAGGACCCCACCTTTTCTCAATTTCATCTCTCCAGATTTTATTAAGTAGAAATGTACTATTTATTTATTTATTTATTTTTGCAATCTGATGTGCCAGAAGAAAAAGGGAGGAACTAAATGAGGCATCTTCAGCAACCAATTGAAAGTATTCAGATATTTCATATTTGTTCACCTGAAACCCAAAGACTATTTTGCTAATGTTCACATCTACCTCCATTTAAATGGTGGTGAGTTCTAATAAATTTTCTCTGGTGTTTCTTCTTTTTCTTCTTAGTCTCTGCCTCAGTCCAAATGTGTGGGAAAATGCCATCCTGGATTTGTCAAGAAGGTTCGAGAAGGAGAGCCAGTTTGCTGTTACGATTGCATTCCTTGTCCAGAGGGAACCATCTCCACTCAGGAAGGTGGGTGACACCATAGGGAAAGTTCTGGACTCATCTTTTTTAGAAACTTCTGGATTCTTTGTAACTTGAGGAATTATTTTAGATCAATGGGTTTTGCTCACCCAAAACAAGTTTACATTATAGACCAAAAGATATATCAAACAGTCCTTCAATTAATTAGTCAATCTTTATAAATATCATAAATCCTCATCAGCTGAAATATCTAATTGGGAGGAACAATAGTGGGGAGAAGCTGGTTTGAAGGAGGAAATGAAAACCAAACAGAGAACCATCATAAAACCTTCAAGTGGATATTTCCTTTCTACCTTTTTTAATCTTTCCAATTTTCTTTGTTGTTAAATAATGAGATACACACAATTATAACACCAACAAAAAGGAATATAGTTGTGGTTTTGAAAAAAAAAGACTACAGTAATATAAAGTGTTGGGATGAAAAGGAACAGAAAGGAGAGGGGAGAAAGTATGAATACAATCTACTTAATCAACCAATGTTGAATTCATTCTTTCTTTAAAATTGTTGCCAAATCTAGAGATTATAGAAATATATTGCTCCATCTTCTCGATTTTACAGGGTAAAAAGACTTTGCAGATAACAGACTCAGTTCCTGTTCTTGAGTTCATTTATGAATTAATCTTCCTTAAGATGTCTTTTCAAATTTATTTACCAAATTTTTAATGTATCTTCCACACACAGTGACACTTGGTGGCAATTAAAACAATAATTAAACATTAAAACAACGAGATATAAATGCTAAGAGAGAAAGAGAGGAGTACATCAAGATGCTGAGTTTAAACATTTTTGGGATAAACATATGTCCTTCATCTGAAAAAAAATTTAAAAAATGAAATAAAATATTAAATAAATGAGAAAACAAAAACTCAAAGGGCAGACTAGATGGAGCACTAAATCTTTTTTTGCTATCAGTTTTCTTTTTCTATCTTTTTATGCCATATTCATAGGGTTGTTCTTGAAAACCAACTGGAATTTACAAATGGTCCAGAATGCAAAGGCACGCACAGTGTTGTGTTTCCATGTGTTCTTCCATAGGACTCCCTTATTGTACATGCTCCATAGAATCTCAGTTTCTTCCCAAGTGCAATAAAAATCAACTTTCAAATCCTACATGAGATAGAACCAGGCTAACGGCAGGGCTTCCTCTCCTTGAGGATATCTGCTGGTCCCATCAGAACAGCTATAACTGGCATGCAAAAGGACTGTTTCTTAAACGATTCCCACTTTATGGGTCCTCACAAGCCATCCTTTTCTGGTGCAGTTCCTGCCCCATTGGACCCACTCCCTCTTGAAATCCAATAGGCCCCCATCCTTTTAAACCTCTGGAAACTTGCTATTTCTCCCAACCATTTGGGACAAGGTAAGGTCAGTGCAAGATAACAATCTGGTGGATTACCTCAGGGAAGAGAGCTTGTGACACCAGATAGTTCTTCTTTTCATTTTATTTTGTTACTGTTCTTGTTTTTATAGTTGTACTACTGGGTTTCTATTTTTTTTTTTTTTTGCTGGAGTCTAAGTAGATTGTATTCACTTAGAGTTTCCTGTCTCTCAGCATCACATGTTATCCAAAAATGTTCTTGAAATTTGAAAGTTAATAAAAGAAATATTACTTTGTTTTCTCAGATACTGACAAATGCACAAAGTGCCCAGAATATCAATATCCAACCAAGAACCAAGTCCAGTGTATCCCAAAAAGAATAACTTTCCTGTCCTATGATGAACATGTCAGCATCATCCTCATCTCCTTTGCTCTATTCTTGTTCCTAACCACAGGCTTTGTTTTAATCATATTCCTTAAATACCTGGAAACTCCCATTGTCAAAGCCAATAACCGGGACCTCTCCTACATCCTCCTGGTCTCACTCCTGCTTTGTTTTTTGTCCTCTTTTCTCTTCATTGGACATCCAAGGAAAGCCACCTGTCTTCTCCGACAAATGATGTTCAGCATTGTCTTCTCAGTAGCTGTCTCTTCTGTGTTGGCCAAAACAATCACAGTAGTGCTAGCATTCCTAGCCTCAAAACCAGGGAATAAAGTGAGAAGATGGTTGGGGAAGAGCTTGGCCAACTCCATCATCCTTTCTTGTTCTGCTGTCCAGGTTCTCATCTGTGCAATGTGGCTGGGAGTGTTTCCCCCATTTCCTGACTCTGATCTGCACTCCCAGCCTGGAGAGATCGTCCTTCAATGCAATGAAGGCTCTGTCACCATGTTTTATGTCGTCCTTGGCTACATGGGTTTCCTTGCTGCCATTTGCTTCATGGTGGCTTTCCTGGCCAGGAAGCTGCCTGGGTCTTTCAATGAAGCCAAGCTGATCACTTTCAGTATGCTGGTCTTCTGCAGTGTCTGGGTCTCCTTCCTCCCCACCTACCTGAGCACTAAAGGAAAATATGTAGTGGCTGTGCAGGTCTTCGCCATCTTGGCCTCCAGTGCTGGACTGCTGGGCTGCATCTTCTTCCCCAAATGCTACATTATCATCCTGAGACCAGATCTAAACACTAAGGAACATCTAATGTCAAAAGCAGGGGAATGACTGAAATTGTTTCTTAGGCTCATAATGTTTAATTATCCATTATTATTCAGTTTATATGCTGCCTTTGCCTTTGTTTAACAATTTATGTTTATTACAGCTGAACGAAATAAATATGTGGTCAGGTAGTCAAATGAAAATTTAAGATAATCATCAAATACATTAATAATAATAAATAAATAAATAATGTTTATGTTTTTAAAACTGTTGGTAGTCTTTCTTTTCCTCAGCACACATGTCAACCAATATTTGGTTTAACCAATTCTTCAATAGAAGAGACATATGAGTTATTTCTTAAACTTCAGAGTGATGTAAGCTTGGCAGATGTCTTCAGAGTTAATTAATGAGGTCTCAATCTCATCTCTTGTCTTCTCAATAGCCATATCTTCAGTGTTGGCAAAATGATCAGAGTGCTGCTGGTATTCTTAGACTCAAAACATAGGGAACAAAGTGAGAAGATGGTTGGAAAAGAGTTTGGCCAACTTCATAATCCTTTCTGGTTCTGCTGGTCAGGATAGGATAGGATAGGATAGGATAGGATAGGATAGGATAGGATAGGATAGGATAGGATAGGATAGGATAGGATAGGATAGGATAGGATAGAATAGAATAGAATAGAATAGAATAGAATAGAATAGAATAGAATAGAATAGAATAGAATAGAATAGAATAGAGCTGGAAGGGACCTTGGAGGTTTTCTAGTCCAGCCTCCTGTTCAAGCAGGAGAACCTATACTGTCTCAGACAGATGAATGTCCTGTCTCTTCTTTAAAATCTCCAGAGATGGAGCGCCTACGATTTCTGGGGGGTAAGCTGTTCCACTGGTTGATTGTTCTCACTGTCAGGAAGTTGTTCCTTAATTCCAGATTGCTTCTCTTTGATCAGTTTCCAACCATTGTTTCTCGTCCTTCCCTCTGGTGCTTTGGTGAACAACCTGGCCCCCTCTGCCTTGTGTCAGCCCCTCAAATACTGGAACACCGCTATCATGTCTCCCCTATTTCTTCTTTTATTTAGATTAGCCAAACCCAAGTCCCATAGCCGTTCTTTGTATGTTTTAGTCTCCAGGCATTTGATCATCTTAGTTGCTCTTCTCTGAATTTTTTCCAAACTCTCAACATCTTTTTTGTGATAAGGTGACCAAAATTGGCTGCAGTATTCCAGGTGTCGTCTTACTACGGTTTTATGAAGTAGTAATAATACTTCATGTGATCTTGATTCTATGCCTCTATTTATACAACCCAGGATTATATTAGCTTTTTTGGTTGCTACTGCACACTGCTGGCTCATAGTCAAGTGATCATCCACTAGGATTCCAAGGTCCTTCTCACAGTTACTTGTTTTTAAGCCAGGTCTCACCCAATCTGTATTTGTACCTTTGGTTTTTCCTGCCTAAATGTAAGATTTTGCTTTTCTTCACATTGAAACTCATTGTGTTGGATAGGGCCCATTGTTCAAGTTTGTCAAGATCTTTTTGGATCCTGAGTTTGTCTTCTGGGTGTTAACTACTTCTGTGAGTTTAGTGTCATCTGCAAATTGGATGAGTTCCCCTTCAATTCCCTCATCTCAGTCATTTATGAAGATATTGAAGAGTACTGGGCCTAAGATGGAACCTTGTGGTACCCACTACTTACTTCTCTCCATGTGAATGTAGTACCATTGAGGACTACTCATTGAGTATGGTTTATCAGCCAGCTACAAATCCATCTGGTGGTAATGTTGTCTATTCCACCTTTTCCTAGCTTACCAAGGAGTAGTGGTCTATCTTGTCAAATGCCTTACTGAAATCTAAGTATACTACGTCCACTGCATTTTGCTGGTCTACTAGTTTGGTCACTTTATCAAAGAATGAGATGAGATTGGTTTGGCATGATCTGTTTTTAACAAACCTGTGCTGGCTGCTAGTTATGACTTTGTTTGCTTCTAGCTCTTTGCAGATCTGGGTTTTTTTATCATGTTTTCTAAAATCTTCCCAAGTATTTATGTTAAACTGATTGGTCTGTAGTTTCCTGAGTCCATTTTTTTCCCTTTGAAGATGGGGACCACATCAGCCCTTTTCCAATCTTCAGATACTTCCCAGGTGTTCCAGGATTTATGAAAGATGTGGTACAACGGTTCTGAGATAACATCTGCCAGCTCCTTCAGAACTCTGGGATATAGCCTGTTGGGTCCTGGTGATTTGTATTCGTCAAGATTGGATAGGTATTCTCTTACCATTTTCTTGCTTATTTTGATTTTTGTTTCTAGTGTGTCTTTTGCAGTTTTTTTTATGTGTTGAGCTATGGTTTCTTTTTGTGTGAAGACTGATGCAAAGTATGAGTTAAACAGCTCTGCTTTCACCCTGTTGCCTGTAATTTCCTTGCCATCTTCTCTTTCCTTGATTTTTTTCTTGTTATTACACTGGAATAATTTTTTTATTGTCCTTGATTTCTGTTGCAAGTCTTTGTTCGTTCTGAGCTTTTGCTTTCCTGACTTCATGTTTTGGTTGTCTACTGATAATCAACTTTAGTTATATGCCCCCTTTCCATTTTTTGTATTTGTCCTTTTTGTCTTTTAGTTTGTTAGAGAGATCTTTGTGCAGCCATGCTGGTTTCTTCGTGTATTTCTTGTTTTCTAATATAGTTACAGTAAAATAAGATAGCTGAATAAAAGATATAAGACTCCCCAAAGAAATGGTGATGGAGTCTTTTGCCTGAAGTGTGATGAATAAGAAACTCTAAATCTATTTCAACCTGGCCACTTTCTCTCTCTATGCCTCTTTCTTGAAAGTAGTTGTGAGTAGTGGAGCTGGGTGTCAAGGTCATGCAGATAACCCCCACTTGCAATACTCTGGATGTCCTACACCAGTTATTTCTGGAAGCATTAGGTGACATCACAGACCTTATGGGACCTTAGGGTTCCATGACTCAGTGTTGAGTCATAAGTATCCTATCATCCTTTCTGGACATGTCCGAAAAGTAGTGACCCCACTGCAAAACAGTCCCTGGAATGCTCAATACCCTCTGTGAAGACCTGATTCTGATTAAAAAATGGAAAACAGACATGAATCAGATTGGTCTCTTATCGAAAGAAGTCATATGATCCTCTTGTGCCCAAATCTGAAGCTTTTGGCATTCTACTATGGGAATGGGAAAATAATCCAAGTTAGAAAATGGCAGGAGGGCCATCCACAAAACTAGGGAGCTTCAGGAAGAACCCACCTTCTCTGGAAGCTACCTAGAGACCAACTGTCTTTGCCACCTCCAATAATAGGGAAAGGGTGGGAGGCGAATGCCAAACTGGGAAAGAAGGAAAGCTGGAGGTCCATTCCATGGTCTTCCTTCTCTTCTTTAAAAATAAATAAATAAAACTAAGGAGAAAGGAGAATGATCCCTCTCTCTGACACTTTTAGATATAGCTGGAACTATATTTGGAATAAAGTTTCTCTGTGCCTTCAGATATTTTATGCAATCTCTTTGTGTTGATATTCCATCTAGGGTTTTATCAGTTCTAAGATCTATTCATAATGCCTTGAGATTTGAGATAAGGTGACCAAATGAAGCAGCGAGGCTTCCCTAGTTCCCAAAGTGATGGATTCAACTGAAAAAGGATCTGTTGACTGAAATCTGTATTTCTTAAAGTATAGGCCAGTATTTCTGCCCAGATCAAGTCTGAGAAAAACAAGTTCTTGGAGGAGTGGGAATGTGTTGACAAATTAGAAACATTGAAAGAATGTATACTATTGGGACCTTGAAGTTTTCACTTCTCAGTTTAGTATATTTTATAAAAACTGCTATGGAGATGCAACTGATGTGTATTTACTTAAGATAGTAAGAGTAGATGGATGGGGAAGTCCCTTGAGGCTTGTTAATTATGAATATTCATGCTTACATCGTCTATTACCTATGTATAGTTTCCTTCTCCTATTTTTCCTTACCACAACACCACTGGGAGGCAGGTGGGCTCAGGTGACTGACTTGTTCGGAGTGTCTGTGGCCAGGAGAAGCAATCCACACAGGACAAAACTCATATGAATGGATAATGAGAAAATTTCACTTATCACAGGGAACGTATTCCTCATAAAAGGGTCCACATGGAGCAAAAACTGCCAATACCTGGTTGTGGAAAGAGCTTCAGGCTGAGCTCTTCCCTTAGTTCTAACAAAATTCACCCAAGAGAGAAACCTTATAAATGCACAGAGTGTGGAAAGAATTAAGATGAGTTGCTTCAAAAATAACTTCTGTGGGGAAATTTTCCTTTTAACTCTATGAAATGTGGAAATTTGGGGTTCCAGTTCTAAGGCAGTGATTGATGGGCAAAAAATGTGATACTAGCAGATGATTGGAGTGAAAATATAGCTGGGAGGATGGAGAGAGAGAAAAGAAAGGGAAGGTGAGGGATATGGGAGAAGGCAAGGAGTTTGATAGAGAGGAGCAGCTGATCCTTTAAAGATCAAGCCAGCTTTATGGCTTCATAAGAGTCAACTTACCAGAAAGCCAATAATAGAAAACAAGGTGGAAAAACTTTGGGGGAGGGGGACTTTTGAGAGATTTTAGAGTCCTAAATGAGGAGATGAGGCTGGAAAAGATGGAAATTGAGTTGTTTTGCTGTGGCTAGAGTTGTCTTCAGGCAGTGATGGCGAACCTTTCAGAGACCGACTGCCCAAAAACTGGTCCCGCCCCTGCTCCACCCCCTGCTCTGCCCCCATGCCATCCTCTGCCCTGCCTGCCCGCAGGACCACTCACTGCCTCCAGGGCCTGCCACAGATCGTCCAGGCAGCCCAACAGTGCCATGTTGGCCACGCCCTCTGCCCACACCCCACAGCATCAACTGTGTGCGGTGGGGTGTGAGAGCAGAGTCTTGTCTACGCTGCCTGGCCGCCATATCCTTCGCTGCACTGCTCCGCGTGGGACACGCTCAGGGGCAACTCTCCTCCAGGGGGGCTGCTGGTGAGGAGGGGATTACGGGGAGTGAGGTTGGGGCAACGACACATGTGCCTACAGAGAGCGCTCAGAGTGCCACCTCTGGCATGCATGCCATAGGTTCGCCACCATTGTCTTAGGGCTTGGAGGTTTTTTTTATCCTTTTTTAACTGTGTTCTCTTTGTGAAACCTTATTTTCTTTCAACACCTTTAGTAAAGTTCAAATTCATTTAAATCCTGGAGTTGACCCATGGCCTTCTTGTACCTGCCTCAGCTTGGTTGAAATACTGACACCCCAAACCAGACCAGGATGAATTTCATCTTCAATCCTCTTCAGTCACATTGACTTGAATATTGATATGCCAAAACTGTCAGGAAGTTACAGGCTATAAATAAATGTCTGCTATTGGAAACTCCTCCTCAGAAGTCAGAAAGTCTGTTCAACACCTCAGCCCAAAGAAGCTGGAATTGGAAGCTATGAGCTAGAAAGCCATGAAGCAGATGGGACTTGATTTGGAGCTGAAATGAAGGGAGATTGCTGAGAAAGAGCACCTCAGGAGAAAGAAAAGGAGTACCAACACCTGTGAGAGGTGTTGAAGTTGCAACACCATGTCATCTTCACTAACTCTCTTCTCCCCAGTAGAACCCAGAACTTGGGGGAATGGAAATACCAATTTATAAAGAACCATGAAAGAGATGAGATTCAGATCTCCACTAATTATATTTGAAGATACCTGCCTAGCTTACACCACTATAAAGCCCAGGAAATGACTCATATATCTCTTCTCTTGAACAATTGCTTAAGCCAAATATTGGTTGACATGTGCTGAGGAAAAGGAGGAACACTAACAGTTAAAAAAAACCATAATATTTATTTATTTATGTCAAAGTTTCGATTGACAGAAACAGATAAATCAGAATGCCGAGGCTAGCAAATTCCTCAAAGAACATGTTTATTGTTACAGAGTATCAGCATGATCAAAAGTGAAACCAAGTCTGGAGTATCAAGAACAAACTCTCGGTTACAAAATATAAAATTCCCATCCCCAAAACTATGCAATGTACTACATTCCACAATAAATGCAGTTGGCAGGCTTTTGTGCACTACGCCCAGTACCTGAATGTAGGAGCAATAGATGACCTTGGTTTTCATGGGACAGCAGCTTGTTTTGTCTAGTGAAGCACCTGGGCAATCCCCCTCCCTCCATTCCATGTGGCAACTTCAAATGAGGGAAGAAATGGCTGTAGTCACGCTCATTTGCAAAGCTGACAGTCGCCCCCCCCCCAAAAGAAAGAATCTCCTGCAGAGGAAACAAAAAGGCATGTTAGGCATTCCCCCGAGGCTTTTTGGTATATTTGTTTGTTTGTTTGTTTGTTTATTTCATAATTATCTTGAATTTTCATTTGAATACCTGACCACATATTTATTTCGTTCAGCTGTATTAAACATAAGTTGTCAAACAAAGGAAAAGGCATCATATAAACTGAATAATAATGGATAATTAAAAGTTACAAGCCTAAGAAACAATTTCAGTCATTCCATTGTTTTTGTCATTAGATGTTCCTTAGTATTTAGATCTGCTCTCAGGATGAGAATGTAGCATTTGGGGAAGAAGATGCAGCCCAACAGTCCAGCACCGGATGCCAAGATGGAGAACACCTGCATGTATTGAAATTTGATGTTTTATATACATGTTGTTAGCTGCTCCGAGTCTCCGGAGAGGAGCGGCATACAAGCCCGAATAAAATAAAATAAATAAATGGCTACCCTGGACTTCCCTTTGGTGCTCAGGTAGGTGGGGAGGAAGGAGACCCAGACACTGCAGAAGACCAGCATACTGAAGGTGATCAGCTTGGCTTCATTGAAGGCCCCAGGCAGCTTCCTGGCCAGGAAAGCCACCGTGAAGCAAATGGCAGCGAGGAAACCCATGTAGCCATCAGTCCTCAAACAAAAGAAACTATAACCCAACATACCAAAAAAATCCCCATTGCAAAAGACATACTAGAAACAAAAAATTAAATAAGCAAGAAAATGGTAAGAGAACTCCTATCTGACCTTGACGAGTATAAATCACCGGGACCCAACATCCCAGAATTCTGAAAGAGCTGGCAGATGTTATCTCAGAACCATTGCACCACATCTTCCATAAATCCTGGAGCACTGGGAAAGTACCTGAAGATTGGAAAAGGGATGATGTGGTCCCCATCTTCAAGAAAGGAAAAATAAACAGACCCAGGAAACTACAGAACAACCAGTTTAACATCAATACCTGGAAAGATCCTGGAAAAGATAATCAAAAAACAGATCTGCAAATAAAAATTCAGAGAAAAACAACTAAGATGATCAAAGGCCTGGAGACTAAAACATACGAAGAACAGCTGCAGAACTTGGGTTTGGCCAGTCTAAAAAAAAGAAGAAATAAGGGAGACATGATAGCGGTATTCCAGTATCTGAAGGGCTGCTACAAAGAAGAGGGGGGTCAGGTTGTTCACCAGAGCACCAGAGGGAAGGATGAGAAACAATGGTTGGAAACCAATCAAAGAGAGAAGCAACCTGGAATTAAGGAGAAACTTCCTGACAGTGAGGACAATCAACCAGTGGAACAGCTTACCCCCAAAAATTGTGGGCGCTCCATCACTGGAATTTTTTTCTATTCTATTCTATTCTATTGTCAAAATATAAAATACAAAGAGAAATTCAAAATAGTAATACAAAACTAGAAGAAGAGGGAGGGAAAAGAAAAAAGATAGTTTAAAGAGGGCAAAAAAAGAAAAAGGCATCAACTTCTGACTCTTTTAACACAACATTACAATCACAACTTTTTGCTTTTACACAACATTATATACAAACTATTTCTATAACAATAAACCTATCTAATTAGCAAAAACAAAATCAAGATTTCATTTTTCTTTTTCATTTCAAGCACAAAATCTGGAAGCAATTTCAAAAGAAAACAGGGTTAGATATATTCTCTTCTTTGGATAAATAAATCAATTTGACCATCTCTGGTTCTCTTTGCTATGGGGAATAATATATACCTCTACTGACTCATTAATCTTTATTATAATTCATATCAAGGGAATCCTCAAGATAAGATAAGATAAGATAAGATAAGATAAGATAAGATAAGATGAGATGAGATGAGATGAGATGAGATGAGATGAGATGAGATGAGATGAGATGAGATGAGATGAGATGAGATGAGATGAGATAAGATAAGATAAGATAAGATAAGATAGGATGAGATGAGATGAGATGAGATGAGATAAGATGAGATGAGATAAGATAACTTAAACTTAACTTAACTCTGCCTTCTGACAGAGACTGACCATCATTATTTCATGTGAGCTGCTGCTGAGAGAGATCAACCATCACCTCATGTGAACTGCCTGCGAGAGACTGACGATCATTATCTCATGTGAGCTCCTGCTGAGAGAGACTGACCACCATCACCTCACATGATCTGCCTGCTGAGAAACTGACCATCATCACCTCACATGAGCTGCCTGTTGAGAGACTGACCACCATTACCTCACATGAGTTGCTGGTGACAGAGACAGAGCATCACCGCACCACATGTCTCTGTCAAGCAAAGGTGTCCAAGTAAGGGAGCTCTTGGACTGGCAGCCAGGCCAAAAAGGGCCAAGAGAACCTGGACTTCAGCAGTCTATTGGAGGATGATGCTACATATATTTGATGATTATCTTGAATTTTTATTTAACTAACAAACTTCACATATTTATTTCTTTCAGTTTTAATAAACATAATTTGTCAAACAAATCCAAAGGAAACAGATAAATCCAATAATAATGGATAATTAAAAGTTATGAGCCTAAGAAACAATTTCACAGTCATTCCCCTGCTTTTGTCATTAGATGTTCCTTAGTGTTTAGATCTGGTCTCAGGATGATAATGTAGCACTTGGGGAAAAAGATGCAGCCCAACAGTCCAGCACTGGAGGCCAAGATGGAGAACACCTGAACGGCAACCATGGACTTTCCTTTAGTGCTCAGGTAGGTGGGGAGGAAGGAAACCCAGACACTGCAGAAGACCAGCATGCTGAAGGTGATCATCTTGGCTTCATTGAAGGAGCCAGGCAGGTTCCTGGCCAAGAAAGCCACAGTGAAGCAAATGACAGCAAGGAAACCCATGTAGCCAAGGACAGCATAAAACATGGTGACAGAGCCTTCGTTGCATTGAAGGATGACCTCTCCAGTCTGGGAGTGCAGATCAGAGTCAGGAAATGGAGGAAACACTCCCAGCCACAGGGCACAGATGAGAACTTGGACAGCAGAACAAGAAAGGATGATGGAGTTGGCCAAGCTCTTCCCCAACCATCTTCTCACTTTATTCCCAGGTTTTGAGGCTAGGAATGCCAGCACTACTGTGATGGTTTTGGCCAACACAGAAGACACGGCTACTGAGAAGACAATGCTGAACACAGTTTGTCGGAGAAGACAGGTGGCTTTCCTTGGATGTCCAATGAAGAGAAAGGAGGACAAAAAACAAAGCAGGAGTGAGACCAGGAGGATGAAGGAGAGGTCCCGGTTGTTAGCTTTGACAATGGGAGTTTCTAAGTATTTAAGAAATATGATTAAAACAAACCCTGTGGTTAGAAGCAAGAGTAGAGCAAAGGAGATGAGGATGATGCTGAGATGTTCTTCATAGGACAGGAAGGTTATTCTTTTGGGGATACATTGGACTTGGTTCTTGATTGGATATTGATCATCTGGGCACTTGGTGCATTTGTCAGTATCTGAGAAAAAAAGCAATATTTCTTTTATATTGTTTCAAATTTTAAGAACAACTTTGGATAAGATGTGATACTGACAGACAGGTAAGCCTCAATAATGGTACATTTTTACACTCCCTAATATATGCAACTCTAAAAAGAACAACAACAAAATAAAATTAAACTATACAAACAAGAATAACTAAAAGAAATATCTGGTGACACAAGCTCCCTTCTCTGAGGTAATCCACCAGACTCATATCTTGCACTGACCTTACCTTATCCCAAATGGTTGGGAGAAGTAGGATGTCTTCAGAGGTTTAAGATGATGGATGCCTATTAGATTTCATGGGGAAGTGGGTCCAATAGGGTAGGAACTGCACCCGAAAAGGCAGCACGTGAGGACCCAAAAAGTGGGAATCTTTGGGGGAACAGAACTTTTGCATGCCAATTATATCTGCTCTAGTAGGACAAGCAGATATCCTCAAGGAGAGGAAACCCTGCAGATACCCTATGGTGTCACCCACCTTGCTGAGTGGAGATGGTTCCTTTTGGACAAGGATCACAGTCATAGCAGCAAACTGGCTCTCCATCTCGGGCCTTCTTGACAAATCCAGGATGGCATTTTTCCACACATTTGGATTGAGGCAGAGACTAAGCAAAAGAAAAAAAAATGTCAAAGAAAATATGTTAGGACTCACCATCCATGTAAGATGGAGGTAGGTAAGAACATTAGCTAAGTAGTCTCAGGGCTTCAGAATAGTCTCAGTCTCTGACTATTTCTGAATGGTTGCAGGAGATACAATTGAAGGCAGATGCTCATTTAGGTTTTTTCTTTTTTTTCTTTGGGCATATCAGATTGTACCTTTCTACTTAATCAAGCCTGGAGGAATGCAATTGAGAAAAGAATTAAACATAAAGTGATAATCAGAGGTTCCTCCTCATAATGGAATTCCTCCATTCTTCATATAGGCATGCTTTTAAATTAAGATACCTACTCATATTAAATTTTAAAGTAATTTTACTGTAAAAGATGTATTAATTTTTATTCCCATAGATTTAGTAAAATAAAACTGTGATGAAGAAAGAAACTTCTGACCAGTAGGACTTGGAAAGTTTGTTCTGGTGTATTTAAAACATTGCAAAGCTGCTTCTCTTTGAAAGTAGTCCAAAATTATCTCCAGTTAAGATATATACATCTATCTATCTATCTATCTATCTATCTATCTATCTATCTATCTATCTATCTATCTATCTATCTATCTATCTATCTATCGATAGATAGATAGATAGATCTATATATCTATATCTATATCTATATCTATATATATATATATCTATATCTATATCTATATCTATATATATCTATATCTATATATATCTACCGTAAGTGTTTCCCCGAAAGCAAGACAGCATCTCACTTTCTTTTTATCCCCCAAATCCCCACCACGTGTTGCCTTCGGGGCATGTCATATATCTCCTGCTTAGTCAGGAGGTCAGGGGATTACAAGATAATTACAAGATAATACGTACCGGTATGTTTCCTACCGGTATAAACTCATTTAACTGTCAAAGATCTATAAATCTTACCGGTAGGCTAATTTCGTGCTTAACTACCGTAACTTCAGTTATCTCAAACAGCCTGAGAAGTTTGTTTATGCACTCTTTTGTTTGTTTATGCACTCTTTTGATCTGAATACCGGTAATTGCCTTGCCTAAAGGCTTGTACCGTAAATCAGCCAGCATCAACACAGCCAAAAGGTGCTTACGGCTCATAGCCATCCATGTCAACACAGTGGGAACTTTTAAAAAAGCCTCCAAAACAAGAAAGGGGGGGGGAATGACAGACATCAAGTTCCAAATCTGTGCCTGTGTGCGGGTGAGCTTTGGGGTGGGGGAGTGGAGAGGCGAGAATAACAAGGACAATAATAATCTGTATAACTTCTGTGTTGACCATCTGCTGTTATAAAAGCTTATACCGTATAAGTGTTACCGGTAAGTGGGACATGTAAAACATATGGTACCATAAAAGTGAATAAATTGAGGATGTAACCATTGTTACCGGTAAACTGCCACAGTAAACCTTTTTGTACCGGTATGTGATTTATTCACCTTGTTTTGTTTGATGTTAACCAAATAAAGAGTGACTGAAATCTCAGAGAGAAACTTTATTTGCTTCATGCGTTGTCCCTAAACATTCGGCTTTCCTGACTTGACCTACCAGGTACGGTATACCGGGATTGAAGCTGCCTGCGTAAGGTAAAGCAACAAGGGGAGGGAATTCCTACCGTATGGGAGGCTATGTGGGATACTGTATGGGGCTGTAACCCTATGGGAGACTGTGATACGGAACCACAAGCAGTGCTTATACCGGTACCATATGCTGAGGTAATTATTTTTGCCCCTAGACATGAGTGCTTCCGGTTCCAGTGGTAAAAGGAAGAGTTACACCGTGGAGTATAAAAAAGCGATTGTCGAAGAATCTTGGGGCAAAAATGTAGCGCAGTTCTGCAAGGAGAAAATGTTGGATCACCGACTGGTCCAAAAATGGCGTGCAGAATACACTAACCTGAGTGAAAAAGTGGAGAGAGGAATGGGTAAAAGGCGCAAGATTGGATGTGGTCGGCAACCAATGTATACAGAGCTGGAAAGCCTGGTGTTTGAGTGGATTGCAGACAGGAGAGCAAAGACATTGGTGGTAACCAGGGCTCAGATTAAGGAATATGCCCTTGCAGTCTCGCCACAGTTTGACATTTCCCATGAACAATTCAAGGCATCAAAGCACTGGGTGGATAACTTTCTTGAACGCAATGCCCTGTCTTTGAGAAGATCCACAACCCTCTTTAGGTTGGAAGATGCTGAGATTGTTAAACGCGCATTAGCCTACAAGAAGTTTGTGGATGACATTGACTTCTGTACAGTCTTTGCAACATGATCGCCATGGATGAAACTGCCGTGTTCATGGGCCAAGGAGCTCAAACCACCATTGATCACCAAGGTGCCTCCTCAGTGTACGTTCCCTCCACCGCTTATGAAAGTGCACGTGTCACCTGCATTTTGACGATTCGTCTGGATGGCACTAAAGCAACACCGCTGCTCATTGCAAAGGGCAAGAAGGAGAAGATTGAGCGGGTTTCTGGCATTTATGTGCTGGAAACTGAAAAAGCCTGGGCCACACAAGATGTTATAAGAAAGTGGCTTGATTTAATGCTGCCGCTTGTAATGCGCGGGAAAAAAAGAGGAATGCTGATCTGGGATGTAGCCAGCACACACCGCGCCAAAACCATGAAAGACTTCCTTCGTGAGCGGAGAATCGACCAAATCATGATTCCTGCAGGGATGACGGCTTATCTTCAGACTCTCGATATCGCCATTAACAAGCCGTTCAAGGACTATCTGCGTGTGGAAATCAATGACTACATTGAAAACCGAATGGAGAGAAATGTACGTGGGAACTTTGTGAAGCCCAGACTGCCAGAGATTGTTAACTGGGTGAAAAATTCTTGGAATAAGATCACTAACACCTGTGTTGCAAATGCACTGCGAGCTGGCTACCTGGACAAAGCCTACTCATTTCAGGACAGTGCCGTTGCTACCCATGAGAAATATGGGCCACTGATTCAGCAAGAAATGTCCTCCCAAGAGTCCCAAGAAAATCCACAGGAACCTACCGGTAAGAGTGTGGATGTTTATGATGATATTCCTGAGGGTGATGACATGGTTGTCATGGAATAAATCTGTTTTACGGTATCTTCCAGTATTCCACTGTTCGTTCTTACCGTACCATTTTTCATTGTTTTACATGTTATGCAATGGCTGTGCAGGGAGAGCCGCCGCCCGCCGCCCCAGCCGATGGACGCGCACACGCACACCCGGTGGAAACGGCGGGGTGAGGCGATGGGGCAGGCGTTCCATTTCCCCAACCATATTCCAAACAGAGAGCGAGCGAGCGCCCGCACCAGCACTCACCCAACCACCGCACTGGGTGCACGCCAGGCGGGGAAGAAACGGGGTGTGTGTTACCGGTATGTGGGCTGAGGGGGGGAGAGGCATCTTCCCCCCCTAGGAAAACAGGAGAGCGGAATGCAGAGCTTTGCTCTGCTCCCCTCCCCGCCCCGCAGCCGCCGCTCACACACACGCCGCTTCATCGCGCCAGCGATGGGGCTGGCGTGGTGGGGGGGGAGCGGAATGCAGAGCTTTGCTCTGCTCCCCTCCCCGCCCCGCAGCCGCCGCTCACACACACGCCGCTTCATCGCGCAAAGCTCTGCATTCCGCTCCCCCCCCACCACGCCAGCCCCATCGCTGGCGCGATGAAGCGGCGTGTGTGTGAGCGGCGGCTGCGGGGCGGGGAGGGGAGCAGAGCAAAGCTCTGCATTGCGCTCCCCCCCACCACGCCAGCCCCATCGCTGGCGCGATGAAGCGGCATGTGTGTGAGCGGCGGCTGCGGGGCTGGCGTGGTGGGGGGGGAGCGGAATGCAGAGCTTTGCTCTGCTCCCCGCCCCGCCCCGCCCCTCAGCCACCGCTCACACACACGCCGCTTCATCGCGCTGCCTTTTCCGGCGACTAACCTCAAAAAAGAAAGGGAGGTTGGTCGCCGGCGCGAGTGAAGCGGCGTGTGAGTGAGGCGATGGGGCTGGCGTGGTGGGGGGGGAGCGGAATGCAGAGCTTTGCTCTGCTCCCCTCCCCGCCCCGCAGCCGCCGCTCACACACACGCCGCTTCATCGCGCAAAGCTCTGCATTCCGCTCCCCCCCCACCACGCCAGCCCCATCGCTGGCGCGATGAAGCGGCATGTGTGTGAGCGGCGGCTGCGGGGCGGGGAGGGGAGCAGAGCAAAGCTCTGCATTCCGCTCCCCCCCACCACGCCAGCCCCATCGCTGGCGCGATGAAGCGGCGTGTGTGTGAGCGGCGGCTGTGGGGCTGGCGTGGTGGGGGGGGAGCGGAATGCAGAGCTTTGCTCTGCTCCCCGCCCCGCCCCGCCCCGCAGCCGCCGCTCACACACACACGCCGCTTCATCGCGCTGCCTTTTCCGGCGACCAACCTCAAAAAAGAAAGGGAGGTTGGTCGCCGGCGCGAGTGAAGCGGCGTGTGAGTGAGGCGATGGGGCTGGCGTGGTGGGGGGGGAGCGGAATGCAGAGCTTTGCTCTGCTCCCCTCCCCGCCCCGCAGCCGCCGCTCACACACACGCCGCTTCATCGCGCAAAGCTCTGCATTCCGCTCCCCCCCCACCACACCAGCCCCATCGCTGGCGCGATGAAGCGGTGTGTGTGTGAGCGGCGGCTGCGGGGCGGGGAGGGGAGCAGAGCAAAGCTCTGCATTCCGCTCCCCCCCCACCACGCCAGCCCCATCGCTGGCGCGATGAAGCGGCGTGTGTGTGAGCGGCGGCTGCGGGGCTGGCGTGGTGGGGGGGGAGCGGAATGCAGAGCTTTGCTCTGCTCCCCGCCCCGCCCCGCCCCTCAGCCGCCGCTCACACACACGCCGCTTCATCGCGCTGCCTTTTCCGGCGACTAACCTCAAAAAAGAAAGGGAGGTTGGTCGCCGGCACGAGTGAAGCGGCGTGTGAGTGAGGCGATGGGGCTGGCGTGGTGGGGGGGGAGCGGAATGCAGAGCTTTGCTCTGCTCCCCTCCCCGCCCCGCAGCCGCCGCTCACACACACGCCGCTTCATCGCGCAAAGCTCTGCATTCCGCTCCCCCCCCACCACGCCAGCCCCATCGCTGGCGCGATGAAGCGGCATGTGTGTGAGCGGCGGCTGCGGGGCGGGGAGGGGAGCAGAGCAAAGCTCTGCATTCCGCTCCCCCCCACCACGCCAGCCCCATCGCTGGCGCGATGAAGCGGCGTGTGTGTGAGCGGCGGCTGTGGGGCTGGCGTGGTGGGGGGGGAGCGGAATGCAGAGCTTTGCTCTGCTCCCCGCCCCGCCCCGCCCCGCAGCCGCCGCTCACACACACACGCCGCTTCATCGCGCTGCCTTTTCCGGCGACCAACCTCAAAAAAGAAAGGGAGGTTGGTCGCCGGCGCGAGTGAAGCGGCGTGTGAGTGAGGCGATGGGGCTGGCGTGGTGGGGGGGGAGCGGAATGCAGAGCTTTGCTCTGCTCCCCTCCCCGCCCCGCAGCCGCCGCTCACACACACGCCGCTTCATCGCGCAAAGCTCTGCATTCCGCTCCCCCCCCACCACGCCAGCCCCATCGCTGGCGCGATGAAGCGGCGTGTGTGTGAGCGGCGGCTGCGGGGCGGGGAGGGGAGCAGAGCAAAGCTCTGCATTCCGCTCCCCCCCCACCACGCCAGCCCCATCGCTGGCGCGATGAAGCGGCGTGTGTGTGAGCGGCGGCTGCGGGGCGGGGAGGGGAGCAGAGCAAAGCTCTGCATTCCTCTCCCCCCCCACCACGCCAGCCCCATCGCTGGCGCGATGAAGCGGCGTGTGTGTGAGCGGCGGCTGCGGGGCGGGGAGGGGAGCAGAGCAAAGCTCTGCATTCCGCTCCCCCCCCACCACGCCAGCCCCATCGCTGGCGCGATGAAGCGGCGTGTGTGTGAGCGGCGGCTGCGGGGCGGGGAGGGGAGCAGAGCAAAGCTCTGCATTCCGCTCCCCCCCCACCACGCCAGCCCCATCGCTGGCACGATGAAGCGGCGTGTGAGTGAGGCGATGGGGCTGGCGTGGTGGGGGTGCATAGAGGAGCTCCGAGGAGCGGCGTTTCCCAGGCGTTGGTGGCTGGACCCTGTGTGGCAGGGGCGGCCGGCGCTCCTCTCCCCTCCCTTCCCGGCCCGGGTGCCGGTCGAGCGGGGCCTCGCCGGGGCTCTTCGCAGGCGGGGTCCCCGCGGCCCTTTCCCCCCTGGCCCGCCGGCTTCAGTTGCGGGCGCAGAAGCTTCCCGATTGCAAAGCCAATCCAGAGCGTTTGGTGGAGGGGAGGCGCAGGGAGCTTCCTTCTGGCTGGGGCAGCAAGCGAGCTGGAGGGGCGGGTTTTCTTCCCGGTCTCTTGCTGCCCCAGCCAGAAGGAAGCTCCCTGCGCCAAGGAGAGGTTCCCGGTGCGCCTCCCCTCGTCCCCCTGCTGCGGGGTGAGTGAGTGAGCGGCGGCGGCGGCACGTGTTGCAGTCGGGGCATGGCTTACGTGAGTGAGTGAGCGGCGGCGGCGGCACGTGTTGCAGTCGGGGCATGGCTTACGGTAGCCGACCCCCTGACACCCCCGATACGTCTGACAATCGGGGGTGTCTTGTTTTCGGGGAAACACGGTATATATATATATCTATATCTATATATATATCTATATCTATCTATCTATCTATCTATCTATATATATATATCTATATATCTATATCTATATCTATATCTATATATCTATATA